>OZ018402.1:37793987-38142805 GCA_963969585.1 Drosophila helvetica | reverse complement strand
TCCCTACTCTGAAATCTCGCTAGACGGGGCCCTACCTCCTATCTCAAAATCTTCTATTCTTCCTTCTCGCCTACGGCCTCCTTTCTGCGAACGGCTCTGGTCGATTTCCTTAGGCGTCCTCGGCGATCCTGCAGGTCCAGCTTAATTCGTGCAGACTGGGTTTTTTCCAACTTGTTCACTCGTGATGCTTTTAGTCCGTGATCGTTCTTTTCTCCTTCCAAAAACTCAATCTCTGGCAATCCTTGCCGGCCGGCACGCGCCAAAGCTGCCCTCTACCTGCAGTCTCTGCTGATACTTCGGCCATTGTAGTTTTGCTCTCTCTCTCGCCGATAACGCGTGTGGGATCAGTGATGCTCCTTGTTCTTGTCCTCTGCTGGTGCTTCGACAATTTTATCGCTTGGCTGTCTGCTGTGGCGACTGTTGTTGCGTGAGTGGGAGAGTGTGGGCGGCCATTGAGATCAATTTCGCTCGCTGGGCTCTCTTTGGGGGGATGGAGAGCACTTATGGATGGCCTCGGTGTCGTCGATACAATCGCTATGGGATCTGTGGCATTCGCCCGTGTTGGTACATTATGAACATGACGCCCCATTAAAACCTGCACTTTGTTTTACCCACTCCTTCTTCGCCCCTATCTGGGCCATCACCTATATTCCTATATGCCTGGGACAAAAGGAAATATACTTTTACTTATACTAATATATTATATTATATTATTATATTATATTATTATATTATATTATTATATTATATTATTATATTATATTTATTTACTCGCCAACTATTACTATTAACTAGCTAAACTAACTTATTCATTCGAAATTCAGTTGTTCGATAAATAGACATTTTGAATCAAACGAGACCCCTAGGTCAAGTGCCTCCGTCTGCTTTATGGGGGGATGGCCATTAATGGAATATGAGGCCAGAACACTGAAAACACTCTTGGTATAAGAGAGAAAGTAACATTTGCTAATGTTGAGAGGGAGCGAGTTAAGTCTGCACCAACGAGCAACTCTATCCAGGTCGCGCTGAAGAAGCATACTGTCACCTAACGTTTTAACAGAACGGAACATTTTAAGATCATCAGCGTAAAGCAGATGCTCAGAAGCATGAATGTTGAGACATTTGTCATTGATATATATGCCGAACAGTAGAGGACCAAGTGCACTTCCCTGTGGAAGGCCGGTAGTAGTCAAGTAAGGGTCCGACTGCTTTCCATTTACCATCTCAACATACTCTCGCCGCTCAAGATATGCTGCAAACCAACTGAGCAGGCAGGAATGAATCCCTAAACAGTGAAACTTGGCTACTAACGATCAGTGGGAGACTTTATCAAAAGACTTAGCAAAGTCAGTATAGCCAACGTCAACTTGGGAGTGCATTTCAAAAGCATGTGGGCAAAAACTACAAAAGGCAATGAGATTGGTGGTCGTTGATCTACCCGGCATAAAACCATGCTGATGTGGGCTTATATACTACTTCAACAGGAAAGTGACCTTTTTGGCAATGATCCGCTCAAGAAGTTTAGAAATATAGGTAAGTTTGGCAATTGGTCTGTAATTGGATATGAAATTCTTAGCACCTTTCTTGAAAACAGGAGTGATCATGGCTGTTTTACACTTATCAATAAACCAACCCGTAAGCGTTGGATTTGTAAAAAGAATTTTAAGATGCTCGCAAAAAAACCACATCACAGCTGCGAAGCAGGCTGGCAGAAAAACCATCACTATCGGGTTTACTGGAATTATCGAGATCAGCGATTGCCTCCAAAATGTCCGCCTCCGATACATCAAGTGTGCCAATATTGACCACCGAAGGCATGAAGTCTAAGACATCCGAATCCTGCCAAGCTCCGCATGGCAAATTATAGCTTAAATATAAGCAAAAGGGTTTGCTATGCCAATATTAGCATTTCAGCTCACATCACCTAGATTCATGGCTGAAGGAAGAGCGCTCGTCGACCTTTTGGAATTAATAAAACGCCAGAACGACCTGGGGTTTAGTTTTCAACATCGGCAATGTATTGGTTGTACAAAAATTTGTTTAAAAAAGAGAACTCCCGCTTATTCCGCATATACCTCGCCCAATCCATAGGATCACGGGTCTTTCAAAAACGATTAAAAAACGTATTACGCAGATTCTTGTATCTCACCAGACCCTTTGTATACCATTGAAGCGTATAGGAACCATGCACTCTCCTGGACGCTTTATTAACAGCAATATGATTAATGCGATTAAGGAACTTGATATAAGAAAAGTCAGCACTGGGCTGCGAGCGAACTGAGGCCCAGTTTACGTTTAACATATTATCCCGTATAGCATTCAGACTTACATCAGTGGAAAAATATTCAAAACCAGGTTCAGCCCAGGGCGAGTAGCTATAGAAATCAGCTGAGAATACCAATGGCACGTGATGCATGTCACATTCTGCAACAGGCAGCTTTCAACATGCAATGCGTCAATCAATATCCGCACTAACAAAAACTAAAACTAGAATCTTTTTTAACCTATTAAAAACATTAATTTGGATTAAGCCCATACTAAAAAGGTCATCCAATAAAATGACTTCGTGCTGCAAATGCACATTGCTCGGCATCATAGCCGACGACTGCGGATCGGCGGTCCATACCAACGACCCCAAATTGAAGTCGCCAACAACGCAGAGATGCTGACGGAAAATTTTAAATTGTATTATATTAGACCTATGAACATAGATGTAGATATATGTGGAAAAAAAATAAACATTTTTTGTAATTATTACAAGAAAGTAACTTTTCGAACTTTGGCCTGCGCGAATTTTTCTGTGATCCTCGATAAGTCAAGCTGGGTAGCAATCTCATTTTCAATAGACAATACAGCCAAAGAGTTTAATCTACGTTGTTACATATTTGATCTCAGTTAGGACTTTATGAGTTTCAATTTTGAAAAACTTCGCACCTCGCTTGCAAAATATATACAAATAATTAAAAACAATTAATTTTAAGTGTTTTTTCTATTTAAAAATATATAAAATATAATTCATATTTTTCCAACACATTTTTCCTTTATTTTAATTACTTTACAAACTTAAAAATGTATTCATAAATTGAAGCATCCTTTTTTGTCCATAGTTGTCTTCTGTTAGCTTAAAAATTATTTCAGCCCTTCAATTTCTTGTTTTTGATAGTTTCAATTCAACTAAAAAATTACAGTTCATTACAATTCCACCGTTTCTTCAACACCTTAAGCCAGTTGTGGTCCGGCTGTTAGTTAAAACAGCCATTTATTTCTCTAAGGCTTTGCCTTATATAAAGTAAGTTGGAAACGTTTGTTTTTATCATGTTAATCTCTGAGAATAGAAGTTCACACGAAGCGTTGGATACAGGCAAAACAAGAAGGCTTTTGGCAAACTTTGCTAAAATAGCACATTTAAAGCAATTACTTTCGTCAAAAATATTGCCAAAACTTGCCGGGTTACAATCTTTATAATTAAGTTTAACAACATTCAATTTGCTTCGGATCCGTTGCCAGATCAGGGAAACGTTCGTAAAGTTTGTAAAGACTGATCATTGGCATATTTTGCAGAATGCTTGGCTGGTTGTGATACACCTTTCAAGCCACTTTTTTACATTTGGAAGGCTTTCCCAGTCTTCTCGATTATTTTGTTTGTTCATGACTTTCGACTGACAAATGTAGCGGAAGAAAAATGCAACGCTAGAAGAAAAAGTGACCAGATTGAAAAATCCTATCAAATACATACCATTAAGTCGTTCAGAAATACCAGTATATACCATTCAAAAATAAAATAATTTTTGCCCAATTGCAATAGATTGCCCAATAGATATCTTAGCTAAACGGTAGCAAGGAAAGTAAATTGATTCCTTCGAATAGAAAAAAATATCATGAATTCACTAAAGTGATAATTTTTTTGAAAATAAAAATTATATAGCCTGTTTTAAGCACCCTTGAAAAATCCACTAAAAATTATGAAATATGAAAGGAAACCACCACAGATAAATATAAAAATAAAATGTATTTATTTTCGGAACCTTTACTGGCCTCCTCTTTCTTTCTGCGCTTAGCTTATGACTTAGAAATTTAAAATAATTCATTTTTTTATTAAATTAATTGATTGATTGATCTGCCGGTGTTGACTTGACGTAAAATGCATAAAAACAGTATTACAATATGTCACGTTAACATAAAAAATTATAGTACGCTGCTTCTCTCCAAACAAATGAAAAAACATGGTGCTAAATGAGGGTGCCTATTCTTGGAAATAACAATAATAATTTCAAGAGACCAAAAAATTATGTTATGCATATATTTTGGTTAAATACGAAGATTAATCAGAATGTACAATAATAACACTGCGAAAAAATGAAACACTCACATTATTTTAATTTTTTAACACCCATATATCGCAATTCGAAAACAATAAAAAATTCTTTCAGTTTTCTGTTCAGGGGTGCCTGTAACTAAGGGGTGCCGACTGTAGGCATGTTTCCCATATAGTATGTTTATATGACTATGTTATATACAAATATATGTATTAAATCAAAGTTCTTTGCTTATTTACAATTTGCACCTCGAATACTCTATTTAACAATTATTCCAATGGGAGTCATGTATGAAATACTTTATATATATTTACATATGTATATCCGCTCGTTATATTCATATGTTCTATATTAAACAAAATCTGGTCTTAACCAAAAGCTGGTGAGGTGGCTGAAAGGGGGCCAAGCTGAAGCCACCGGACGGGTCGCAGGTTGTAGATGTTCGCGGATATTCGCGAAGCAGCAACACTGACGATGCGCTTGTGGTGCCGCCTCGTATAAGTAGCTCACACACTCCCATCCCTACACAATACCTACCGATATCCCAAACCCCACACTCACCTCACACAGGGCCGGACTAAGGTGTCATTCGACCCGTGCCGAGACTCACCCTGGCTGGGGGCCCGGTCTAAAAGCTAGCTCATTCGTGAACGGAGAGCTCAGGAAATTGGCAGCCCCCTGTTCTAATAATGCCTTATCTGAGCAACGTGAATCTGTGCCCGATGAGACCGTGCTTTTTTTGCAAATCGTGTGATCAAATATGTATAATAGAAAAACAAAAAACCAAAAAACGAGCCTGGCACTCCCCAAACGCCAACTGGGAGTAATCCCAGTGGCGGCGGCCCGAAGGCCTGGCACAACCAGCTCAACAGCAGGGAAGGCGCTGGTACGAACCCGAGGGTATCCCATCCTGAATCGGGGTTGGGTGGCAAAACATTCCCCAAAACTGACAACTTGGAAAGGCAACTAAGCAATACAGCGGCTGCCCAACCTTCTGGAAAAGTGGCGGTTGCTGATTTTCCATCGACAAATTCCCAAGCCAAAAAATACTCGTATGCCGAAAAGAGGATTGCAGGGCACATACTCCATCGGCAAAGTGCGAGTAAAGAAGCAAGCCCATCAGCCGACTGGCTGAAGAAGGTTAAACGCCCCAACCGGTTGCAAAGCGATCCAGAGTACTGCTACTGCTCGATTTTGAGGCGATGTGTCCCAAGGATGTATCTGACGACTCAGACGCCGACAACACAGTGGTGGGGAACCTGGAAGATATCTCTGAGACTCCTTCAGATAAATTTCCACCAGAGAAAAGCAGCATCTCCTTCCCTCATACTCCGCTTGATCGCGAGCGGACCGGACGCAGTCCTAGTTCAGGAGCTTTGGATGGACGAAGGAGTACAAGCTGTATATAGCTGTATATCCTATATGTATAGCCTATATGGCTAACGTGGAAAGCGATCCTCGGAGCGACCTCGTTCGCAATATAGCCAGCGATAGCGAAGTCAACACGACATTTCCGTTGTGTCCAAAAATAACTTTTTTTGATAGATTTCGAGATTTAAAATTTTTGAAAAATTATGGATTTTTATGGTATATTTTTTTATAAATAATTTTTTAAAATATGGTATTTTTTCATATTTTTTTCAGAGGTAGTGCTTCTATTTTTCCCATAACATAAGCATCTTACATCTGGCTGTATTAAACTTTGCAGTTCTGAAAACCTGATAAATACAGCGAAAAAACCAGACCTCAAGGAACTTATTGAGCTTTCAAATTCAAATTTGATCATTTTGTGCGGTAATTGTTTCGGAAATTTTAACTTTGAAAACTCAGGAAAAGTCGAACAAAATTTATTTCGGTCTTATAGCCTGTTTACACTACAGTTGAGTTATTGAGTTATTGAGTTTCGGGCAAAACTCGAGTTTCATTTACATGGGGCAGCATAGGGGCCCTAGAGGTGGCAAAAAAGTTGAGTTTAGGTTGAGTTTCAATCGAGTTTTCCGATTTTCCGAATATTTTAACCCTGATCTGCCTATCGTGGAAATATCACCACTAAAAAAACAACAAAAAACATATGTGATTATGGAGAAAAAAGGTAAACAAACAAATATTTCCTAAAATCAATACTTTTAATACAATTTGATCGCTAGATACGAGATTTGTTTGGTCACTTAAGGCTTTACAGGCATTCCTGGACTTTTGGCGCATTTTTTAAAATAAATAAACAAATATATGAAACAAATTTATACTTTTTTCAATATTTATTTATATTAATGTTCATGAAATGGCTTTTGACACAGCAAATAGACTCAATACCGTAAAAATTCCGCAGAGGATCCTAGGCAATGGCTATTCTCTTCTCAAGAGGGATTGTCACTCGAAAAGGAGTATCTTTCTTTTGGAGTTTGGGCAACAGTCCATCAAGTATGTTGAACGCACGCCTTTCCATGCGGAAATTTTCCTTAAAAAAGGCATCAGAGTTCTTCGCAACGTCCTCCTCCTAAAAGGATCCATATCGCGGCTATTATAATTCAATGTTATTATGAAATAGAAGCACTTGAAAATGAAATGCCAATTTCTTACCAGGGTCCAAATGCGTGTATTTAAAATTGTATCCAAATACTCCACAGTTTGTGCAGACATTGTCGCCAAATCAATACATCGCACCATCGCTGCTTCTATCTGCGCCGAATACAACATAAATGTTTCCTCGAAGTTCATATTTGCGTAATTTAATAATTTAAACAAAACAACGCACGCTCGTGTTTGCCAGCAAGCCAAAACTCAATAACTCAATAACTCAACTTTTGTGTAGTGTAGACACCAGTTCTGAGTTATTGAGTTTCCTCGGTTATCGGTAGGTAACTCACTGTAGTGTAAATAGGCTATTAGACAGGTACATTAGTTAGGTGTCGTTTAGGCTATCGTTTGTAGGAATCGATGAATAAACGGCTAAGGTGGAGCCGTTTAACCAAACCTTAAATTCTTTAAAATACCTCAATCTGAAATCTTTATCCTTCTCAGCGGGAGCTAGGAATTCATTTTAGATGCATGGTTTCTTGGTGAATGATTCTTAGAATTCTCCTAGATTCCGATTCCAGTGGACGCTTACCACGTTTTTTTACTCCATACGAATTGACCCTCCCTATCGATTTATAGGAAAAAATTTAAAAAAAAATCTGTTCCGTATTTTCAGTGACTTTGAAAAGGCGCGTTGTTTTACATCTTCATAAAGCAACCTGCATTTCTTTTCAACAACAGGTAAGCACGGCAGATGTCACCATCAGATTTGTGGTTTCGATAATTTGTTTATGCATTTGGTCATATGACCATATGACATTCGACTTTGCTAAATTTGCTGCGAAGATAGACGAAATCCAAAATTAATGCTCGTAGTCGTCCTTAAGCCCGACTCTCGGCTATCAGTCGAATAACTGAGGCCCAATTTTTAACTAAATGATGTTTTCAAATACACACAGCCAGCCAGCCAGCAAAGTCGTATCTAAAAAGTATAGCAATCGATAAACTCTGCCGCAGCGCTGCTCCCAGATCAACTGGAAAAACAACTGGACGCATATATCTCTCTCGCTCTCACTCAATGCTTTTTGCATAAGGCTATCTCTATTTCTGCAGCTAGTTCAGCTTAAAAGTCTAATGTCACACGGGTATTACCACATATTAAAAATATATTCATTCGATATTTTTAAGAGCAGAATATATGGTCACATTAACACTATCACACATTAATAGGCTTTTTACACTGCCGCATCATTGACAAAACTACGGAAAAATGCTGCGAAGCGTTTACACCAAAGCCGCATCTTTTTTTGCAGCATTTGTCAGCTGTTCGGCCTGCTAAAGTAAACAAACAAAGTGAGTAAGAAGAAGAGAGTGTCAGGTTTAGCAGCCTGATAGAACCCAGGAATTTGTAGAACCTAGCCAGTGGTGCAGCAGTAAAGTAAATTGTTGTTTGTTATTTGTACTGCCCACTGTACATCAGGTCATACCTACATATATATGCTACCGCACTCTGTCGTCTTTCTTTCTTTCTTTCGTCTTCGCTATCCCTCTCTCGATTATCTCGCTCTCGCTTGCATTAGGGCACGGGCAATTCGGCCTGTCTGCCCCTCATCAGTCTGGATATTGTCGGGCTCGCATTAGGGCACGGGCAATTCGGCCCACCTGCCCTTGACCTGTCTGTATCAATCCAGTTGCTCTTCAACCGACACTGTCTCGAACTGACCCCTCGCGTCTTCGTTATGACCCCGTCTTGAATCGAGTTAAGCAAAACACCAGACTCGTCGTGATTTGTCGTATATCCAACTCAAATTGTTCAATAAACTATACTGCTATACCCTGCCTCACAATAAACCATATCTAACCGAACCAACACTGAGTTATTATTCAATATATCGCAAAATACGCTGCTGAAAAAGATCAGTAGCTCAACAGAGAGCAAAAGAATTTTTATTGAAATTTTAAGAAATTGTCAAAATAATGAGGTTTATTATTTAATGTGGAAAACGGTGCATTTGGGAGTTTCACCACGAGCACCCAATTGTTGATGGAGCTTGTAAAGAAGGAGTCCGATGTATGTGAAGCTATCATTGGCTCCATCAAACAAAAATTGTGCTGCCGACTTTTATTTTCAATTGGCACTTTTAAAATTAGAATCAGTTAATCCCAAAGGATCTTTGTGGACCCTTGTACGTTGCTGTGTTACAATTTTATTGTTTGCTATCAGATTTTTATCTATTAAATTTTAATTTAAATGTTTAGAAACGGTTTCGCGGCTATTGTTTGACAAAAACAGATGTTTGCTCTTGATACCCCGTCGATAGCCCAAATAATTTTTTTTTTTGTAAAAATACTATACAGAATACGGTGACACTTGCCAATGATGCACCGCAGCGTAAAAGATTCGGCCGCAGCATTGTCTTCTTCTGTCCACAGGGCTCTTACCGGCAGCATTGTAGCAGCTTCCATTTAACGGAAAAGTGTAATGCTGCGCCCCAGTGTAAAAAGGGTATAATAGCCTGTTCCCTCAGGTCACCATCCACAATCCATTTTGGGGAATGGTCCGCAAGGTTTTTTCGTTTGAAATTTCCTTGTTAGTTCCATCATTAATTTTGGATGTTCCTTAGCCGCACGTTTCTACGCGATATTTAGCCGATGGTTTTTAAATCAAACCTTAAAAAGCAATGAATAAAATAGTTCGCGCATAGACATGTTTCAAATCGTATTTTACATTTTAAGTCGTTGAAGACCAAAAACAAACAATCACACTCCAGAAACAATGGAGTGAGCAGAAATGGGTGGTAGTAAGTTTAATAAATATTCATGTGTATGTACTTGTGTATTTTTTTTTTTACGATTAGTATTTTGCAGCTATACATGCGTGTTAAAGTGGACTGCGCAGATCGAAATTTCGCTATAAATGTTTGTCGCGATAATACTACGTATTTTCGAGGATACTGCAATACTTCTATTAATATCAAACAGTACATATCCAGCTGATTCTTTATTATTCTTTCTCTAACCAAGGCACCACACCGAAGCGGATTAAACTGAACATTAAACAGATTGATCGAAAAACGCTTGTAGTCCAGAAGTAGGAGCAGAATATACAGGAGGAGCACCAGGAAACCAAGAGAGAAATAGTCCAGAAAATTAAGAGCAGCCAACGACAAACCAACCTCAAAACAGAGCTGCTGGAATTTTGAAGGGAGTCCAATGAGTATTATTTATTGTACATACAGTTGAACTTTCCCTCATCTCAACAGCTGATGAAACATTAAGTTTATCGACTGTTAACGTCACATTTATAGATCGGGCCTTCGCAAATACATTTTTACTATTGTTTTGATAGGAAACTACAATCAAAATAATTGAAGTTAAGAAATATACGCTGCACGGGAAATCGCTATAAGGAGAGCAAAACGTTTAGGCTCTGCACATTGAGCACATCCCGGAGGAACGGTGGGAATTTTCGACAAATGTGAAACTCCAATTCAGACTGGCTCCATCCACAATCCGCATAAAATAATAAGGGAATAAAATGTGAAATTACAACAATTTTAAATTGCTAAATTGGATAAAAAAAAAGACAATCCATAACAGGTCAAAATCACAAAAAAAAGAAAACCACAAAAAACATTTTTGTTTTATTTCTCGGGTTCTTGATAATGAACAATAGTTCAGAATCAAAAATTGCCATCGAAGCGGTTGATATTTGAACGCAAACAATTTGAACACACCTATGATGTCTTATAGCGCGAAAAATGTACATGACATAATGTCAGCGCATATAATGCTCTAACAAAGTTTTTTATCCTTCTGCAACATATTGTGGACATTTGTTTGACTGCGTTTGAATGACAAGCCCAAGTGTAATAGCCTTATTCTGCTGAGAGCTGAGCAGGAACAGAACAGATGTTCCACCGTCCCCTTCTCCTCCTTCTCGTCTCTACAGCTACGGCAAAAATTATTGTATGGTGCACCCAGCCTGCATACATGGGTACCTCTTATCTTCCTTATCTTGGAGAAGGAGGATTGTGGTACCAGCTCTCTGTTATACATTTGCCCTCGATATCCTGGTGTCACGGGAGCTTTATAAGGCTGATATTAAACTGCTGAGCTTTCTCGTGAAGAGATTTCTGGCAGTCTGCCACGGTGGCCGAGTTTGAAGAAATCGCATTTAGCACATGTAACGTAACAGTCTTTTCATGTAACGTAAGGGTCCGGTCTTTTTTTCTTGTCAAAAAGAAAAAAATTAGTTTTTGGCATAGATAAAATTTAACTCATTACTTTCATATCAACGTTACTCGTTAAAAAATCAACCAGAAGAGCAAACTTTTAAATGTTTGTACCGAGATTTTCCACCTATGCAGTCCACTTCATAAAAGGAAAATACATATGTAAATGCATATGTCCATTTATTTATCACACTAACTTACAAATAATTTCTGCTCTCTCCTTATTGTTCTGTTTCTGGTGTATTTTTGTTTTTTTTTTGGTCTTGAACGATTTGAAATTCGAAATACGGTTTGAAATATTTCTAAACGCAAACTATTTTTTATTTCTGAAATTTTGAATATTTTGAATGATTTTTTCAAATGTAAAAAAAACGATTTTTCGGAGAATTATATTAAAGTAAATGCCATCGGGGCTGGCGAAAATCTTCTAGCTGAACCCTCCATGAGGGTGCCGGCTGGGCAATAAGCACTGCATTATCCCGGACGAGCGTAATGCACTGCCGCTTGCTCCGTCCGAGGCAATGCAGTGTCTAGCTAAGGAAATGGCCAGGTGTCTCGACCTTGAGTCAGGAGCGCAGGGTCAGGACCATGGCTAGAGGTGCCTGGCGGATAGGCCTAAAACGCTAGGGGGTGGTCCCCCGAAAAACATTTACCACTATGGACCTTCGGGCCACATGGAAGGCGAAGGAGATCAAACACGAGCTGGGATGTCAGCCCAAACGGTGGGACGGTCGGTGGGAAGCGTGACTGCTACCACCGGCGGGCACGGGCCTTCTCCGCTCGCCGGAACCAGATACCAGCTCCCTGCGTAGGAAAGGGCCGAAGCGTTCCAGGGAGGGGATTTAGGCCAACGCAATGTACAAGGCGGCCCTCAAGACACTAAGCCGGCTTAAGAGACATCTCCCAGGAGGAGAAACCCAAGCTAGCCCAGGCCGAGCAGCGTGTGGAAGAGGGCAAATTGTACTACTCTCGAATGCCCCATATGAGGGCGTCAACCGGCAAGTATGCCAACAAGGTGGAGGAGATGCTGGACAATAAGAAGTAACGCTCGGTCGAGAGTACTGCTAAGGACACTCCAGAGAGCAAGCGGCAACGCGGGCCCAAGGGCGCAGCACCCCCACCTAAAATGGCCAAGCCTCTATCGAAGAAGTCCCCGAAGTCGAAGTCCAGTGACGTGTCCAAAAGACACTTGATCGTGGCGCTCATCGACCGGAGTGACGAAAACGGGAAGATGACGGCGGAGCAGTAGAAGTCGGTTCACGCGCTGCTCGTCAATGCGCTCTTTACGCGGATGGAAGAGGACCCCACAGCTCCCATGCCCACATTCAATGGCGTGATGGCTGAACGGGGTCAAGATCCTGAACTGTAAGGATGATCCAACACTCAAGTGGCTGACATGGTGGCCATGTGGCGATGTGGGAGGGGGCCAAGCTGAAGGTGGTGGACAGAGAGTTAATCCCGTCCATACCAAAGACGAAGGTACTTTTCCCCATCGCGATCCAAGGGGACCGGGCGTTGAAGCTACTACAACGCCAGAACACAGAGGTTCCCTCAAGCAACTGGAGAGTACTACATACTGGGAGCCCACTACCCAACGAGGGGGGCCAGTATGTAATACTTAAAATCAACAAGAAGGCTGAAGACCTCCTGTATCCCAGGTTCGGGAAGATGGTGTGGGGAATGGGCAGTGTTTATCTGCGCCTTAAAAAACGCCACCCTGGAGATCAAGACACGCACACCCTGCAGGCAGGTGAGGTAGAGAAACCCAGGTCAGGAGACCATCGTGGAGGCCGCCCAAGAGTTAGTGCTAAGCGACTCGGAAGACTCGGAGGACGGAGACCTGACGTTGGTAGTCAACCCGTCGAGTGCAGTTGAGCCAGCCACCAATGACACTGGATGTGCTGCAGCTCAACTTGCATAAAAGTAAGATCGCGTCAGCGGAGCTCCTCATGGCCATGAAGCAAGGGCACGCTGGCATAGCCAAACCGTTCCTAAACATTTAAATTAAAATTTGATAGATACAAATCTAACAGCAAACCACAAAATGGTAACACAACAACTTAAAAGGGTCCACAAAGATCTTTTGGGATGCACTGATTCCAACTTTAAAAGTGCCACTTGAAAATTAAAGTCGTCGGCACACAATTTTTGTTTGATGGAGCAAAGATAGCTTCACATACATCGGACTCCTGCTTAACAAGCTCCATAAACAATGGGGTGCTCGTGGTGAAACACCCAAATGCACAGTTTTTTATATTTAATAGTAGATCGCTCATTATTTTGACAATTTCTTTAAATTTCAATAAAAATGTTTTGTCTCTCTTCTTACTTACAGCGTTTGTTTACTTTAGCAGCCCGAACAGCTGACAAAATGATGCGGGAAAGATGCGGCTTAGGTGTAAACGCCTCGCATAATTTTTCCGCACCTTCGACAATGATTCGGCAGTGTAAGGTTGCGTTTACACTGGGGCTGCGTCTTGCTTCTCTGCGTCTTCCCAGAGACGCAGTTTTTTTTACATAGGGTAAGCATAGGGCCCTAGTGGTGGCAAAAAGATGCGTCGGTTTCCGACGCGGTTGCGTCTATTCGATATATTCGATTGTTTTTGCGCTTAACAGCACATTTGCGTATTTTTCTGCCTATCAGCCAAACTATCACCACTAGCAGCAAAAAAAAGAGCAGATCGAAAATCAACTTTTGGTGCGTAAAAATTATGTCTGAGGGAAAAGGTACAAATATACATATAATACTTACAAATTTTGCTGGCATATACTCGTCAGCGAGTTCAGCAGTCGAAAATTCGTAGCCTGCTTTCGGAGATTAGGCAGCAGTCTCAAAAGAATGTCGAAAGTACTCCTCTTCATGCCGAAGTTGTCTTTAAAAAACGCGTCGGAGTTGCTTACAACATCTTCCCCCCAAAATAAACCATATCGTGGCTATTGCAATTTAGAATACATTGTTCAATTGAAAAGAGAACATTATCACACCTTTATTTAAAAGGGTCCAAACGCGTGGAGGACATTGCAGTTTCAAGACAAATTTTGACTTCTCTGCAGATGACCCCGCACTGAAATTCCATGCGTTGCAAAAGATTTTCCTAATTTTGCGCCACCGCAGATAAAAGAATCAATTCTTTTTGTGTTATTTTGCTTACAATCTATTTTTTTTATTATATTTGTGCAACACAATTTTTTCTCTCGTCAGCAGTTTTCAAGACGCAAAGACATGCGTCTGCCAATGTAAACGCCAATTCTGTTTCTCTGCGTCTTTGCCGATATCGATAGGAAACGAGGCCAGTGTAAAAAGGCTATAAAAGGCTTATTATAGCACTTCAAAGTTGTACAAAAAAATTTCAGTGCTAACAGCACATGTTTCAAGCTATCGAACAGCTCCGTTAAACAACTGACAATTAACAGTGGCTTGCTCTGTTAAAATTTTGACTAAATAACACCACTAACCATACAATATATAGATATGCCATTTCATACATACGGCTGTCTCAAACGAAGTTTGAGAAATGCAGTACCAAGCGTTCGGCTCGGTACAGCAACTGTTCGGCTCATGACGCGGCGCTAGCAGAAGTGACAGTACCGAAGCAATTGCATTGGTGTATGTGTTATAATACACAACAAATTGTTCATTGTATGCATTGTCAGTTCTTGGGCTCTTAGGTTGTTGGTTTCTGTTTTATTTTGATTTGCTTCAGCGTATTTGGATGTATGGGTGCACATATATACTCACGTACATTGTTTAAGTATTGCTGCCTGGTAGAACGAAATTTCTCAAATCCCTTAAGATTCTTGGATTTCTGTGCTCTTGTCCCCCTTTACTTTAGCATTTTTAGAGTCGACACGTTTTGAAGACACTTGCCTTATAATATCAGAATAACTCTTGTTTTGTATATGCTCTAGATGATAATTTTGTTTAATATAGAAAATATGAATATAATGAGCGGACATGCATATGTATATATATACATATAATATATTTCATACATAACTCCCATTGGAATAATTGTCCATTAGAGTTTTCAAGGTGCAAGTTGTGAATAAGCAAATAATTTTCATTTAATATACATATTTGTATATAATTAAGTTGTATAAACATAAAGACTATAATTAAGACTAAGAATAATAAAGACTATACAGTTTGTACCATATATACACATATGTATATTTAATTGTATGGTATATCATATAATATATTAATATATATGATCACTTATAAAATCTAATATGCGCTGAAAAAATTATATATATGGATATTATCCATGATTATTGATATTAATGACATATAAATAGGTATTGAATGGGTCTATACACATTTAGTTGTTAAAAATGTAATCGATTTTTCCCATTTAATAAGCAACAATAATCTGGCCACACTGCTTTGTATGTACGTATAATGTATGGTTCTCATTTCCGGACACACTCAAATAAATGTTCAACCGAACCACTACGCGTCTCTCAAATAAACCCAATATATTTCCAACATTGCTTATGGGCCCAGAGTTCGTTGTTTTCGGTTTTATAACTGACTAGAAAGCGTCTAAGTTTGAATGTCGGTTGTGCTAAATTGTCAATAGTTAGTATCGTTTGCGAATTAACACGGAACAATAAGCCAACATGAATTTGTCAAATCAAATCGAAAAACTTGATGAAAACAATTACGGTGTGTGGAACATGGCCATGAAAAGTGTCCTAGTAATGGCAGACTTATGGGATGTAGTGTGTGGAAAAAAGATTGGAGAAGATGACGCATCTGTTCAGAAATGGGAAAAATTTTATCAGAAAGCAATTTCGTACATAACCTTAAATATTAAGGCATCGCAGTTTGTGCACATAAAGACGTGCGTAACATCTGAAGCTTTGTGGAAAAAATTAATGGAGCTTACCATTCAGATTTTTTGAACGAGTGCGGCATACAAAGGCAATTGACGGTTCCCTACACCCCTCAGCAAAACGGTGTAGCCGAGAGAGCCAATCGAACAATTGTAGAGATGGCAAGGAGTATGCTTATCCATGCAAATCTGGATGAGTTCTTGTGGGCAGAGGCTGTTACTACGGCAGTTTACATCCGCAATAGATGCCCCACAAAGGCCTTAAACGGCGGTATACCATTCAAAGCCTGGAAAGGACGCAAGCCGTCAGTAAAACACCTGCGAGTATTCGGATCTCGCGCATTTGCTTTGGATAAGACCAGAAGAAGCAAATTCCAGCCAAAGGGCAAAGAATATATTTTTGTTGGCTACTCCTTAGCTGCAAAAGCTTACCGGCTGTTCGATCGAGAGAAGCGGACAATAATTGAAAGGCGTGATGTCAAATTTGTAGAAGGTGAGTTTGACACAAAAAGCATTGCGAATTGTGATATTTCAGATAGAAATGACAATTTCATGACAAACATACTTCGCCTTGAGTCAATTGAAGTTCCAGATCAAAACTCAGATGTACCTTTAATAGCCGATCATTCAGACTCAGGCAGTGACTCCGGCGAAGAAGAGGAGGAGTTTTTGAGCGCAAGTGAACCAGATGACAATTACGTGAGCGGCCAAGCACCGCCACAAGAGAATGCAGTACAGCGTGGGCGTGGCAGACCCAAAATCATCCGCAGCGGTCAACCTGGTCTCATTGAGAAGTTCAAATCTCGATTGGTTGCTCAAGGCTGTGGGCAACAATTTGGAGTAAATTATTGGGAAACATTTTCACCTGTAATTCGGTATGAGACCATTCGCATGTTGTTCGCGATAGCTGCAGAAAAACAGCTATATATGCACCAACTGGATATATCAAATGCTTACCTAAACAGTAAACTTCAGGAGACTGTGTACATGAAGCAGCCTCAGAATTTTGTCGACAAGCATCATCCAGAAAAAGTTCTAAAGCTGCGTACAGCACTTTACGGACTCAAGAAATCCGGACGTGTCTGGAATAAAACGCTGGACGAAGTATTGTCTTCCATGGGCTTCAAGAGATGCAAGAACGAGGCATGCTTGTACGTCAAGAAAGATAAACAAACATACAGCTATATTGCAGTATACGTCGACGATTTAATTATTGCGTGTCCAAACAAAAAAGATATAGCCGTAATTAAGAAGAAGATCGCATCAAACTTCAAGTTGCACGATGGCGGCCCCATAAACTATTTCCTAGGAATGGAAATCGAGCGAGACGGTGAACAGGGTTCGATTTCGCTTTGCCAGAAATCGCATATTCATGAGTAGGCTTACGATCGTATGACACTACGAAGGGCAGATTTGACCGAACATCCCGGCCCCCTTGAAAGGATCTGCTTTCAACGTTTAAGCACTGATAGGACCAGAGGGGTCAGAAAGCGGGAGAATCGCCAATTTATGGACTGGCCGGCAGCAATGACCGGTGGAAGTTCGGAGATGGACCACTCGGACGTGACCATCCTTCCCAGATACGACGGTGTCGATACGTCCCAGCCTCCAGTGTTGTGGAGCAAGATTGTCCTCGTGAATGATGACCATGGTGCCGACGGTGACATTTGCTGATGCTGCTGTCCACTTGCTTCGCCAAAATTGTTGTTGGATGGCTGTAACCACGTCGAATCGTTCCAGATTGGTGAGATTAAGTGTGTGGATTGTCCGCTCGGGTAGCGCGCGAAGAGACTTCCCAACCAGGAAATGGCCAGGAGTGATGGCATCGAGATAACTTGGATCGGTTGACATTGGTGACAAAGGGCGCGAATTCAGTACTTCGTTGATGAAAGTTCTGTGCAAGAGGCCCTTTTCCGCTCTTTACAGCGGCTTCCCAGAGCCCGCCAAAGTGTGGAGCCCTGGGAAGGATGAAATGAAAGTTGATAAAATCAGTTGAACAATATGACGAAATAGCTTCTTGCGTGGCTTGATCGAACAGGAATTTGAACAGTGAGATGGTTAGCTGCTCCAGCGAAGTTTGTAGCATTATCACAGAAGATGTCTGTGGGCAATGCGCGACGAGCAACCATCCGTTTAAGTGCAACCAGGAAAGCCTTGGTAGATAGTTCTGATACTACCGCAATGTGAACAGCCATAGAGGCCAGACAGATGAAGATTGCCAGATACGATTTGATCGGACCCTTTCCTCTTATGCGAAGATAAGTGTTTATAGGTCCACAGAAGTCGACGCCACACCGCTGGAACGGCTGCCTAGGCAGAAGACGTTCCACTGGAAGTGATCCCATGAGCTGCTGCTGAAGCTTGGGCCTATATCGGACGCTGGATACGCAGGATCAGACGATGCGACGTGCTAAGTCCCTGGCGTTCACAATCCAGTATTCCAGACGAAGCAGCGCTACCAGGGCCTTGGGGCAGGCATGACAATTACGACGATGCAAATGACGAGCGTAAGTCCAGATAAAATTTTACTTGCTAGGCAGGAGCAGCGGGTGCTTTTCGGACTCTGGGATGTGAGCGTTCTCCAATCTGCCACCCACTCGGATGAGCTGAAACCCTGACGAGCTGTCAATAAATGGATTCAGAAACTTTAAATGACTTTTGAGTGTGAGCTGACAGTCGTCAGCGAAAGCTTGCTGTTGGATATTCCAGGTTATGCAGTCGGATACATGGCGCAGCTCGTCAGCAGACAACATTGATGTTCGAAGTTTGCTTTGTTTCCTTGTTGAATAGTAGAAGCGAAACATCCAGGCGACAATACGTAGGCAACGAGTGTAAGAACTGATATTGGTCAACCTCTCGAGTAGATAGTTAGAGCTTATGACGACGCTGTAGGTGCTTTTCCGTTGTCTAGTGTTGACCACCTCTTGATCTAGATCGATGAACTCAGGAGACGTAGGCCAGGTTGCGGGTGAGTGCATTAAAAACGGAGGGCCAGCGAACCACATTGATGTTTCAAGCTCCTGCGTTGTGGCTCCCCGCGTGACGATGTCGGCAGGGTTTGAATCGGTAGGCACAAATCTCCAATTAGCTCTTAGGGTTAAATCCTGAATTTCGGAAACTCGATTCCCAACGAACGCAGATAAGGTCACCGAATGTTGCTTCAACCAGTGTAAAACTATTTGTGAGTCTGACCACAAGTGAGTAGAGTGCGGCTTATCGACCAGCAATGGTGTGACCTTTGCATACAGATTGGAAAGTAGGTGCGCTCCACACAATTCCAAGTTAGGTATCGATTTTTTCTTGACTGGTGCCACTCTTGATTGGCCGTCAGGAGGCTGACAGAAATAAGGCCACCTGCACTTTACGTACGAAAGTAGATACAGCAGCCGTATGCTCGAATAGAAGCGTCAAAAAATCCATGGATCTGGACCGATTGGCAGCTGACTTGGAGGCAATACCGACTGACAACGCTGAAATGGCTCTGAAAGAGTCTGTATGCATGTGTTGTGGGACGGATTCATCCCATTGGAGTCCTGCGAGCCACATCTTGTAGAATTATCCTAGCGACAATAACAAGTGGCGACAGTAGTCCTAACGGGTCGAATAGAGTTGATGCAACTGATAGGATGGCTCTCTTGATAACGATTGTTGGTATCTTCTTGGGCGTGAACACGAAGAGTAGCATATCTGTATATTGGTTACAAGTGACTCCCAGAGCACTAGTTACACCATCTGTGCAAGGGTTAAAGTGCTTGGTGTCAAGACTGTCGATGAACTCGGAATGATTTGAATGCCATTTGGTCAGCGGAAAGTGACCCCGGTTCAGAATCTTGGTGACTTCATCCTTAATGGTACGGAGTGTTGCGATTGTCAGATCCAGTTAGCATTTCATCCACGTAGAAGGAGGATTGGATGACGTTCGCGCCCCGCGGGTACTCAGCTCGATGAAGGTCTGCCAAGTGATGTAGACTGCGTACCGTTAGGTATGGTGCCGATGCTTTTCCGTAAGTCACGGTGTTGAGCTGGTAGGTCTGCAGCTGTTCTTCTGGAAATGCTCGCCAAAGAATGTCCTGGTATTTGCGATCATTTGGATCAACGTATACTTGCCTGTACATTTTGGTGACATCGGCGGCTATGGTATAACGGAATAGCCGGAAGCACAACAGCAATATGTAGAGCTCATCTGGGAGAGTTCGACCAACAAGCAGGACATCATTTAGCGACAATTGATTGGAAGTGCGGCAAGAGGCATCGAACACTACTCTCAGCTTTGTGGATTCACTACTAGGCTTCATCACACAATGATGTGGTATGTAATAGTGAGGTGCAGATAAGTCCGGGCTGGTGACTAGTGACATGTGACCCAAACGTTCGTATTCGTTCATGAACACGGTGTATTGTGTGCAAATGTCAGGGGAGCGTGAGTGTCGGCGTTCCACAGAGATGAACCTGCGACGAGCGATCTCAAAAGAGCTGCCGAGCTGGAATGGATTGTCCTTGAATGTCAATTTTACGACAATGCGCCCTTCCTCATTGCGTCGAGTTGATTGTAGATATCGTTCCTCACAGATGCTATGCTCAGGTTTGAGTTTTTTGATTGGGCTGCAGATTGTTTCGATTTCCCATAGTCGCTTCAAGTTAGTATCGATGGACGCTACGCTGTGTGCTAAGCAGTCAAGTGCATCAGCGGTGCGTTGTGGACAATGGCTGCCAACAACTACTTACCCAAAGAGTGTTTTTGTAGTGTAGGTAAGTTATGACCAAGTTTTACTTGGCCGACTGCAAGAATGTCGAAGAATGCTTCAGTGCCTAACGACGTTTCGAGCTTGGTAGAATCGTTCATCTGCTAATGTGGTGTTGAGTGGGAGATTCCAAGTAGAGATATCAATCTCGCCATCAGGTTGATATGCGATGTGAGGCGTGACACAAAGATCCAACGATAGCTCAAAAGCTGAAATGCGAGATTTGATCGAAGTTGTGGTGCGGGACTTGATGTTTGTTTGCGAATCACCGATGCTGCGAATTTGAATGTCGTGTTTGTCTCGCGGCAGGCGGAGCTTCTGGGAAAAGGTATCGGTGATGAAATTTACCTGGGAGCACGAGTCCAGGAGTGCTCTACCCAATTTGTAGGAACCCATTGAGTCCTTGACCAGGACCATGGCGGTCGCCAGGATGACCTGAGCTCCCTTACAGGAGTCTGATTGAGCGTGGCGCAACGGCTTCGATCGGCTGAGTTGCGGAATCTGCTGGTTGTGAAGGAGTGGCCTGAAGCATGTTGTTGCGGTGCAACAACAGTGATTGATTGAGGCACACGTTGCCACTTGATGACCTTTAGACAGGCAGTTGAGGCAGCGCCTCTGCCTGTTTAATACGTCTCGCCGTTGTGCTGCATCCATGACGGTGAACTGCTCGCACTCACTCAGCATGTGGCCAGAAACTGAGCAGAGTCCACATGATGCGTTCGTCAGTGCAAATGATGAGGTTTGCAGATTGGTAGCGCTTCGACGTGCTGTGACAGGATCAGGATTACTGGTTCGAGTAGGAGCTACTATTGGACACTAGGAATTGGCAATGGCGCTCGAGAAGGTCGACGCAGTCATCCCATGATGGCAATGACTTGTAATCCAGCGGTTCATTCCACTTGGTTCGAGTTTCTTTGTCACACTTGTCTATGACCAGGCAGATCAACATTGCTTCTGAGATTTGCGTTGCAGAACCTAGACACGAAAGAGTGCTAAACAAGGCAGCCGTGTTATCAAGTAACTTGCGTAATTGATGAGGATTTGATGGGCAGACTGGCTGCAAATCAAACAGTGATGCTATTGTTTCCATGAAGATTAGAGCAGGTTTGTTATAGCGAGAACGTAGCTTGTCCAAAGCCTTAGGATAATTTTCACTTGTGACTGGAAACGCCTTGATAGTCTCCAATGCCTCACCCTTTACGCAACTGATTAAGTGATTGAATTTCTCAATGCTTGACAAATTCTCCCGACCGGTAAGCTGCAGAAAAGATGCAATGAAGTTTTTGTATTCAGTGTGGTTGCCATCGAAGGTTGGAAGCGCCAAACGAGGAAGCCTTGACTACGGCGATGGCATTGGCATAGCTTCGTGAACTGTGGTGTTTAAGTCCTCGTCAAGAAGCTGTTTGATTGTCAGCTTTATGGTCACATAGCTGTCTTCGAGATCTGCGCGTCCATTGTCTTCTAGATGCAAAGCTTCGATGCTGCACGATGCTGGTCTTCACGGTTAATACCTGCTTAAAGTAGGACTCCAGAATGCCCAATCAACATTGTAGTTCCGCTGCTGTTTTTTTAACCGGTGCCTCTGTTTGCCCGTCGAACATCGTTTTAATGCGGGAAATATTTCGTTTGATGTTAGACCTCTGCGACGAAGAGCGGATGGCCGTTGTATCAGAGACACTGAAAGAGCCGAAGGCAGCGCTGCGCTAGCTGACGGCGATGAAGAGTGGATTACTGTTCCGATGGGAACAATCCTAAGAGCTGGAATAGCGAGGGTGGTATGCAGCGTCGATTTTAGCGGCGTAGAGCGTGATAATGATGCGACGAAGAATGGCAGACACCGAGTTGGAATAGCGTTGGCGGTAGACAGCCGAGTAGACAGCGGCTGAGCTGTGCATGGAAGTGGCGAAGAGAGCGAGAACGATGCTATGAAGAACTGGAAAAACGTAGAGCGCAAACTTAGCTAGCAGTGGCTGCGACCAGAAAGGGCAAAGGCATGTACGACGAATGCGATGAGAATGGCGACAGCGAAAGTTTTCCGTTACTTCTAAGTGAACGTTTAGCTTCTAAATCGATTTCAGTGACGCTACCTCGTACGGAAAACAGACAAAAAGGGCTGTCGCAGGTGCTAAATCCCATACAAAATCATATTTTTACCGTTTTTTGTGCGAGGCAGCATCACTTTAATCGATCTAGATGCCAAACGCCTCAAAACTTAAAATAGGTATTGTAAACTTGGATAAAGGAATATTTAATGAACATATACAAAAAATATCTTGGGAAAATTAAATGAAAATTTTTTTGAAAGTCAAATCAATGTTGAAAAACAGCCCAAAAATTAGACTTATATACGAAAACATCCATATATTTCATATATTATACATGGGAGATACCAATGAAAATAAATCAGAAAATAAATATTTTTTAGTAAAATTAAGTTTATAAGATATTATTTCCAATGTAGATAATTATTGCAAAAAAAAAAAAAAAAAAATTTGACAAAAGTTTTATAATTAAGAAATTTTTTGTTGTAAATTTTTTTTAAAAAATCTTATTCGATATTTGCAAGCTGAAATAGCCGAATGTTCCAATGTGCATTGAACAGAATACTTTATGCTATAAAAACAACGACAATTTATTTGGCGGGACTCTGCTAGTCCGTTCAGGGGATTTCAAACAACAAATTCTCGTCATTCCACGTACAACGGAACTAAAGCGTAATGTTGAAATAGTACAGTTTCAAGCAAACGAATTTTATATTGAGGGGTGAGTTGGGCAAGCGTTAATTTTATAGGTGAAGTAACGCAATAATACAAGTAGTATTGATTCGGACTCGAAGCTTTTGCCATTGCGAAGGTTGGTGAATGTGCAGAAAGATCGTCACCAGACGTTAAAATCTGTATTGCAGAACTTTAGAAAATTTACTCTCAGAAGCGTATGGAACAAGTGGAATTTTTGCGGAGGGCATATCGTGAGACTCACGAAGAGAACCTCAATTTGGATGGGTATGACGAGTCAAGCTATTGTACCAAAATGTTTTCTTCGGAGTTTGAGGAACGTCATATGAAAGTGGTGTGTACTCTCGCCGAAGAGTCCGAGAGGCTGCTACCTGCAGATCCAAATCTGCCTCATATTTCATCCGAAAGGCACACCGACTCACCAGAGGATCATCTAAAAATGCCACCCACACCGACTCACCAGAGGATCATCTAAAAATGCCACACATGTCTGTCCCCAAATTTTTATGACGCGTTCTTAAGCTTGACCCATGGCAACTCTACTTTAAGCGGTGTACAAAGTTTGCATTTTCTCAAAGAGGCACTCCCCCCAGGCCGAGACAACGATATTCGCTAAATGCAGCTCACAGACGCTAATAACACGGTGGCGCGGGGTATGATGGGCAAGAGATGCAACCGCCCCCGCGTTGTTTTTCACTTCATATGAATGCCATCTATGCTCTTCCCAGATTGCAAAAGTAGACTTCTGAGTCCATACGGAATATGATAAGCACGGTTAATATAATTCCGCCGCATCCAAGCCTTGGATGGAGAGCGCAACCACTGGCTGGCTCACTACCTTACATCGAAGCTATCAAAGGAGACTCATAGGGAGTGGGAGCATCATCAAGGCAGCAGATCCACTATCCCTTCGTCTAAGGAGCTAGAATCGTTCCTGAACGACCGGATAGTCATAATGGATGCGATCGAGAACAGCAGCTCCTCGTACGACTCCAATGTTTTGCCAGGCTCGTCAGATTCTACAAAGCGTGTTGGAGTGCATAACGCTCAATACCGACCAATGCGCTCGAATGTACAATGCCTTCACTGCAACGGCGACCACACACTGCGTCGTTGTCCAGACTTTTTGGCCCTAAGCTGCTACAAGCCCAAAGACATTGTAGCAAGACCGGATGGACGCTACGTAGGGAGACTGCCATTCAAAACATATCGGGATCCAAACATGATTCTAGGAAAATCCCATTAAATGGCGCTTAATCGTTGTTTGCAGTTGGAAAGGAGGCTTTCTAAGGCCCCTTACCGTTGGAAGCGATATAGCGACGAAATAGGGGAGTACTTTTCATTAGGTCAGATCAGACCGGCTGTGGGCACTGACGGAAGTTTGAAAATTCAAAAGTCCACGAATACGCACACAGCTTCATGCGTGCTGCCACACCGCGCTGTCTTTAAGGAGGAGAATATGTCCACAAAGCAACGCATAGTTTTTGACGCTTCTGCCAAAACGAGCAATCAACGCTCATTGAACGGTATACTTTGCTCTAGACCTTCGCTTCAAAACGACATATCTTCAGTCATCCTAAATTGGCGAAAATATCGTTATGTCTTCAAAGCGGATATACAAAAAATATATCGTTGCATTGATGTGCACCCTGATGACGTGCAATTTCAACGAATTTATGGCGGGCGGAGAATGGAAACATCAACACGTACGCATTGTCCACGCTGACGTTTGGAATAGCCTCGGCACCGTACACGACTATAAGAGTCATTCATCAATTGACTTAATCCTATCCTATCCTATCCTGGGATAATAGTGATCCCTTAAAGGCATTAAGAATGTATTGGCAACCAAGTTTAAAATAAATTATGAGTTTTCAGAAGGTACAAGCAAACGGACGATCATATCCAGCATCGCTAGGCTTTTTGGGAAGCTTCTTCCAAAGTAGGTAACCATAACCAAGACAGTGCGTGCATACGGTACAAGAGCGTACCTGGAGTGGGACGAAGCAGTTCCGGAGTCTCTCGCAGAACGATGGAGATTATTTCGAGCCGGCTTACAGAGTATCGGCGATATCGGCATTGGACGTTTATGCGTCGGAATCTGTAGCATCGAGGCAACTACATGCGTTCTGTGAGGGTTCCTCAACAGCATATGCAGCGGCAGTGTATCTACGATTGGAACATGTCGACGGGTCATGTTTCACATCCCTGCTTATGGCCAAAACACAAGTCACTCCATCTAAGCCTTTGACCATAACGCGTACAGAGCTAAGCGGTGCAGTATTGGCTATCAAGCTCATGAAGTGGATAGCGTCTTATCAGCATCTGTCATCACTTTCGGTTTCATTAAGACTGTTCAGAGTAGCAGCAGATTGTTGCCGCGCACTGTGCAGAAGAGTGCGATCCGGTCCAAACTCGCTCTCGCGCGCTCTCACGGTCGCTCCCACGATCCACACGGCATTAACCGTGTAAGCATAGATTGTAAGCTAGTTAGTTACGTTTCCACCCCCGTTTCGAGACATACATATGTACATTGGTGCATAATCAAGCCGCTCCAAATACATTACATATATACTAGATAAACCACTGCCCCCCGACGTGTTATTTCTCCGTACTCATCGTTGGAATCTATCATCCGATCCGCTGTCCTACAAACAAAGACGTTTTATTGGACCGACGCTACGATTGTCCTACATTAGTCGCCAACAGAGTTGCCTTTATACTTGACCATTCCATACCAAATGAATGGGGTCATGTGAACACGACAGAGAATCTAGCGGACTGTGCGATGAGGGGACTCGCCCCAGAGGAGCTGAAAGATTTCGACTTGTGGTGGAAGGGACCAGCGCGATCAGACCATGTGGCCATCCAAAGAGGTGTCTGAGATCTCTATGGCCGACCCCGCATTGGAAGCCAAATCGGATAAAATTCACGTTCATCATGCAGTGCAGGAACTCTCAGTTAAAGAGCTGTTTTCAAAC
This sequence comes from Drosophila helvetica, assembly GCA_963969585.1. Taxonomy (NCBI): domain Eukaryota; kingdom Metazoa; phylum Arthropoda; class Insecta; order Diptera; family Drosophilidae; genus Drosophila; species Drosophila helvetica. Next base: position 38,116,441 of record OZ018402.1, on the reverse strand, counting down.
TGTAAGAGTCATTGATAGGATGACGCCATCCTATCATTTTGCCTGTTTCCCATCACTTCACAACATTGGTTATCAAAAACTCACATTTTTTGACACTGCACGGAGGTGCGCAGCTGACTTTGGCGCCAATGGTTCTGGATCGTCAATGGGAGGCAAGCAGTTCGTCGAGTAATAAGGAAATGTATGCGATGTTTTCGAGTGCGACCATCAACGTCCACCCAACTTATGGGAGATCTGCCTATTCATCGAGTCAATCCGCCGAGTCGACCATTCATAGCGACTGGAGTAGATTATACCGGCGACATAGAGCTCAAAGCAGCTCGTCTACGAGACGCTAGTCTGTATAAGGTCAACATTGCTGTCTTCATTTGTTTGGCGAAAAAGGCTGTGAACTTGGAAGAAGTGACAGGCCTCACAGAACATTTCTTGCAGGCTCTGAACAGGTTCACAGGTCGGCGAGGGTTGATCAAAAACCTACATAGCGACAGTGGTACCAACTTTGTCGGTGCGAACAACGCTCTGAAGAAGGCGCATGCTCAGCTCCGAAGTGATTTCGACGAGATGACAGCACTTAAGTTGGCATCTCAACGAACAGTTTGGCATTTAATTCCTCAGCAATTGGTGGATTGTAAAGACAGTAAAGCATCACCTAAATCGAGTCATGTCGGATCGGCGGCGCACATACGAAGAGCTATCGACGGTGCTCATTACGGCTCGCGGCCTCTGTGTCCTCTCACAGCTAATACATACGACTAGGAGCTGCTGACTCCAGCACCTTTTTTGATCGGAGACACAATGTTTGCTCTACCAGAGTATCGGCCTAGAGCCGCTTCGTTCCGGGACCAGTTCCTGATCTAGCAAACGATGATACGTCACTTTTGGAAGGTTTGGAGTCGCGACCAGCTGGCTCATCTGTAGCAGCGACCGAAGTGGTGCCAGGAAACAGAAAACTTCAAGCTCAACGACCTTATGCTGACAAAGGATGATAGACTTCCGCCGTCGCAATGGTTACTAGGGCGGGTTCTTGAGCTTCATAGAGGCAGGATTAATTTGTTCGTGTGGTTACGCTTAAAACTATGCAAGGACAGTTAAAGCGATCAGTATCGAAACTGTGTCGATTACCGATTCAGACATAGTCACACTCTCATTACCACCTTCTAATCTTATATATATACACTGGCGCACACATCTTGCTTTTATATATCATTTCTAGACACAACTGTTCGGAGAGATTTACGCTACAAATATATTCGAGTGCCTATGACCTAGGAGCAGTATTGAAGCAGCAGATCACTGGAAAGGAGAGGGTCATAGCCTGCGCAGTCGACGGCCATCTTCTGGGCCATAAGGAAGTTACGATGTCCTATTGGGAATCAGGCGGCTCGAGATACACGACGGACGCAGCTTTCGGATATAAATCATTCGACGCGGAATGGTCACTGTAACTCTTCGGAATTCCCGAAATGAAGAGGCGGTGTGAAGGAGGGTACGCTGCCCACATATTTAAAACGGAAGGCACTACCATTCATTCGAAATGTAAGGAGACATCCTAAGAAGACCTTTCATTCTTTGCTTTCATCATTAGGTTAAGCATTCCCGTTTTTCATTCAATACTAGATTACACTACTCAACAGAATTGTTTTTTTTTTTCGCTGTGGGCTGAAATTCCTTTCTCTGATAAATTTGTGGACTTTTTTTTGTTGTTGTTTTTTTTTCTAAGAATTTTTTAAATCAGGTTTCAGGGAAGCCCTGAAACATTACTTAAGTATCTAACACTTGGTTGTATTGAACTTTGCAATTCTGAAAATCTGATGAATGCAGCTAAAAACAGGTCCCAAATACTTTATAGCTGCAGCTTATCGTCTTGAAAATATTAGGTTTCCAAATTCTAATTTGATAATTTTCTGCGGTATATTTTCCCGATTTGCTGACTTTGAAAACTCAGGAAAAAAACGAACAAAATTTATATTTTGGGCTGCATTTTTGGTTTGAGAGAGGCTCATTAATTATGCGTCGTTTACGGTAACCTTTGTTAAAACCTATGGATAAACGGATAAGTTATAGCCGTTTGACCAAGCCTTCGTATACCGAATTTGGACTTAAATTCCGTTAGCCGACATATAACAGTTATGTTTCTTGCAAATACACAAAATCTGTGTTTGTAACGATAAAATGTCATTTGGGATGGTACCGAACGGAATTTACCGGCAAAGTTCGGCTTGGGAAGGTTTGAACAAACGGCTCCACCGTAGCCGTTTATTCATCGATTCTAACAAACGATACCTTAAACTACGCCAAAGTCCCATACCGTTTCTAAAACATATAAATTGTAATATTTTGGGTTCTTTGATCCTCCCATATGGCGATGGGAATCACATAGTTGGTTTTTCGGCAAATTCTTGCCGCAATTTCCGAATATCCGTTTTCACCGGGAAAGCCTTATGCTAACCCTGACTGGTTCTTAGTGACTGATCATCTGATCATGGTACACTGTAGTAGCGTGTGGACTTAACACTATTTAATCGCACAACTCTTTTAGTCGTCGGGACAAACCATTCTTTTCTAAGTGTTTTCCTTCTCGACTGTTTTTAAAAACGTAACATTTCTCAAACTTGCATTGTTTTCAACGTAACTGTTTATTTCAAACATTTTCGCAACTTGGTTTGGTGCTGTGGCCTCTGGGGTCTGACACACTCACCCCTCTAAATTCAACTGATGTTGCTGATGAACAACAAAACAATAATGAAAAGTTCCATATTTCAAAATTCAGAGCACTCATTTTTTGTTTGTTGTTGACAGCTGGTTTTTAATGGATTGGGGCTGGTGTATGGTAGATGGCGGCCTGTGAGAATCGATATTTCACATCTGACAAAAGATCTCACAGTTCCCCGTAAATGTGCTGTGTGGGAAAAAGCTATAACGGAATTAAACGACAAAATTCGGCATACGAAAGTTTGGTCAAATGGCTGCAACATAGCCGCTTATCCTTTGAATTTAACAAAAGATACCTTAAACGACGCCTAACGTACCTATCTAAGACCAACAAAACCTAGTACTCAGTCAGTACATATGTGAGCCTACGATTGATATTAATTATATATTCGCCAAAGGGACGAATCAAAATTTAACCAATAAATAAAATTAAAAAAAAATTAAATCGAACCCTTTCGGAGATTTTTATAAGTAGGTATGTATATTAGATATTATCTGTTTCCATTTTTGCTTAAATTTCTTTTTTTTTACATCTGTCTTCTCTACATTTCTATATCTACATACGTCTTCAATACGACTCGTGCAAATGTGTGCAAGAGAGGGAGAGAGAATGAGTCTGCAGTTGGAAGACCACTGAAATGTTATTGGTTCCTTCTGGCTATAATAATGACTTTACCTGATCCAGATTCAACACTCTGATAGATATATCCATTCGCTCTTATTCTGCGTTTTAAGTTTTCTCGTATCTTACAAATTGTAGATTCCACAGATTTTCGTCCTTTGTGTGGGCGGAAGGGGGCGGAGCGAAATTTTTAAATACATTTTTAACAGTGTGATATGACAGGAGTCTGGATGCAAAATTTTTGTAGCTTTAGCTTTTACAGTCTCTAAAACGGACGGACAGACAGACATAACTTTATCGACTTGGCTATTGACGCTGATCAAGAATATATATACTTTATGGGGTCGAAACGCTTCCTTCTGGTTGTGACACACATCCACTTTTAGCACGAATCTAATATACCCCTATACTCTTCGAGTAACTGGTGTTAGCCAAGATCCTAGCTTAAGAATTTATTTCGGAAACAACAACGAAATCGGAAGACACGATGTGGATTGGTTTGAGTAGAAAACTACTGACTTCATTTATTTAGCCGCTTCATGGAGTTCTTGCATACGAGCTTTTTTCCATGCCAGCGGTAACGAGTATAACAAAGAGAGGGAGAGAGAGTGATCTTAGCAGCGCTTCATTTATGCTCTCATCATTTACATTACTTATTTGTAGGTAATTTAATTTGATGATTAACATATGTTTTTAAGTGCAAATCGAGCGAAGTGACTGTACACCGGCCACATTGAAGATATTCAAGCTTCAACTCAGCTTATAGGGAGCGGAGCTAATCGACGAATGGCTCGTTTACTAAATCCGCTTTTAGTTTTTATCTCTGCTACTTGCACTTTTCCAACCGATCCGGGAAAATCCTTAGTGACGACGCCTAGGAGCCACGATTGGGACGGGATGTTGCACGCGTGGATTATAGCGACGGTGCCTTCCTCGAGGTTGTGTTGGTCCTTGGTCCACTTTTGCTTCTGCTGCATGCTGAGAAGGTATTCTCTTGACCAGCTGGTCCAGAAGCGCTCGTTGATGGCGGACACGAGTCGCCATCTGCTCAAGTAAGAGAGCTTGTCGTCGCTGATGGGTTGCACGGACACGGGTGGCAGCGCACCTAGCGTTCGACCAGCTAGCAGATGTGCTGGAGTCACGGCTTAAATGTCTTTCGGGTTGGTGGTACCGGCCACGATTGGCCTGGTGTTCACTATGGCTTACACTTCCACGACGTGAGTGTCGTGTTCGGCCTTGCTCAACTTGGCGCTGCCGATGGCCCGAATTAAAAGGTGCTTCGCTGACTTCACTGCGGCCTCCCACAAGCCGCCGAAATGGGGCGCTCGAGGAGGAATGAAAATGAATTCTGTCCCGGGTGTTGCCGCATGCTCGATCAACGCATCGCTGTGAGCAGCAAACTCCTTGGCGAGGTCTTGAAGTTCTCAGGCTGCACCGACAAAGTTCGTGGCATTGTCACTGTATAGTCGAGCAGCAGGCCCTCGTCGTCCTAGGAACCTGGAGAGACACAGAATGAAAGATCGAGAAGTCAAATCTGTGACAACATCCAAAGGACAGCTTTGGTGACAAAACACACAAAAACTGCAAAATACATGTTTACTAGTGGTTTGCCGCGCAGTTTGGGCGACACCACAGAACTCCACTCTACTAAATTAAAATGGAAATTGTCCATTTAGTTAATCAAAAACTTTTTAGCAGTAAAATTGGATGCTTCGCATCGTATGGCAACGGATCATTTAATAAGCGACCACCAACACGCATCAGAGAAAACGTCCGTTGTGCGTCTTGGTGCTTCCAAATAAACGGAGTAAGCTTCTGTAAGGATGGTTGAAGCATCTCAGATTTATCCAGTTTGTGAAGCTCTTCCACAAATTCAACGCATTGAATGCTGTGCACCATCGTCAGAAAAGTGTGCCCTCGCTCTGTGGCCGTAACTACATGGTTGTGGTATTGCTGAGATTTTTTTCCACGTATGAAACGTAACTTGTAAGCAGCAATCCTTAAAATTTTCAAATAATTTAAATTGTTCTCAATTAGGGAAAGTATCTCTGACTGACAATCAGTTACAATAAATACCGACGCTGCAGACCGTTTTTCCAGACCTTTTTCGTCTTCCGACAATGTAAAATGTGGGTCTTGAGGCGATACATCCATATTTTCAGTTAAGAAAGCTGGGCCATCAAACCAAAATGAGTCATTGAACTCGGTTATTGCGCAGCCGGGGGACACTAGGTCTGCTGGATTCTGTTTACTTGGCACGTTTCGCCAGTGTCCATTTGCTGCAATTTTCAATATATCAGCTACTCTCTTGTCAACAAAAACGTTTATCGTAAATGGGTGCTGTTTCAGCCAATGAAGTACTACTTCAGAGTCAGACCAAAAGAAAATACGCTCTACGGTGAACTCCAAATCGACTCGTACGGTTTGATAGAGTTTTGCCAGTAAATGTGCGGCGCAGAGCTCCAAACTCGGAATGCTTTTGGTTTCAACTCTTGCACACAAACAGCAGCCATCTGCCCTAGCATATTCATCTGCAAATCCATGTATCTGTGTAGATGCGGTTTAAGTAACTCCAATATGTCGGGCAATAGATAATAGTCATTAAGTCGCGCTGAGAGGGAAAATATAGACCTTTTCGTGGGAACTTCAGTTGAATTTACATTTAATAATGAGTATTTAAATACATCTGTTTTGGTGCTTCATAATAAGCCCCATGTTTTAGTGTCGTCTTGGTCTCCAAGTACGACAGCCGTATCTGCCGAATTATCATTTTCCAGAGCGACATTGGAAGACCACTTTGCTAATGACAAACCTGCTGAGTTCAGAATGTCCACTAATTCTCGGCGCATGACCTGAAGCTCCTCAACGGTGTCTTCTCCAGCTAGTAGGTCGTCTACTGCAAAGGTTCTGCTAGGGCTTACCTCCAAACAATTAACTGGAATTGACGCTGATCCTCTACGATCTCAAACTACCTGTACAATTTCGTTATATCTGCCCACATGGCACAGGCATGAAAACGAAAGCGTAGCAGTATTGAAAATAGGCAGGGTTGAATTGTTGGCCCAACCATAAGCAAGTCGTTTAATGACAGGTGTGTTGATGATTTACTCGATGATTCAATGATTCAGTGTTTTATATCGACCTGACACAAACCAGCCAAATACCGTGTTTTGCAGTGACAATTTATCCGTGGCGCTCTCAATGAGACCTGCACTCAAACAATGCATCAGCGCCTAAGAGTACATCAACTCTCTGGGGCTTGTAAAACAATGGATCTGCTAACTCAAGGTTATGTGGAATGCCAAAATCTACATCTTCAATTGCCTTTTCCGGTTGGTATGGATGGCAAAATGCTAAAATCAGCCGACATCTGAAAATTGCTCGTGCGCGAAGCGATTATGATTTCCACGCTATAGTCAGTTGACGAGTTGGTCTTTCCTATTCCAAGCAAGCGGATGGGCTTTCTCACCTGCTGCAGTTTCAAGTTGCTGGCCAAGCTGTCGGCTATAAAATTAATTTGGGAGCCTGAGTCCAACAATAGCCTTGCTGTTTGGCACTTGTATTCTCACAATGGCTGTAGCTAAAACCACTTGCACTGAATTCACCGACCGCGCATGGTTCACAACAAACTCGGAAGGTTGATTTGGAACGTCTGACGTAGACGGAATTGGTTGTGTTGACAAAGCCTGCGATGACGTGGAGCCATACCGGTGCGGCTTCAAACAAACTTGGCAATGAAATAATTTGCAGGCTGTGACATTGTGTCCCCTTTTTTAGACAATTGATACACAGTCTAGAACACTTTACGAATTTAAAGCGGTAACTAACCGAAAGCGGTGTAAATGAGGTGCAGGCAGTAATGAGATGGTCATTTGACTTGCAAAACACACACTTGGAAACCTGAGGCTGATCTATTTGCGTAACTGCTAATGCTGTGGTGGTACCTTATTTGTGCCGATGATTTCACGAAACTTTGTTGGTTTTCCCCTTGCTTGACGCCGAATCTTCTACTGAAAAAGGCTGGTACCGCTTATTTAACTCCTTTTCGCAGTCTTTCCATGTGGAAATGCTTGCATATTCAAGTCCATCTTCCCATCTTGAATTTGTTCCTGCATCTACCTTTGACATCACTATATGAATCAACATCACATGTACAATCTTAGTGGCATCACCGATAGACAGCAACGACTCATATATTCCCCTTACAGTGTCGATCAAAGTTCGCAACGCAGCAGCAGACGAACTTGGAATGTTGGGTAGATCAAATAAACTTGAAACCCCTTCGAGAATTGTTAGGCACTTATAATCGTACACACTTTTCAATGCATCTAGGGCCTTACTATAATTGCTCTCCGTAACTTGGAAGGCCTTTACTGTACCTAACGCCTCATTCTTAAAACAGGAAATCAAATGGTTAAACTTCTTTACATTTGACAATTGGTCATCATCGTGTACTAACGTATTAAAAAGTCCTATAAAGTTTTTATACTCCGAATAAACTCAACTAAAGTTTGGTAGCTTCATTTTTGGCAGCTGCTTATGATGCACAGTCGATGTGTTTAGTGTGACGTTTCCTATATATCGCTGTTGACTCGGAGTTCTAGTTTTCAGCCGAGCTTGGGTTGTAATACAGAGATTTTCGAGTTCTTCACTTCACGACAAATCGGAGTTAATGTTATCTAATGACTACTGAACACTAAATGCCTTTTCCACATACCCATTAAGCACACCTATTCGACAATTTATTTCCACAGGGTCCATGGATACGGTCCCGTTTGTTTTGGAATTCTTTCTTGGAGTTATATTATTGACAAGAACTTTCCACTGTTGAAGAAGTTCCACTTCATCTTCGTCATGTACGAAAGAAGAATTTCCACTGCGTTTCTTGGGAGCCATAAAATACAAATACTACGTCAAATTATATTTCAACTTAAATTTTACTTGTAAACGATTTGAAGTTTTTGAGTAACCCTCGCAACGCACATTTACATCTGGTTACCGAAGATACAAAAAATGCTTTGACTTAATTTTTTTATATATAGAATATTTTTGATGTTATTGTGTCTGTCGGGTCATCCAGCTCGATATGACGTAATATAAATACACATAAATTATAGTTAGATGTGCGGCCTAACGTAAAATCATAAAATTGTTTGTTATTTGCAATGCCCAATGTAAAATCGGTTGTTATCGCATATGCTTACGCACGCCAGCGGCCTTCTTTCCTCTTCTTTCGCCTTCTTTCTTTCGATCGATCGTTTGCACTCGGCTTAGCAGCAGCCCCGAGCGGCTCTCTCTTTCCCTTATCGCACTCTCTTGTTCTCATCTAAACGTTGCTTAGACGTTGCACGTTGTTCATAAGGCACGGCATTTAGGCCGTCAGCCCTTTCAGTTATTCGGTAACTGAGCTTCGTCGCCATCGGGATATATTAATATCCATCGGACATCCAACAAAATTGTTCTGTATATGGGTATTTCCAGGATCGCGATCGTGACATTTAGACGGCTTTCAATGAAAAAAAAAATAGCAAAACTTGACATATTCAAACATGTTTTCTAACGATTATAATGCATTTTATCAACACTATTTTCATTATAAAATACAAGCTTTGAAGACTTGTCGTTTTCGAATTATTTATAGAAAACAATGGAAAACAAAACTTTTTTGTTCTAATATGTCTAACTTACGATGGCGAACAAGACAAACTTTTATTTGAAATTAAAACTTTCTCTGGTGCGAAAATACAAAATATTTTGTTTAGTTAAGTTAAGCGCAATTAACTTGCTTTCAATATTAATTTTTATCTACTTCCTTCGACTGGATGAAAAGCACTGAAGAAATATGCATTTTTGGGCTCGCGAACGTGACAAAGAAATAGCAGGGGAAAGAAACACAAAAATTTACCGTTTGTCGATGCTTGCCTTATCTGTTTTTCTATTCTCGTATTAGTTTGTTGTTGGTACTAATATCTTGAAAGAAGATTGCAACCATAACATGAATATGTAATAAATAACAACAAAAAGCAAAACCAGCCTTAAAAGTAGCCAAAAATGAAAAAAATACATTTGTGACTTTCTTTGCTAATATTTTACAACGAAAACAAAAATATGCTGTGAATTTTTAATTCAAATATTTCTTTAACAATATAAAAGAAAAAAACATTTGTTTATCAACTTTGACCATTTTCTGGAAATGCCCATATACAATAAATAATTCTTATTATTTAAACGCTTCACTTTGTTATTTAAATTAACCTCGCAAAAGCTGGGGAAAAACCTCACTAGCTTAACATTTGGTGACCCCGACGTGATTGTGCAATAATTAATACTATTTTGCACTCACAAACTACAATAAACCATTAAAAATTATAAACTAGTTGTCATCTCAACAAGTCTCATCGGCTACATAAATGCACCCATATATAATATACACCGGCCTCCCTAACATATTTTGGATTGCGGTTCATACGGCGTCCCTCGCGTATATAGGGAGGCTGCAGGATTGCTGTTCTCGGGCTGTTGTTTATTACACGCGTTTCTCTCTACGATCGTCTTTCCGCTAGAGACGTTGGTGGCCCTTACATATAGGGATCGCACATAGCTGTTGGCTTGCCTTGCAGTTCTCGGTCATTCCCTTATATTGCGCGCGTTACTATTTGCGGTCATCTTACCCTAGATAGCTTCATTACGCGTGGTACTCTTTCTTATCATCTTCCCGCAATAGACGTTTGTTAAGCTGCGCTGCTATGGAGATGGAAGCTGCCAACGCTGCCGCTGCTAACACTGCCGATGCTATGGAAATGGATGCTGCTAACGAAATTCCAAAGAAACAGGGTGTCAAAACAGGGTGTCATTTCTGAAGCTGAAGGCTACGGACTTATGTGAGAGTTTGACGAGATAAAGTGCCACTTGGGAGGAGGAGTCATCGGTGTGTGACTATTACAAGCTAGTTGGTTGGCTAGAGGAGATCAAGGAACTGAGGAGATCGCGAAGAATAGTGCACAGATGCCACCTCATTCTACCTTTGCTGGAAAAAATACTACCGCTGAGTTTGCTTGCCCCCAGTTTCTACCTCGCCGTAGCCAGCTTAGGTTAGGTTAGGTTAGGTAGAAGCGGTTGCCAGGCTCGCCAGGAGCCCACCACACATAGGCCGGTTACAGCCCGTTGTGATACCGCAAGAGAATCTTTCCCCTTTCCGCGTCGTGAGACCTTAATGTCAGTAGTTATCCCTATTCAGCTGCTCTTATAAAGTTTGCTATCTTCCTGGGACAGATTATGGACATTTCTGAAATGTCTGCTATGAAGGGCGAGCCTATATGTTGTATCCTTCTTCTGCTGAGAGCTGGACAGGAGCAGAAAAGGTGTTCCACCGTCTCTTCTTCTTCCTCATCTCTGCAGCTTTGACAAAAATCGTTATACATATGGGGCACCCACCTGTTTGCGTGGGTGCCTATTAGCCAGTGTCCCGTAAGGGAGCGTATGACTGCTCTACACATTCTTCTGCCGAGCCTACATAGCTCAGAGGTGCGCTTTCTGTCTATAGTCGGCCATGTTTGCCGGGTTATTCGACATCGTGGTACCGATTGCCACATGTTGTCTCTTAGTCGCTTATATTGCTCTTTTATGATAAGCTTACAGGTGGCCATAGGCATACAAATATCTTCCTTATCTTGAAGAAGGGGGATAGTAGTGTCAGATCTGGCCAACTCGTCTGCTATGCAGTTACCTTCGATGTCCCGATGACCCGGGACCCATACAAAGTTGATAGCAAATTGCTGAGCCATCTCGTGAAGAGATTTGCGGCAGACTGCCACGGTGGCCGAGCTCGAGGAAATCGCATTTAGCGATTTGATCACGGCTTGTCTGTCGCTGTATATGTTTACATTGGTTACCATGTTGGTAACTTCCTGAAGGCAGTTCAGTGCTTCCCTGATTGCAATGACCTCCGCCTGGAAGACGCTGCAGTGCTCTGGAAGCCTGAAGGAATTATCCGACTTTGTTATCCAGCTTCGATCCATCTGTTTTCATCATGTTTATGGCCCTTTGTGGGCCTGGAGGTCCCTCGAGCCATTCTTCTCGTTTGGGGATGATTATATTGAAGGGGGTGTCTGTATGTTCCCTTGGGACGCAGTAGTCCGTTTTTGTGGGAACGGTACCGCTATTTAGTATTGATGAGTTACCCATGAGCTATGATGCCCATTGGTCAGAGTCTCTCAGACGTATTGCCGCCATTTCTGCACGCTCTTTTCCTGCCAGGTCGAGGCTCTGTAGGCCTAGGATGGCATTTAGCGCATCATTCGGTGTGGTGCGAAGAGCTCCACTGATGCTTAAAGCAGTAGTTCTTTGAACTTTGCTCAGTTGTTTGGTAATCGTTCTTTTTGATAGGGCCGGCCACCACACTGTAACTCCGTAGAGTAGTATAGGTCTAACTATTGCTAGATATATCCATTGGACTATGGTTGGGTTCATGCCCCACTTTAAGCCAATAGCTTTTTTGCATGTATAGAGGGCTATCGTAGCCTTCTTTACTCTGTCTTTTGTATTCAGGTTCCAGTTTAGCTTCTTGTCAATTACCAACCCTAAGTAACTGGCACTGTCGGTGAAGGCGAGCCTGTAACCGTTTAGTGAGGGGGGGTTAAGAGGCGGAATCTTATATTTATTTGTAATTAACACAAGTTCCGTTTTCGAGTTTTCGTTTTAACTCCCAGACCTCGAGATTCCGTCCATTCAGACAGTTTCGCGAGCTGAGCGGTCATTAGGTCGCAGAGTGTTTGCGGGTATTTCCCCGAAATACCGAAATACTTTGCAGACCCCCCCGTCCTTTTTATTTTGACCACCAGGGGGGTTTATTTTTTCCCTTATGTCTGTTTGGGGGGCATGCTGCCGTGAAGGCTTTGTTGCATGCTTCAGTGAGCCTATCCACTAGACGGTTTAAGTCGTCCTCTGTGTTCGGGCATACTGGTGCTTCGGAGGGAAGAAGTTTGTCCATTTCTTTACTATATTTTTCCCAGTTGGCTTTCCTGGGATTAATGTAGTCAATGGGTTTTGGGCTCTTGAGAGATAGTATCATCTCGATGTACCTGTGGTCAGAAAAGGAATGTTCATCTAGGACTTTTCAGCTTTTGACTATGTCTGACAGTTTGTGAATCACTAGTGTGAGGTCGATAACCTCTTGCCAGTTCTTTATTATAAATGTAGGGTCATTTCCTCGATTACAGATTAGTAGTTGCATCCGAGCTCCCCCATTGGGTGTGGTGAGCGTTGGCATCGCAGCCTATTATCAGGCCTACGTCTGACCTGTCACTATCGCTGGCTTGCTTGCGAACGAGGTCACTCGGAGGATCGCATTCCTCTCGAGCCATGTAGGACGACATCAGTCTAAGATGCGTCCCCTCCAACTCTATACTTACAGCCGTGTTATCGCCATTGCTAAAGTTATGGAGCAGAAAAATGTTAAGGTGTTTTCTTGCAAGAATGTAGGTACGAATTTTACCTTCTTTTTGGGTTACAATCAGCTTGTACTCCTTCGTCGCTAGTCCACAGACTTTTTCTCCCTTTATCCAAGGCTCCTGGACTAGGACTATGTCGGCTCCGCTCTCGATCAAGCGGAGTATGAGGGAAGCAGATTCTGCTTTACTGTGGTGGAGATTTATCTGTAGGAGTCTCAGAGACATTTTCCAGAATCCCCACCACTGTGATGTCGGCATCTGAGTCGCCGGATACTTCCTCGCGACACATCGCCTCAAAATCGAGCAGTAGCTCTGCATCGGACGAGTAGTCTTCTTTGGCCTGCTCCAGCTCGTTGTCGGGTGTTTCTCCGAGGCAACGTCCTGCTAGACTGGGTTGTCGACAGGACGGGCCTCGGCCGCTGCGTCTGACTTATACACCTTTATGGTGACCGAGCTGAAACCGAAGTTCAGCTCGCCTTTAGCTGCCTCTATCGGGGCCAGCGACTCCTTGTTGAGTACGAGCACAGCCTGGTTCATCGGTTCCTGCGTCTGCTCAACCTTCACTACCTTCCAGTTTGTAGTCGGTAGATCCGGATTGCACCTCTGCAGGAGGATGCGCTCAGGCTCCTTGAAGGTAGCCGGCACCCATAGTCTTGCCCGCGGTCTACTGGGCACCTCGCTCCAGTCTACTGCGACGAGCTTCGCCCCAGCGTAGACCTCTCCGATCTGCGCCACCGCTGCTTTATACAGCTTCACGGAGCGCTCGTCTTCACAGGAAATTACTTTAATATTGCCCTGGAACCACCCCATTTCTTTGCAGACAGGAGGTGGCCCGGGGTCATTCTCGAGGAGCTCGAAGCAGCGGTCGGCTAATGCCACTTCCACCCACTTCCACTGGCTCCTAGGTATCTTGCCCTCCGCGCTGCCCTTATCAAGGACGCCGATTAGCGTACTTTCCTTGGCAATCTGCGCACGATATATTTGGCAGTACTCTAGACCGCTTTGAAGTCGGTCCAGGCATTTCCTGCGAGCGCTGCCTCTTCGGTTGGTGTGCCTGTTGTTGCACCTTGGTGAATACTGGGAGCACTGCCGAGGCCCACTTCACCTTCTTCAGCCAGTCGGCTGATAGGCTTTCTACTTTGCTCACGTTTTGCCGACGGAGTTTTTGCCCTGCATTCCTCCTTTCGGCATACAAGAACTTCCTGGCTTGGGCACTTGTCGATGGCAAGTCAGCCCCCGCCACTTTACCAGGAGGTCGGGCAGCCACACTGATGCCTTGTTGCCTTTCCAGGGTGTTAGTTTTGGGAGGTGCTTTGCCACCCACCCCAGATTTAGGGTGGGACCCCTCGGGTTCGTACCAGCGCCTTCCACCGAGCAGGTGTTTCCTGCTGTTGAGCTGGTTTGGCCAGGCCTTGGCGCCACTGCCTTTCCACGCATGGGATTGCTCCCAGTTGACTTTTGGGTAGTGCCAGACTCGGTTTTTTGGTCTTTTGTTGTAGTTTTGTAGTTCTTCATATTTGATCCCACGATTTGCAAAGAAAGGACGCTACGTCCAGGTAGAGATTCACGTTGCCCGGATAAGGCATCATTAGAACAGGGGGCTGCCAAGTCCCTGAGCTCTCCGTTTAAGACTGAGCTAGTTTTAAAACTGGACCCTCAGCCAGGCTGACTCTCGGCACGGGTCGAATGACACCTTAGTCCGGCCGGTGTGGGGTTGGGATGTGTTAAGGTAGTGTGTAGGGATGGGAGTGTGTGAGCTACTTATACGAGGCGACACCACAAGCGCTTTGTCAGTGTTGCTGCTTCGCGAACACCCGCTGTCTGTCCGGGACTGCTTATTTTCGGTACTCTCCAAAGGGATGCCCGCTTATTCGCAGCTGACCTACCTACCGAGGTAGGCCGTTCGCTATCCGCAACCTGCGACCCGTCCGGTGGCCTCAGCTGGTCCGGAGCCACCTCAGCAGCTCATCAGACCAGACCCTGCCACCTATACAATTGCCAACTTTCAGCGGTGGGTATACGGACTAGACGGATTTTTATTCCATGTTTGTTACCATCATCGACTGTCATCCTGACTTAACCAACATAGAAAGATTCCAGCATTTGCGTTTCTGTCTGCGAAATGTGGCATTGGAGACTGTTGGGTTGCTGGAAATCTCGGATGGCAACTATATCGTGGCATAAGATTTTTTAGGTTTAATAATTAACGATTCATTTTTCAGGCACTCATCAACGAGATCTTGGCGCTTCAGGCTGTGGAACCTAGGTCAGTGGTTATGCTTTGGGAGCTTTCGGACAAATTTAACGCTTATATACGTGCTCTCCAGGGCTTGGGCACTATTGAGCAGATCGCAGGATGCATCATCGTGCAGGAACTTCTATGGAATCTGGATCCAGCGACCCAAGCAAAGTGGGAGGAACGACTTGAGAAGCCACCGTTTGCAAATATGATTCCGTCGTGGAAAACTATGTCAGAACAGGGCATCGATCAAGTCAGTGCACCTCAAGCCGCTGTCAATTGATGCTACATCTCCGTCTACGCTGTTTCAGCATACCACTGAACCCTCTGCTTCAACATCTATGTCTACTATTATTGTTGCCCAGGATCTCAGCAATGATGATGTGCTATTGCCCACGGCTACCGTCTTGGTCAAAAATCAGTCTGGAGACTTCGTTTCTTGCCGAGCACTGCTAGATTCCGGCTCTCAGCTGCACTTATTAACTTCCCCTTTCGCAAATCAGCATCAGCTTCCGAAGACCAAATCTTCCATTACAGTCTCGGGAATAGTCGATTCTTGCTTCATCGCCAGTGGATTGACTGTCAACATTAGCCTGTACTCCCGCTGTTCTAATTAGTCGACTCCCATTACTGCTGTTATCGTCCCTAACATAACTGATCGCCAGCCGAGCCTTGAATTGGACATTTGCAACTTGAACATTCTATCAAATACCACTCGCGGGTCCGAGATTTCAAATACCTGAGGGCATTGATCTCTTGATTGGAGCAAAACTTTTCTTGGAGCTCCTGCGTGCTGAGCAAGTAAAGCTGCTGCCAAGATTACCGCTACTCGTTTGGGATGGGCCATGTCTGGATGTTGTGACCGGTACATTGGCTCTTCGTTGATGTTTTCATGCGCTTCTTCCTTATCTTATGAGCAAACGACTCACCGAAAGGTTCTCCTGGTTAAAGGTCCCCGAATGCAATCCCCACGATTTCTTGGTTCTAATCTTCAAAATCAAATCCGTCGTACATATGTAGGTGTACATAGGTGACTCGCAATCCAGCTATCTCTATCAGGAGTCCAATATGATTTTGGATAAACAAACTGGACCTTTATCAAGGAACCTATTCCAATTGTTGCATTCGATGGGGCCTGCATAATCCCATTTGAAGTTGCACTTTGGCAGCGATGTCTCTACACCGTCGGAACCAGATTCAGAACCGGCTACTGATCAATCTATATTCTCGTTTTCGAACCATCGTCGCTTCCCTGCAGAGGTTCAGTTCCTGACTTGTCAACCAAAGCGCAATCCTACGTCAAGGGGAACGTTTTGCATCCGACCGATATTTCTTCACATAGGATTCTTCCTGCTGATCTGAGTGAGCACACACGCTTGGCTTATGCACCTCAAATTTCATTGAGCTTTGCTGGCCGTCATTCAATCATCCCACCCAGGAAGCATCCAGTTCAGCATATTCCCAAATCAACTTTCATCAACGCTCATAAGCAGAATCTTCGCGCTGGACTTCGAGCTTTTCTTGGACTAGGTCCATCCCAATATTGGTCTATTGGGGGGAGTGGAGCAGCAGTGAAGACAAACAACTACTACCGTACTACTGACCATTTAATTCGTCTATTTAATGAGCTGAGGAAGTTTTTGGGCCACATCTTGGCCTTGATTAATTCTACATTTTTAATTTTCATTACAGAGAGCCCTGCCGATCTGGATGTGATAATTCGAGCGCATTTAATTGGCGACCCTCCCTCTTCGTTTGCTGAGCCTAGCGCGATCAGTTCAAGCTACAAAAACCAATCAGATCTCGGGCAATGCGTCGCTTACATGCAGCAGGTCTTCTGGTCGCTATGGCTATGGCTTCTGGATCGCTTGCCAGAGGATGATTTGGCCAAAAAAGAGATCTGTCTACCATCAATAGGTCGAGGCAACTCCATGAGGACGAGAAGTGAAGGGGACATCAGGAGTGTTTAATCGAATCACCAACAAGCGGCGGCTGCTAAACCCTTCAGAGTCTGTTAAAAATCAGGCTTTCAATGGGAGGAGTATGTTAGATTTTCCAGCTCGTTTTGTTTGTTATTTGCAATGCCCACTGTAAAATCGTTTGTTATCGCATATGCTTACGCACGGCAGCGGCCTTCTTTCGTCTTCTTTCTTTCGATCGATCGTTTGCAATCGGCTTGGCAGCAGCCCAGAGCTGATCTCTCTTTCCTTTATCACACTCTCTTGCTCTCGTCTAAGCGTTGCTTCATAGGGTACGGCAATTAGGCCGTCAGCCCTTTCAGTTAGTCGGTAACTGAGCTTAGTCGCCATCGGGATAAATTAATATTCATCGGGCTAAGTGTGACGGGCTCCTGGCGAACCTGGCAGCCGCCCTTACCTAACCTAACCTAGCTCGATCATTATCGAGTCGCTTAGTTTGATTCGGTGGGCTTTTTCACCCCGTTTTGTTGCCTTTTTCCATGGATGAGACTTTCAGTGGATTTTTGTAGTAAAGAAGCAAACGAGTTTGTGCATTTTTGAGCTTGCAGATTTGTGGCCAGGTCAAGAGTTATGTTCAGGTCTGATAGACCCGCTCCCGCAAGAAGATTATGTATGGATTTGGTCCGACAAGCTCCTCGAGCGAATCAAATGGCAGCGTGGTAAGGTGTTGAAAGCTCCCTAAGAATGTTTTTACTTGTTCTGCCGTAAATGTAAAAGCCATTTTCAATTTCATTAACAGGATGATATTTTTATTGTTTTTAAAAAGTGGTGCAGCTTAGTCGAATGTTACTTAAGCTTTTAATTATGTTTTGCCTAGTGTTAAGTGACTTTGTTATTTTGTAAGAGTGATTAATTATAATCACATCAATCAATTAATTCTATGAAAAATTAATTTTAATTTCCTAAGCCATCAGCTAAGCGCATCAACAAAGATTAGGGAAGTACGCTATTTTGTTTCCTTTGACACCACAGCGTATGCAGCACCCAGTTCAGTCCACTGCGCTACGACAGTTTGGCGCAATGTGGCCCATTTTCAGTCACTTGTAGCACCTGACCTGCGAGTTTCTCTTCTTGACCTTGTCCATCGTCCATCCCACCATGATCTTATCCTTTCCGAGAACCGTTTCGGCGTCCTTGTTCGGTTACGGTAATCTGGGTGTCCCTAAAGGATGGTCGCAGGCTTCTCCGCATCACCACGTTGGTTTCTACAGCAAATTGGTCCGCCTCTGCCTTGTGTCTTGGGAGAGGGCTCGTACTACTGCCTCTCCTTCCAGAACCCATTCGAGGCTCTCTTCGCTGCACTGGAAGCGTTGCCTCTGTCGTCCGACCTTGTTGACGTTCGCGCTCAGGTCCTGTAGCTGGACGTCATCTCTACTATTTTCCGCACACCTGCACTATGACAGCGTCGGGGCGTGTGCAACGCGCTGCCCTCATCCCCTTAACCACTACTCTCCATTCACTGTCCGGGTTGTCGGGCTTGCATAGAGGGCTTCTTTTGCGGTCTATTGGTGTCTTTTCTACCTTCCGGTTGGGCGGTGCGCGTACGGGGTGGACCTGGCTCGACTGGTGTGCCTTCCGTCATGGTCGGCTGGCTCAGCCTACGCAACGGTTCCGTCTGCAATGCGGCTTCTTTCTTTCTTCCTTTCGGTGTCTGTGTCTGTTCCTCCTTGGCTTTGCTCCGATTGCTCTGTGAAAATCTCGAGGTACATACATAAAATATACATATGTCAGGGGCGAAAGAACGGGGGGCACTTCTTCTCCTTCTTGCCTTGTTTCAAACTTTGAACACAGTGAGTCGCGGCTATGTGTCTCTCGTTTCGATCTCATGAGCAAACTGCACTACTCTCCTTCGTACCAGCCTCTCTTCACTCACACAACACCCGACTCGGCATTGCCTCATTCAATTGCTCTCCTTCAGCAATCCCTTTTGCACGTCTCTCTCTCTCTCTCTGAGACAACAACACCGCCGCGCCACACTCGGCTGAGACGAACCTCTCTCTCGCTCTCAAACCTCGCTCTCAGCAGAAACACGAATAGAAGTACTAACAGATGAGTTTAACGCATTGCTTCTGTACTTATTTATTATTCTTCTTTCTTAATGCTATACATTTCTGTTTACATTTCCTTTCATCTCTTTATTTCTTATACATCCCCGACACGCCCTTCCTGACTTTCACACGTCCTCGTGTGCATACTGTAACACTAGGTTGGTATCATTCTTGCTTTACTCTTAATGTCTTTTCATATTTCTTGCCTTAACATCTTAGACCATTCCAAACTAAATAAACAAACTCAAACATCACGCAACTACATACAATTCGTCTTCAAATGTCGGTTTCGCAGGCTGTCACATTTCAACTTTCACCACGGATCACATCCGTCTTGCATAATCACGTCAACCGCGCCACACACCATGTCAGAACACTGCTGGTACTGCACTTGTGCCTTCGGCTTGACTTCTCACTCAGTAGCTCGAACTCTTCTGCGCAAACCCGCCCATTTGGCTATACACGTTATCAAACCACAGTTATCAGGCTCTTGCAGCATCCTCGCGACGCTTTGTACCTCCAGTGCCACGATCTCAGTAGATCCACCGTCCGTCACACACAATATCACCCATCCAGGCATGACTATTGTGTTTGGACCCAGCCCCTGTGTTTGATGTTCCCCGCACCTCTCTTAGGTGGGAGAGAAAGACTCACGAGCCATGGCTTCTTCTCCACTGTCGCTCTTCTCATTATCATCATCAATTTGCTCATCTGATACTTTTCGCAAACTCTCATACTTATACGTTCGTTTACTAGTCAATGACTTCAACAGGTAACGATCACCGTCAAGCAACTCTGCAACCACAAAAGGTCCTTTGAACTTTAAATCCAATTTGGTTTGATGTCGTTCTTCACTTCTAAGCAAGACATGATCCCCAACCTTGTGTTTTACAATTTTTGCCTTATTTCTGTCAATTCGTTTCTTTTCATATGTCGCATTAATTTCCATATTTTCTTTGGCTTGTACTCTTGCTTGCTTACAATCCATTTTAGATTCATCATTTATAGGCAGTAAGCCCATTGGTCTAGCCTTTTTTCCAGTCAATAGTTCTAATGGGCTGAACTTTGTTACCCTGTTTGTCGTGCAATTCATGGCTAGCTGCACTTCACTTAGTGCATCCTGCCAGCCTCGTTCGCCTGTTTCTACCGCCGTCAACATACCTTTCAGAGTGCTCATGACTCTCTCAACATGGCCATTTGCTCTACTCGCACCTGTCGCTATCAAATGTAACTTTATTTTATGCATTGAACAGAACTCCTGCAATTGTGCACAGGCAAAACTTCTACCTTGATCTGCAATGATACGACTCGGTACTCAAAAAAGTGATATTGTAGAAAATCTACAGCCTTAATACAGTTTTCTGTACAAGTCAAAAAATTTAGTGAACGCATCAATTTGCACTATGATATATTCCTTTGCATCATTTTTATACCCGGTACTACGCTGCGCTTAGCGTATTCGGCATACTAAGGTTTGGTCAAACGGCTGCAACTTATCCGTTTATCCATTGATTCTTACAAAATACCTAAAACGATGACTCATTAATGTAGAGTCAGGTGGGTTGAAGCGGTTCATACATAAAATTTTTAAAGCGCGTGATGCTTTTTTTGTCGAAGTGTTTTTCATGATACTTCGAAGTTTTTAAAAATACATTGTGTTGCTTTTCGAAAACCGTGGGAAACATTTTTTTCCAAAAGTTTTTTTGATACAGTGAATTTGTTGTATTTTATGCGAACTACTCAACACAAATTCCAGGTAAAAATATCAGTAATGTAAGAAAAATAAGGGTAATATGCTAACTTATATCGAAGTTCAATTTTGTTGACAAGTGTAATTAGAAAATTAATGTTTTTATTACATGTTCGCAAAAGGGACAAATTAATTTTAGCCAAAAAAGAAAAAAGTAATTATCTCGAACCTTTTCGGAGATTTTGATCTATTTGATGTTTCCATATTTGTTTACATAAATTTTTTACATCTGCCTTTTCTACATGTCTATCTACTTCCTACATATACATACACGGCTGTGTGCGAGAGAGAGAGGGAATGAGTCTGCGCTTGGAAGGCCACTGAAATTTCATTTGTTCCTTCTGACTATATTTATGATCCGATCTGATTCAAATTCAATACTCTGATAGATATAGTCATTTTCTATGATTCTGCGTTTTTGTTTTTCCCGTATCTTTAAAATTGTAGATTTTCATCTTTTGTGGGGGCGGAAGGGGGCGTGGCCAAATTTTAAAACAAACTCGTCTCGGTTTGATATCACAGGAGCTTGGATAGAAAGTTTGGTGGTTGTAGCTCTTATAGTCTCTGAGAACTAGGCGTCAAAAAATTCGATCAGGCATAGCACCTACCCCTGTGTGTAAGAGAGAGCGAGAGGGAACGATGCATTTCGAAATGGTTTTCTTCATTGTGGCTATATTTATTATCCGATCTGATCCAGATTCAACACTCTGATAGATAAGGTCAGTGTCTATGATTCTGCGTTTTTAGTTTTCTCGTATCTTTAAAATTGTGCATGCCACAGATTTTCGCCTTTTGAGCGGTCGGAAAGGGGCGGGGCGAAATTTTGAAATACACTTGTAACAGTGTGATAGGACAGGAGTCTGGATACAAAATTGTGTTCCTCTAGCTTTTATAGTATCTGAGCTATAGGCGCTAATGAAGACGGACGGACGGACGGACAGACAGACATAGCTATATCGACTCGGCAATGGAAACGGAAACGCTTCCTTCTGGGTGTTACACACATCAATTTTTTCAAAAAATCTAATATACCCCTTTACTCTTCGAGTACCAGGTATAAAAATACTGGAGAAGAACTATTTTTTTTTTCGACTTTTCCTTAGCTTTTAAAGTCAAAATTTCCGAGAAAAATACCGCACAAAATGATAAAATTTGGATTTCAAAGCTTAATATCTTCCAGACGTTAAGCAGCAGCTAGAAAGAATCTGGGTCGGATATAGCTTAATTTTTCAGAACTGATAAGTTATATGAGACCAGATATAACATGCTTTAGTAATGTGAAAAATGGAATCACTACCTCTGAAAAAAACTTGAACAATATAACTGATTTAAACAAATTCTTTAAAAATAACTAAACCATAAAAAAAACATAATTCTTAAAAAAAAAATCCCGAAATCTATCAGAAAAAGTCATTTTGGGTCACAGCGGAAATGTCGTTTTGACTAGTGTTATTAAATATTTTGTCAAATAAGTCTAACGTCATATTATAGTTGCCATCCGAGATATACAGCGCAGACAGGAACGAAATGCCCCGCTAGACCCTGGAAATTGTATAGGTGGCAGGGACTGTGCCAGTCTACGGCGAGGTGGAAGTTGAGAGCTGGCAAACTCAGCGATAGTATTTCTTCCAGCAAACGTAGAATGAGGAGCCATGTGAATGTTAGTTCTAGCTATTTTACGTGTAATCGAAGGCTTCAGCACATGGCAAAGCGTTTGAAAGCTGTCGCGCAGTCCACTGCTAAACTCGCGGCAATCCAATTCTTCGAGTACGGTTTTAAAGGTTCCGTGCAGCTCCTCGACCTAGCATGTAAAAGTCACACACATCCGACTTATCTTCAAAAATGGCAATTAATTTTTTCAAATTTTTACATAAACGTTTGCCAACGCTGGCACTGTTATGTTATTTCTATTAGAAATGCAGGCAAAGAAACTAACGAACGAGTGGAACTTGATGGATTTGTAGATTGTGATTGCACTGATTTTTAATTATTGCACAATCACGTCGTAGTCACCAAATGTTAAGCAGGTTAAAATAAAAAGTAAATAACGTTCGATATATGTATATGTCAGGGGCGAAGGAACGGGGGGCACTTCTTCTCCTTCTTGCATTGTTTCCAACAATCTTCTCTCGCTCTCAAACCTCGCTCTCAGCAGAAACACGAATAGAAGTAATAACAGATGAGTTTAACGCATTGCTTCTGTATTTATTTATTATTCTTTTTTCTTAATGCTATACATTTCTGTTTACTTTTCCTTTCATCTCTTTTTTTCTTATACATCCCCGACACGGCCTTCCTGACTTTCACACGTCCTCGTGTACATACTGTAACACTAGGTTGGTATCATTCTTGCTTTACTCTTAATGTCTTTTCATATTTCTTGCCTTAACATCCTAGACCATTCCAAACTAAATAAACAAACTCAAACATCATGCAACTACATACAATTCGTCTTCAAATGTCGGTTTCGCAGGCTGTCACATTTCAATTTTTACCACGGATCACATCCGTCTTGCATAATCACGTCAACCGCGCCACTTGTGCCTTCGGCTTGACTTCTTTCTCAGTAGCTCGTACTCTTCTGCGCAAACCCGCCCATTTGGCTATACACGTTATCAAACCACAGTTATCAGGCTCTTGCCGCATCCTCGCGACGCTTTGCACCTCCAGTGCCACGACCTCAGTAGGTCCAACGTCCGTCACACACAATATCACCCATCCAGGCATGACTATTGTTGTTGGACCCAGCCCCTGTGTTTGATGTTCCCCGCACCTCTCTTAGGTGGGAGAGAAAGACTCACGACCCATGGCTTCTCCAATGTCGCTCTTCTCACTTTCATCATCAATTTGATCATCTGGTACTTTTCGAAAACTCTCATGCGAATACTTATACGTTCGCTTACTAGTCAATGACTTCAACAGGTAACGATCACCTTCTATCAACTCTGCAATCACAAAAGGTCCTTTGAACTTTGGATCCAATTTGGTTTGATGTCGTTCTTCACTTCTAAGCAAGACATGAGCCCGAACCTGTGTTTTACAATTTTGGCCTTATTTCTGTCAATTTGTTTCTTTTCATATGTCGCATTACTTTCCATATTTTCTTTGGCTTGTACTCTTGCTTTCTTACAATCTATTTTAGACTCATCATTTATAGGCAGTAAGCCCATTGGTCTAGCCTTTTTTCCAATCAATAGTTCCAATGGGCTGAACTTTGTTACCCTGTTTGTCGTGGAATTCATGGCTAACTGCACTTCACTTAGTGCATCCTGCCAGCATCGTTCGCCTGTCTCTACCACCGTCAACATACCTTTCAGAGTGCTCATGACTCTCTCAACCAGGCCATTTGCTCTACTCGCACCTGTCGCTATCAAATGTAACTCTATTTTATGCATTGAACAGAAATTTTGAAATTGTGCACAGGCAAAACTCCTACCTTGATCTGCAATGATACGACTCGGTATTCCAAAAAGTGATATTGTAGACTTTACAGCCTTAATACAGTTTTCTGCATCCAAATTCAAAGTATGATACAAGTAAACAAATTTAGTGAACGCATCAATTTGTACTATGATATATTCCTTTGTATCATTTTTAGCACTCAGCTTGCCACTAATATCAATATGCACAGTATGCCATGGTATTTCAACCTTCGGTATTGGATGCAATTCCATTTGAACTTTTCCCGATGGAGGTTTTGAAAGTTTGCATGTGATGCAATTCTCTACAAATTTTCGTACATACTTAGACATGTGTTCAAACCAATACTGTTCATAAACCTTATCCAACGTTTTCTGCCACCCCAAGTGCATAATTGCTTCATGGACATGATTTACCACCGACCACCTGAAGGCTCTCGGGATTACAGGTAGACACCGTGTTTTACAGTTTCTCTGAATATTCCGATATAGAACTCCTTTTCTTAACTCATAAGTTCTCGCCAAATTCTCCTGCATATCCCCATCATTAAGCTGAGCTATGATTTTCTTTAAGCTTGGATCGCGCTGCTGTGCAGCAATTAGCCAGTTGTCTGTCATCTCAGTAAGGTCGATGCGAACCTCGGGCACCCTACTTATTGTCTCAGGTTCAGGGACAATCAAATTTCGGGACAAAAAGTCTACGTGCGCCATGCGATTTCCATTACGATACTCTACCATGAAGTCAAATGACTGTTAGTTCAACTTTGGTACGATTTGCTTTCAACGAATTGCAATCCGTAAAGATTACAAACTTTCGACCGTGCAGGTAATGTCTGAAATGTTTCACAGCGTTGTACACAGCCAGAGTCTCCAGTTCATAAGTTCATACTTAGATTCTGGGGCCGATGTACACTTGCTATAATATTCGACCACTCTATGCTTGTCGTCTATCTTGTGCATGAGTATGGCACCATAGCCATCTGCACTTGCATCCGTATGCAGTTCAATGGGATATTGTGGATCAAAGATAATCAAAACCGGATCATGAGTCAGCACTGAAATAATCTTCTGTCGAATTTCATCGTGTTCAGCATTCCAAACGAAACTGTTAATTTTGGATGTCAACAGGTACAAGGGCTTCATCTGTTCAGAAAACTGTGGGACAAACTTGCGAAAGTACGACGCTAAACCTATAAATTGCCTCCACTGCGTGACCGTCTTTGGTTCAGATAATTCCGTATAATTCTCGTATTTTTCGCAGATTTGGTTCTATACTACCGTCTTTAATCACGTAGCCAAGATATTCTATATCAGTTTTGAGGAATGCGCACTTTTTGATGTTGAATGAAAATCCTGCTTCCGATAGAACCTTTAACACAACTCCCATCTATCCAACGCTTCTTCTTTGGACCTCGCGACTATTACTACGTCATCTATGTAAACAATTGCATAAGAATACGCTAAGTCGCCCAGGGCTCGTGCTATAGCTCGCTGAAAAATCGGAGAAGCATTTTTCAGCCCAAATGGCATTGACAGGAACTCGTACTGGCCCTCGGGGGTTACAAAGGCGGTTCGTTCTACAGATTCTGCGTCTGTTGGAATTTGATAAAACTCGCTGGCCATGTCTAAGCAAGAGAAGTATTTACCCCCATGAAATCTGTCAATTTGATCTGATATCAGTGGTATGATACAGGGTATTTATCAGCTACCGTATTTGAATTCAGTTCTCGATAATCGACGCATAAGCGATCACTGCCATCTTTCTTCTTGATTAATAGTATTGGACTAGCGAATGGAGAATTACTTGGACGTATTACATTAGCGGCCAACATTTCCTTGATTTTATCTCTCACTAAATCTTTTTCATCAACGCCAAGCCGATACGGACGCCTACATTAAACATGATTTCTAAATTAAATTCACAAATTTGAATTGTAGACAGTATTTGTAAACTGCATCGCACAACATTTTCGCCTATTCTTTTTAAAATGACTAAATTATTGAATCTCTTTCCGGCTAGTTTGTGTGCTACCTTCTCATTAATCAAGGAGCACTCGGCACCCGGAACATGATGCTCGCCCCGCTTGCCGTATGCATACGCCTTCAACTGCTGCTGTAGTTAATTTCTGTTCATTATATTGGTGGTGAACAGTAAACGTTACAGTCTTGTATCAATCTGAGTCATGTGTGCCAATACGAGAGACACCGCTATTACTTCTATGTTCATCAACTTAAATTTCGTCATCAATGACGTCACCTGTCGGCTCGCATATACCGACAAATACTCGTCTCTTTTCGGACGTCCGTTGAGAATGTTCAACAAGATGGCGGCTGCCGTCTCGGCGTCGTCATAGTGGTGCACGAACGATCAGCATAGCTGATTTGCAAAAGCCATTGTGACGCGCTACCTTCCAAGGCTCCGCTCAGCGACATAACCAGCGCACTGCCCTCCAGAGGATGCTCTGACAGTATCATGTCGGCTGTTTTGCACCATGCGCCAGCGTCCGCTTCAGCCGCATCTGGATTGAACTTTGGCAGCCTCATGGATTTTTCACTCAGTGTTGCTGCAGCCGGCTTCTGCATTGTCGCTAACATTTCCACGAATCTTTTGTTTTGTGACTCATATAAAGCTTTCCATACGCTTTCATGCCGCTCCTGTGGCAGAGCCGATCCCACTTCTGATGTCAAGGGCGAAGGAAAGGGGGGCACTTCTTCTCCTTCTTGCATTGTTTCAAACTTTGAACGCAGTGAGTCGCGGCGATGTGTCTCTCGTTTCGATCTCATGAGCAAACTCTCTTCACTCACACAACACCCGACTCGGCATTGCCTCATTCAATTGCTCTCCTTCAGCAATCCCTTTTGCACGTCTCTCTCTCTCTCTGAGACAAAAACACCGCCGCGCCACACTCGGCTGAGGCGAACCTCTCTCTCGCTCTTAAACCTCGCTCTCAGCAGAAACACGAATATAAGTAATAACAGATGAGTTTAACGCATTGCTGCTGTACTTATTTATTATTCTTCTTTCTTAATGCTATACATTTCTGTTTACATTTCCTTTCATCCCTTTATTTCTTATACATCCCCGACACATAAATATTATGTAATACACATGACAATTTTACCAAAATATATAAAGTTTACCCGTTCAACAGGAAATAACACGACTCAGCATTATAGCAGAGTCAACAACTAACCGCCTCAGTAGCGAATTCTGCTGACAATGCGATCATTCCTCAGAGGCCAACAACACTGGTGCAATTGCTGATCATCACAATTGCCCAAATAGCACACCAGCCAATAAAATTATATTAAGTCCACATTTATTCCACATTAATTATTATTTAACCATTTTACCATATTCTTATTAAATCAGCACTTTTTGTACCTTCTGTTACCTATAAATAGAGTTAAGTTTTGTTGAATAAAATCAGTATCAGAAACAGAACCACAACTGCCTCTCACTCAATTCCCAATGCAATCATCAGAGGCTGTCGCCGTGTCTCAGACCCTCAATCGCGTACCGCAGGATACCTTCTCCGCAGTCCAACTGGTTAAAGTTCTAGTTGCGACGTAGCTGTAGACGGTTTATGTACCGTATACAACCCACCTTCAGACACACACACACACACACACAAAAACGGCAAGGCACCGGGCCCAGATGGAGTCCCCAATGCGGCCGTGAAATTCCTGGTTAGCGCCTACCCGGAAGCATTCACAAGAATGTATAACCAGTGCATAGCGGAAAGGAAAGTGCCAATAGCTTGGAAACGAGCCAGAGGCTCATTCTCATACCCAAGCCGCGCAAGGATCTGTGCGACCCGTCAGCATATCCGCCACCATGCATGCTAGATGGCGTTGGCAAAATATTTGAGAGGCTGGTATGCAACCGACTCGAGGCAGAACTGACAGAGCGCCGGGGCCTCTCCGCCTTACAGTACGGATTCCGGAAGCAGAAGAGCACCGTAGACGCCATGGAGATGGTCGCCAGTCTGGCCAGAGATGCCATTGCGGGAACGCGATGGGCTGGAAGCGCGAAGAAGTACTGCCTGGTATGCACATTAGACGTGGGGAATTCCTTCCACTCCGACAGCTGGAGTAGCATACTCGCGTCAGTAACAAGGAGAGGTATATCGCAGTTCCTCATACGGACGCTGAGGAGCTACTTCATGGACCGAGTACTCATATATGACACTGACGAGGGAGCGAAAGTACACACCATCACCGGTGGTGTACCACAGGGCTCGGTCCTAGGGCCGATCTTGGACTGGCTCGCAAGGAACAGACTTTCCCTGGCGGAAAAAAAGACGGAGGCTGTTCTAATGGGAAGAAGAAAGAAGGTGGAACAGGCAAGTTTAAGGGTTGGGAACATCTCAATCCAGACCAAATCTGCTCTGAAGTACCTAGGGGTAATGCTGGACCATAGGCCTTCAATGCCTACCTGGAGTACGCCTGCGCAAAGGCAGCCACAGCAACGGCGGCCATAAGCAGGATGATGGCCAATACAGGAGGACCACGACAGCGCAGTAGACAGCTCGGGGTGGTCACCTGCATACTACTGTACGGATCAGCCGTGTGGGCACCACCTACAGAAGAGATAGCAGAAGCCCGTACCGACGCTGTACCCTCAGGGTTGCATGCTGCTTCCGGACTGTATCTGAAGGCGCTGCACTGGTTGTGGCAGGCATGACCCCGCTAGAACATCTGGCCGACGAGCGACAGAGCGGACAAACAATAGCCAGCGAGAGGCAAGCATAGCCCGGTGGCAACAACGCTGGGAGCAAGCGGAGAAGGGAAGACGGACCAGGCGGACCTGCTCAGCCCATGGCTACAGAGAAGGAGAGTTCAGATTGATAATTACCTGTGTCAACTGCTGACAGGGCATGGCTTTTTCTTTTTCTTTTGAGGGCCCGGAGTTGATGAATATGCGCAGCACATATTTTTATCTTGCCCCCGTTTCTCCCAGGAACGAGTGAGGCTGCAAATGGTGAGCCCAGGAGTCAGCGCGGACACTCTAGTCAAGCGGTTGCTTGCTGACAAAAAACATGGCAGGCGGTTGCCGACACAGCAGCATCCATCATCAAGGAGCTGTAGCAGCAGTCCAGCTGCAGTTTTTAAAATAAAAAACCCCCCATCCTCACCACTTCCTACTCATTCTAATTGTTATATTTATATATATTACTGTTTTCAAACAAAAAAAAAAAACAAACAAAAAAAACGCACATACACAACAACATTTCGACAATATTATCAAGGCAGGCGCAGGGTCGATCATCGACCTCACCTACGTCAGCAGCGCGCTGACCCGCCACGACCGATGGAGGATATAGCGAGGTATACACCGCCAGCGACCACGAGGCCTTTCAGTGCTTCCGAGGCTTGCCTGCTCGAGGAGTCCCACCCAAACAGGCGTTCCCACCATGAACTGGTGTTCTAGTGGAGCGAGGATATAGCGGGATCCGTAGAACTTTCCTCCACGCCTAGCTGACTTCAGCGAGTCCTTTAAAGCGGCGAAGAAGGAGCTGAAGACATG
Source organism: Drosophila helvetica (assembly GCA_963969585.1). Classification (NCBI taxonomy): domain Eukaryota; kingdom Metazoa; phylum Arthropoda; class Insecta; order Diptera; family Drosophilidae; genus Drosophila; species Drosophila helvetica. Next base: position 38,086,693 of record OZ018402.1, on the reverse strand, counting down.
GACAGCAAGAATAATTGCTTCCTCAAACTGTGCGACGACGCCGACGAAGACCCCTGGGGTCGAGGAAGTGATCGGCGCGAGGCTAAGTGCAGCCATTGAAGCAGCAGGCGGCCTCTCTGCGAACCAGTACGGCTTCAGGAAGGGGAGGTCGACGATAGACGCTATTGCTAGTGTCGTAAAAACAGCAAAAGATGCTACCGCAGGGACCAGGTGGAAGGGAGGGACGAAGTCCTACTGTCTGGTGGTGACACTGGACATTAGGAACGCCTTCGACTCTGCCGATTGGGGCCACACGCTGGAGGCACTGCGGACCTTCCACATCCCGGGGTACCTGCTAAACATAGCGCACAGCTTTTTTAGCAACAGGGTGGTTACGATGGACACGAGTCTGGGTTCCAGGGCCTACGAGGTCGCAGCCGGTGCCCCTCAGTGCTCCGTTCTGGGACCGCTGCTCTGGAACGTCATATACGATGGCGTCCTTAGGCTGCCAATGCCAGCCAACACAACCCGGTGGGCTTTGCTGATGACGTCGCTAAAGTGATGGCGGCCAAGGAGCTCGCCGCCGCGCAAAATCGTGCCAACGTGGCTATCCAAGCCATAGAGGAGTGGCTAGCTGTCGCAGGACTGGAGCTGGCAGCCGGAGGTTAAGAGCTACATGCGAGGAGTGGAGGCAGTGTATTGACTGTGCCATGAGGACAGCGTGCTCATTCAGGACCATCTCGGATGAAGCAGCGCTGGTCATCGCCGGGCATGTTCCGCTCAGGGAACTAATCCGGGAGAGGAAGGAGGTCCATGCCGTAACGCAGGACAGGGCAGCGGACCCTCGCACCATTGCCGAGCTGAAGAAGACCGCCAGAAAGAGAAGCATCGACAACTGGCAGACCCACTGGGACAGGTCAACCAAAGGGCGCTGCACAGTGGGACATTCGGCCATTTCAGCTTGCTAAACATTTTTTTTTTAAATTTACAAAAAATATTTTTCGAATAAAAAGCTTGTCAAATTTTTTTTTTTTAATTTTTATTTCATTTGAGTTAGTGTCTTATAAGTTTAAATTTACTAAAGAATATTTATTTGCCTATTTATTTTGGTATCTCCCATGACTTATATATAAAATATATGGATGTATTAGTATATGGATCTCATTTTTGGGCTGTTTTTCAACTTTGACCTGACTTTACAAAAAAAGTTCATCAAATTTTCCCGAGATATTTGTTTTATACGTTCACTGAATATTCCTTTACCTATGTTCTGAGTCCCTAATTGCGATTTTGAGGCGTTTGGCTTCTTTATGTTGATTTAAGTGAGGCTACCTCGCTATTACTAATAACAATGAATACGTCTAAATCATACGTAACGTAGTTTACTTTTAATTCTTCCGAAAAGATGCAGCAATTGAAAAAAAGTTGAATACATTTGTGCACACAGAAATAATTTTCAACTTTGAATGCTCATCTCCTAAAATAAAAGTGTGATTAGCTTGAAAATGAGTTGAGTTTTGTAAGCTTTGGGAAATTCTATGTTAGATGCGTGTATTCATTTTATCCAAAGCGCTCATAAATTTTTTGATTTTTGCCACCTCTTTGCGTCTGAGGTCCCACTGTGCGCTGGACCCACAGGTTCATCCCGAGCATATCGTGCTGGGTCGGAAGGAGGCATGGGCAGGTCGATTTCTACCTCACCCAGATGCTGAGCGGTCACGAGGCAGAGGACGGGTGCCCCGAGTGTGATACGGGCATAGTAGATGACGCTCACCATGTCCTCTTTGAGTGGATTTCACCACGAGCGACAGGAGCTGAAGGCAGCAGCAGGGGCTCGAATCAGCGTAGAGACCATGGTAACCCTGATGCTAGTGGACTCCAAGACATACGAGGCGACCGCGGAGTTCACCGCTAGCGTGATGCGGACACTCACGGCACTTTAGAGAAGGAGGAAAGAGCAGAAGGAGTAGGAGTCCACAGTTCATGCGAAGCAATACTTTGCTGTAGTACCGCATGACGGGGCCCCCTACTCCACTACATCTCTTATATTTATGTATCACAGAATTTACGTTTATATATAGAAGTCAAATAAATATGAATACAAACAAAACAACAACATTTGGTGAACCTTATCACAGTCAGGCCATCCAGTCAACAGACAAAAGAGAAAGGATTCGACGGAAGCGGCACCAGCTACATACAATAACATTTGATAGCTTTAACTATCAATTTCGGCAATTCTGACACATTCAGAGTTCCAGCCAATAGCAAAAAATCTATGTTCGATTACTAACCAAGCGATCAACATTAGCTGCTGTACGTGGGTTCCATCAACTGAAAACTAGCACAACTCCCAACATCCAATAGCTCAAGTCTACTTTTACTTCTTTGACCAACAACGGTGGCGAATAAAACCCTCCCATCGGGTCGGAGGTAATAAGTGACGAACTGACAGAATGAATATCCCACAGGAGGAACAAGCTGCCGCCGCAATTCATTCAATATGAAGCAGGAAATTGACGTGGAAATCTCGAAGAACATTCGGAATTTCAAAAAAGATTCTCAAGGAAGTAAGCAAAAAGCTTCATTCTTTCATACGACTTCAGCAACGACCTACGTAAGACATATTAAAAGTACACGGCGATCTTTATTGTGAGCATTGACAAACTATCGCTGGTATCATATCAAGCAATCGTGGGGTCAAGACATCGCTAGAGAAATCAAGATGAACCAGCAGCCAAAAGGATGACAAGAGCAAAATACCTTCGCTTTGTCGCCGAAAAAGAGCCACAGTAGAGGCCTTAAACCGCAATCTGAGACTCTCATTAAGTTATTTGATACAATCACTATGGGTTTAAGCGCAAGAAGTCCATTTCAGGATTAATGAGGAGTATGACAACTTTAGAAGAAGGAGGGTACGACATGAATTCGAACCTAACACTGGAAAAACTTATACAAAGAGCATTGGCAAAACTATCCACATTTTACAAAGATGACGCGCAACTTTCACGCACCACCGTTCCAAAGTTTGATGGGGACATACTAAATTGTTCTAATGTATGATTCATGAGACAAACATGCCCACAGTATGGAAGATGTGGTACCTTAAAACCATTGGCGAGGCAGAGAGATTGATACGTATCAATCTTAAAGAGGACTCGAATCGCTTGGGGAATTCTTGTTGACACATAAAAAATTGCCAAAGAAATTGCAAATGCGGTACTGAACCGCTTCCTCAATCATAGTACAATCAATGACTATCCCAAGTCATTGAAGGAGTTATTTATAAGAACGTAGAGTCCTTTGTATCTCTAAAAGGGCTGGGCATCCTGCATCCAATATTGATTGCCATAATCAGAAACAAACTAGATGCCAAAAATCAGGCCTTGTATGAGCAATCATTGGGAAGCCCAAATGCAATACAGCCATTGGACACAATATTTCAGTCCCTAGTGCTGAGAATTCGAGTTCTAGGAAGTGGTAAGAAACCGCAAACAGTAAGGAAAGAGCCATAAAGCACGGCCTGCGCATCAGCAAAACAGCACACACACAAGCGCCGTTATTTTTGCAAGAAGACAAACCATAGGCTCTACGCATGCGAAGAATTTTACTCCAGATCTCACCAAAACGACTAAACCGGGTGCAAAATAAAAAAAAAAGCATTAATTGTTTTAGAAAAAATCACAAAACCAAGCATGCCCAGGTCGCACCTGCCTCAAGAAGCACAACTCAATGCTGCATCTGGAGACAGCCTCATACGCAACCCCAGAACCAAAGGCACCAATAGTTTGTGCAGCAAGTAACAATAGTTACAATCTACTGGCCAGTATATTCCACCTTCTTCGGATATCGCAATTTATGAGCAGCACTTGTCCGCCTTAAGCGCTGTTTCTTCCTCGCCATCAGATAAAGATCATATGATAGTTCTTGGGGATTTCAATTTGCCAGGAACTGTTTGGTCTTCGGTAAACGAGTCTAATAACCTAGTCCCCATGTCACGACATGACTTTATAGACGGCTTACTCGACTTATCCCAGTCTCAAGTCAACCATGTGAAAAATTCCCTGGGTCGATTGCTTGATCTGTGCTTTGTAACGGATCCGACCATAGCGTTGTTAACCCGAGTCCCTCCGCTCACTGTACCTGAAGACGCCTACCATCCTACACTTGAAGTGTCGCTCGATAAAGGACCAACCGCATTGGATCGGTCGGGTTGGCTACCTCGATGTGTCCGCTGATTTCGTAAAGCCGAGTTTGCGAAGCTTAATAACCTCATTAGGGATTTTGATTGGTCCGCTTTGTATTTGTGCACTGATGTTACGATATGCACAAACATTTTCTACGATGCACTTGACTCACTTTTTGAGTCTTGTGTCCCACTTTCCTGTCCTATTAGATCTGGGAAGCCCCCTTGGTTTACCAGGGAGTTATCCAGTCTAAAAAACATAAAATCAAGACTTTACAAAAAATTTCAAGAAATTGGCTCTCCTTCTTCTCTCTCTCGCTATGTAATGGCTCGGTCAAACTTTTCAGTTCTTAATTCCCAGTGCTATAAGAACTACCTATCTAGATGCAGGATACGTTTTTCTCAGGAGCCTAAGCAGATTTACAGCTTCGTAAACAGTAAGCGTAAAACGTCCGCTCATCCATCCTCGCTATCATTTCTTAATACGTCGGCAAATACTGATCAGGCAATGGCCGATCTCTTTGCCCATTTTTTTCAAACAACCTATTCACAGGAATGCTACTCCGGTCAGCCGTACCCATACGGTTTACCGAGGTCGAACGACATCTTCAGTCGCTTGCTAAATGAAAGCTCTCTGCTTCATGATCTCCGCAAAGTTGAGCCGGTTTTTTCACCGGGTCCGGACGGAGTTCCCGGCTGTGTATTTAGGTACTGCGCCGAGTCTCTGTGTGGACCGTTGCTTAAACTATTCAGCCTGTCCATAAACTCTTCATGCTTCCCCTCCATATGGAAGGAGTCGTTCATAATTCCTCTCCATAAGAAAGGTAGTAAGTCTGACGCGAAGAACTACAGAGGTATATCCAAGTTATCCGATATTCCTAAGGTGTTTGAGAAAATTTTAACTCCGCACCTGCAGCATCTTTGCAGATCACTTATATCTCCTGCCCAGCATGGATTTATAAGGCGGAGATCCACAACCACGAATTTATTGGAGTTCACCTCCTTTATCATTAAAGGCTTCCAAGGTAATCTACAGACGGATGTCATTTACAAAGATTTCAGTAAAGCATTCGACTCTGTAAACCACTCTCTCCTAGCACAAAAACTTGACCTTTTAGGGTTTCCACCCAATCTCTTGAGATGGATTTCTAGCTACCTTTGTTCCAGGTCCCAAAGAGTCCTCTTCAAAAACTCCCTGTCTTCACCAGTTATGGTTACTCCGGGCGTACCACAGGGCAGCCATGTAGGCCCTTTACTCTTTACACTCTTTATTAATGACCTGCCTTCAGTATGAACATACTCTTGAGTACTTATGTATGCTGATGATGTTAAGCTGTGTGTCCAGTTCAAGGATAGCTTAGCTCACTCCAGGTTGAAATCCGATCTTAATAGCTTTCAGTCATGGTGTTGTGCAAATCTGTTATACCTAAATGCTTCGAAATGTAAAGTAATGACATTTCATCGCTCCAGCGCCTTTCTGGCTCCGTACACACTAGGCGGGGGTTCTCTCGAGAGAATTACCCTAGTTGATGATCTTGGTGTTCTCTTAGATCCCAAGTTAAAGCTTTCTGAACACATTTCTACCATGGTAAATAAGGCCATGGGCGTGCTTGGGTTTATAAATAGGTGGTCAAAGGAATTTGACGACCCCTATAAACCAAAGACTCTCTATATATCGCTTGTTCGTCCGATTTTAGAATATGGTTCTTGTGTATGGTGCCCTCAGTATAAAGTACACCAGGACCGTATAGAATCAGTACAGAAAAACTTTTTAATTTTCGCTCTACGCGGCCTAAACTGGAAGTGTGAGACTGCAAGTGTGAGACTGCCGTCTTACTCTAGTAGATCGCTTTTAATTAACCTTCCATCCTTAGTTAACCGTAGAAAAATGCTTGGTGTGATTTTTGTGCACAACTTGATCAAGGGTGACGTAGATAGCCCTGACTTTTTAAGCCGCATAAACTTCACGATTCCTATTAGAATTACTAGAAATTATATACCTTTGTTCCTTCCGATTTGTAGATCGAATTATTCCTTGCATGAACCTTTTAGAGTTTTATGATCGGATTATAATTCCCTCTACCATATCATATCGGCAACTCCTCTTCTTAAATCACTATTACTCACATACCTTTCTCGTAGTTAGAAATTGTCGTTGTTGGGTACGATAGTTTTCATGCATGCTTAATTCCTTTAGTAAGATTAGTTCTAATTTTCCTCGAATACTAGTCTAACATCTATCTTTCCTCCATGATCGCGGTCGGTTCGGTTAACGAGTCGCGCGTTTTGCGGCAGCGCCCCTCCATCGGTTGGGTAGGAGGAGGGCTGCGTTTCGGCCTGGGATTCGCGCGTAACAGCATTCGGCTGGCGTCCCATGGGCCACTTGATGTTGCAGTCACGTGAACGTGAACGTCCAAACAACAATGGCAAGGTTCCAGTTACCCAAGAATTACACAATTTTGTAGACGCATCAGAACAAGCCCTGGCGCAGCAATATACTGCTCTGCACCAAATCCCGTATGGCACCAACAGCCAAACAGTCAGTAACACGGTTAAGGTTTTGAGCTGCAGTCCTTGGTGCCGAACTCACACACCAAGTCCGAAAGGAACATCACATGGGCATCAGCACAGTTTCAGGATGCTGCTGGACGCACCGGCATCGACATACCATACGTTTGTGGCAAATCGAATAGCCAAAAGACAGGCACTGTCTAACCAACTACAATGGCGTCATGTTGCGTCTGCCAATAACTCAGAAGATGTACTGTCAAGAGGAATTGCAGCAAAAAGATTAGCAGATCACAATCTGTGGTTATACGGACCACCATTCCTCCACGGGTCCCGAGACAAATGGACGACTACACCCATCAGTGAGCCTACTAATCTCGAGAGAAAGGCGAAGCATTTCAGCTTGCCAATCGCACCCAGCGAACTTGGAAAATAACTATACACATGCAGACAAAGCATCTCATTTTACAAACTTTGTTTCGTCGTTTCTCGTCTGTTTTGTTTTGAATTGTATGAAGTCTAGTGTAAGTTAGTTTAGGGCAAGGCGGGAGCGCAATAAAAGCTTACTCTCTCGCTCTTGGCGAATTCGCCCCGCTTTGCCAACGTAGGTTAGTTAGGCTAGAGATAAATTTGAATTATATATTCGTTGAAATTGATTTTGATCGAGCGCACGCATTATTCCTCTCGTCCCGCCTCTTAATAAAATTACAGCCACCCAAAGTTTTTTTCGGTTTCGTGTTTAGAAAAACTATTCTAAATTTTTATGGCGCCCCCGGGTGGACTGTAAAGTTAACAAAGGCAACAATAAAAGTAACAGTGACACATAGAAAGCATCAAAAAAAAAAAAAAACAGTGGTTTAAGAGACATACATATATATGCTTATACTTAATTCTATTTATTAGAATCAAGCATATCGTTGCCCGCGTCGTGTTGTTTTGTGATAATAAAAACAGCAACTAAAAACTTGCGCAAAAATCGCGTCGGTAGCGAAATACCCCAGCCTAATCTTCGTTTCTGTTACCGCCGAGGGATGCCCTGCACAGACTGCAAAAGGAAAGTAGCAGCTGGACGTAAAGATCCAACCGCAGAGCCAGAGGTATTTGTGCAATAATTTAAAGCTAGAGCTAAAGACAGATATAATCGTCTTTAAATTGTCTTGTGCTGGAAAAATTGCACCTCGCTTTCAATTCTTGGCACAGACGTATGATATAGTAGAGCTTGAATTGCATGCATTTAGACTATAATATTCTTGCAAATATATACACATATAACACCAACAATATACGCACATACATATTTATTGACATACATTATACATATATCATAACCTATGTGAACCGCTAGTTGGATGCAACCGTTATTTATCGTTTACTGCAATCACTGTCGCCCCCCCCCCCCCCATTACCCTTTTTCGTTGTTTGAATCTCGTTAAAAGGTTGGTTCGTTAACCCAAGCCGCGGCATATAACACTTACATATATCTATACATACATACATACAAGCAGCAGCATCGGTGCACTCTCTCGTTTTCGTTTTCGCCTTTCCACCGTTGCTTGCGTTGTCTTTGTTGGGGGAATATTTTTCGTTTGCCGCGCTTGATCTTTACGGAACGCCAAGTGACGCGCTACCCTGTTGTTCGAGGGTATATTGTTTTTGGGTGTTACTTACCAGTGACGCGCTACCCTGCTTTTCGAGGGTATATGGTTTTCGGCTGTCACTTGCAACCATATTATATATTGATACCTCGTGCCTCGCAGTTCAATTATTATTGGTTTTCGATTGCCGTTCTTGCTTTGAACATTTATTTATATTTGTTTGTTTTCTTTGTTTGAGCATATTATAAATATAAAAAATATGGCAGAAGACAATAAGTCAGTTCTTAAAAACTTGAAATCTAAGCTCCAAAGTCAAGTTAAAAGCATTCGCCGCTTAGAAGTACGATTAGATGAAGGTTCGATTCCTATACAATTGACAGAGCTGCAATGTAGGCTCGATTCCTTGAATGAGTCAATCCAAAAGGCTAAAAAATTACAAGAAAAAATAGAAGAAATAGATGGCGACGATGAATTCGCAGCCGAGTTGGAAGAGTTATCTATCGTAAATAAGGCAAAGATAATGTCGCTTATCTGCGCCTTTGATGTATCAAGCGATACGACGCTAACAATACCAGCCTGTGGTGCCCCAACTCGTGCTCGACTTCCGAAATTGGGATTACCAAAATTTAGTGGTAAGCATTCGGATTTTAAAAATTTCATCAGCCTTTTTGAGACTCTAGTTCATAGCGATAGTATACCGGTGATCGAGAAATTTAATCACTTGATCTCGTGCCTCTCGGATGAAGCATTAGGAACAATTAAGGCGTTCCAAGTCACCGAAGCCAACTATGAAAAGGCCATGGATAGCCTCAAACGAGTATATGATAACGAGTATCTGATTTTTACAAACAATATTTCCACATTGTTTAATCTGCCAAAAAATCTCGTCCCTCAGGAACCTCATCGATACTGTTTCATCGATTTATGGTTCATTACTGTCGATAGGAGACGATACCAAAATCTCGAATGCAATGCTCATTCATCTCGTTTTGAACAGAGTCGACCCAGTGACTAAACAAAAGTGGGATGAACAACTGACTTATGAAAAGTTGCCGCTTTGGTGTCGACCTTGAGAAAGTTTTGAATCGTCGATAGCAGTATTTGTCTGCTGAAGAGTCGACGAAGCCAAAGCCGGACAAGGTTGTACCAATCAAGCAGCATAATCGTAGCTCATTTGCTTGTTCTTCTCATTCCACCAACAGAGTTAAGCGAACTTACAGCTATTGCAATTCGGACGACCATGTAGTGTCGAAATGCACTCCATTTTTGCGACTCTCGGTCATGCACAGGTTCGAGTTCGCTAAATCTGCACCCTTATGCATTAATTGTCTGCAAAAAGGCCACGCTGTTGTAAGATGCAAGGCCAATAAATGTCGAGTGTGCGGCCGCTCACATCACACCTTATTGCATCGATACACAGTGTCTGCTAATAGTCTCGCGTTGCCACCACCCCAAGAGAGTGCCTCTCCTCCGTAAAGAGGAGTCATGTATTAGCTTGCTTGGTATTGGTGAATCCAATTCTCAAGTAAAAGATAAAATACATACGGTGGTGAAGTCGCGATTAAATGGTAGTGAGTTCTCCTTCGATTTTTGGATTTTGAAATCGATTTCAGGTTATCATCCTGACCAGTCAGTGAATGTGAGTGACCGGAGAATTTCAAAGAACCTACCTCTAGCAGAGCCATATTTTAACAAGCCACAAAGAATAAATATGCTGATAGGAGCAGAATCATTTTTTGAACTATTAGCTGTTGGTCAAATTAAACAAGGTCCGGACGGCGGTTTTTGTCGCTTGAAAGAAGATTGCATCGTGACCCTGAGTTGAAGAAAATGTACTTGGAATTTATGGAAGAGTACCTCTCCTTAGGCCATATGTCTCCTATCGACAATACGATACCTTCAACTCCACACTATGTAATTCCACATCAGTGTGTTCTAAGGCCCCAAAGAACGTCTACCAAGCTTCGCGTCGTTTTCGATGCGTCGTCCAAGACGTCCTATCAGGTGGCCTTGAATGATATTCTGACTGCCGATGTTAAAAAGATGTATCGCCAAGTAATGGTGAATGAAGCTGATAGGCAGTTTCAACTCATAGTGTGGAGACGAGACCCATCTGAATCCTTGAGATTGTACAAGCTTAACACCGTAACTTATGGGACTGGACCAGCCACATTTTTGGCTATCCGGTGTTTAAAAAGTTTGAGTGAGTCTGCAAAGCTCTCATTCCCTAAAGCTGCTGACGTTATCGGGTCCGACTTTTACGTCGATGACATGTTGACTGGTGCTGCATGCGTAAAGGAGCTAAAGGCAATTAAGTCCTAAGTGTCTCAGGTTCTTCAGACTGCAGGTTTTGAGTTGGCAAAGTGGTTTTCAAACTCACCTGAGATCACCGCATCTGAGAGCACAGCAAAGCCCATAACGATCTCGGATTCAGAGTCGACTAAGGCGTTAGGAATCTCATGGTTGCCTAATGAAGATGCCTTCAAATTTAAAACTGACGATTCAGTCATGGGTCTCCGAGCGACAAAACGGAACATTCTATCGGTGACATCGAAGTTATTCGACCCCTTGGTTTGTTAAGCCCTATCATCATAACAGGCAAGATCCTATTGCAGGAACTTTGGCTTAACAAATTAGATTGGGACGAGTCGATTCCGCTGCATTTAGAAACAGCATGGAATATGTTGAAAAACACATTGTCTCACTTGGAAGAGATATCCATACCTCGGTTCGTGTTTACCGATCCGATGTCACCAGTGCAAATACATGCCTTTGCTGACGCCTCCATGACAGCTTAGGGAGCGTGCGTCTATATACGTAGCAAAACTGCAGAAGGTTTTAAAATATCGTTATTGACTTCCAAGTCCAAAGTAGCGCCGCTCAAGACAAAAACGCTCCCAAGGCTTGAGTTATGTGCCGCTCACCTTCTCGCAGATCTCTGTCACAGAATCAAGCCCCTATTTAAGGTCCCTATCGAACGAACTGTTTATTTGTCGGATTCAGAAGTAACTCTTCATTGGATTCGATCTCATCCATCCTCGTTGTCGACGTTCGTTTCAAATAGAGTGGCTGAGATTCAAGTGTGGTCAGATGAAGCTACGTGGCGGCATGTACCCACGAAACAGAACCCAGCAGATATTGTCTCAAGCGGTTGTGACGTCAACGAAATCGTCCAGTCAATCTGGTTTGAAGGACCATTATTTTTGAAGGATGACGAAGAAAACTGGCCCAAAAACTCTCATTTCGAGCTTCCAGAAGACGCTCAGCTGGAGAAGAGGAAAGCTGCGGTCGGACTGACCGCCGCTGTGCAAAGTTCAGAGCTGATAGATGTCATCGAGGGCTTTTCGTCACACCTCAAGTTGCTTAAAGTGTTTGCATATATGTTCCGCTTCATAAGAAAATGCAAAGACTCAACTATAAAGTTTGGAAAAATTGTTTCACCGACCGAATATAATGAAGCTTTCCATAAAATTGTTGAGATTATACAACATCACGAGTATAAAGAAGAAATCGAAAAGGTTCGGAAAGGATCTAGAGTTGGTCCTAGTCTTCAGCGGTTGAACCCATTCATCCATGAAGACACAGGTACTTGGTGTACTTTTTCGTTGTTGCGAGTAGGGGGGCGACTAGCTAAAGCTCCTATATCATATGATGCCAAGTTTCCTTTGCTGTTGACAAAGCGCTCCCAATTTGTGCGGAGCTACGTGCGTCATCTGCACCATTCGAATTTTCATGTCGGCCCACTAGCACTGGTGAGCATCCTCCGACAGAGTGTTTGGATAGTGAACGCTCAGGAGGTCTGCAGTCAGACAGTCAGATCATGTATGCGCTGCTTTATATGCAAGCCTCGATTGCTGACTCAACTTATGGGGAATTTACCCGCAGATCGACTCCGTGCTCTCCGCCCATTTGCAATTTGCGGCGTGGATTTTTGTGGACCAGTATATACGACATTGAAAATTCGAGGAAGGCCCCCATACAAGTCATACATCGCGCTTTTTGTTTGTTTTGCATCCAAAGCGGTTCCTAGAAGTTGTATCAGATCTATCCACTGACTCTTTTTTATTGGCTTTCCAAAGGTTCGTCGGGCGCCGAGGATATCCCCATATCGTGCACTGCGACAACGCGACGAACTTCGTCGGAGCCAGCCGCCACCTCAGCGCTCTACGGATGAGAATAGAGGAGCAGGGGGACGCAGTTCGCGAATTCGCATCAAAAAGCGGATGCGAATTTGCGTTCATACCGCCACGAGCGCCTCACATGGGAGGCCTTTGGGAGGCAGGTGTAAAAACTGCCAAGAGCCTACTCCTACGGGCGGTAGGCAGCGCGCTCCTAAACGCCAAAGAGCTCGCCACAGTCCAGCGGCAATGAACTCCAGGCCGCTGGGAGCTCTCAGCCAGGACCCAAGCGACGGCGAGGCACTAACGCCCGGGCACCTGCTGATAGGCGGGTCGCTCATCGCCCCCCAGCACTGCGGACTCCGGACCAGGAGAGTCTCAGCTGCTTGCGGCGATGGCGACTTGTCTCGTCAGTCAGGCAAGCGTTTTGGCGGCGATGGTCCCGCGAATATGTCCTGGGGCTCCAAATTCGCGGCAAATGGCACCAGCAGCAACCCAACCCAGAGGAAGGAGACCTCGTCCTCGTGGCCGAGGACAATCTTCCGCCGCAGGAGTGGCTCGTCGGGAGGATCATCGCCACGCACGCAGGGGAGGACGGCATGGTCAGGGTCGTTGACCTAAGGAGGAGTGACGGAGCAGAGTTCCGGCGGGCCATCCACAAGTTGGCGCCGCTGCCATTGGCTTGAAGCCCTGCAGGCCTTCAACGGGGCCGGTGTTTCGTCGTTTCTCGTCTGTTTTGTTTTGAATTGTATGAAGTCTAGTGTAAGTTAGTTTAGGGCAAGGCGTGAGCACAATAAAAGCTTATTCTCTCGCTCTTAGCGAATTCGCATCGCTTTGCCAACGTAGGTTAGTTAGGCTAGAGATAAATTTGAATTATATATTCGTTGAAATTGATTTTGATCGAGCGCACGCATTATTCCTCTCGTCCCGCCTCTTAATAAAATTACAGCCACCCAAAGTTTTTTTCGGTTTCGTGTTTAGAAAAACTATTCTACATTTTCAAGCTTTAACGCATTGAAGCATACATTTTACGCTTTTGCTACAAAACCAATGGAGCGGCTACAACGACACTCTGCGCAGGAGAACGGAAAAGTGCTCGCACTATAATCTTGCGAAATATCTAACAAGTCAAGTTTACCGCAGACTTAAAATGGCGGTAGACTAAAAGAAGCTCTTATTCCGCACAACGCTAAACATCAAATTCTAGTGCCATACAATGATCCGATAGTCAAACTTAAAACATGCATTCCGGTGCCCAAGCACTAGGATCAATTGCAACACAACATTATTGGATTATGAACGACAAAATGATTGCTAGAAACATCACACGCAGAATATTGCCAATATGTGTGGCAATTTACGAGACTGTCAGCATCTCTGCGTTGTTGGCTACTTCAATTTGGGGTCGTTTGTATGGACCGCCGATCCGCAGTCGTCGGCTTTGATGCCGAGCAATGTGCATTTGCTGCACGAAGTCCTTTTTTTGGATGACCTTTTCATTATGGGCTAAATCCAAATTAATAATGTTTTTAATAGGTTAAAAAAGATTCTAGATTTAGTTGTTCTTGGTGCGGGTAATGATTGCTGCGTTGCATGTTGCGTGCTGTCCATTGCAGAATGTGACATGCATCACGTGCCATTGATATTCTCAGCCAATTTCTATAATTACTCGCCCTGGGCTGAACCCGATTTTGAATATTTTTTTACTGATGTAAGTTTGAATGCTATACGGAATGAAATTTTAAACGTAAACTGGGTTTCTGTTCTCTCGCATCCTAGTGCTGAATCTTCCTATAATGTTTTCATTCGTACCATTCATCATATTGTTGATAATAATGCTTCCAGAAGAGTGCGTGGCTCCTATAGGCTACCGTGGTATACGAAGGGTCTTGTGAGGTATAAAAATCTTCGTAACAAGTTTTTTAAACGATTTAAGATAACCCGTGACCCTGTTGACTTGGACAGGTATGTTCAGCATAAGCGGGAGTTTGCTTTCTTTAACAAATTTTTAAATAGTCAGTATATTGCCGACGTTGAAAGGGGACTTCAAATGAATCCCAGGTCGTTCTGGCATTTCAGAAATTCAAAAGGGTCGACAGGTGCTCTGCTTTCGTCTATGAACCTTGGTAACTTGAACTCAAACGCTGATAGTTACAAAGCAAACCTTTTTGCTTATTTTTTTAGCTCAAATTTTGGGCCATACGCAGTTTGGCATGAGTCTGATGTCTTAGATTCTATCCCTACGGTGGTCAATATTGGCTCACTTGATGTATCAGAGGCGGACATTTTGGAGACAACTGCTGATTTCGACTCGATTAAACCCGACACTGATGGCCTTTCTGCCATCCTGCTTCGCAACTGTGATGTTGCATTTTGTGAACCCCTTAAAATTCTCTTCGCAAATTTGTTGTTAACTGGTCGGTTTATTGCAAAGTGGAAGGCTGCCAAGATTAATCCCGTTTTTTAGGAATTTTATCTCTAATTATAAAACAATTGCCAAACTTAGCAATGCTTCAAAACTTCTTGAGCGCATCATTAAAAAAAAGATCTCTTTTCTCATGAAGTCGTACATTAGCCCAAATCAGCATGGTCTTATGCCGGGTAGATCAACGACCACTAATTTGGTTGCCTTCAGTAATTTTTGCCTTTAAAGTGCAAGTTGATGTGGTGTACACTGATTTCGCAAATGCCTTTGATAAAATATCCCATGGTGCCTAAGTAACTAAGCTGTATCGGTTGGTGATGCATTCGAGCCTGCTTAGTTGGTTCATTTCATAACTGGTGCAGCGAGAGTATGTTGTATTAGTGAATGGGAAGCAATCGGACCCATATCTAGCTACTTCCGGCCTTCCACAGGGAAGTTGCCTTGGTCCGTTGCTGTTCGCATTCTTCATTAATGACATATGTCTCTGCATTCAATCTTCTGAGCATTTGCTGTATGCCGATGATCTGAAAATCTTCCGTGCCATCAATACTTTAGGGGAAAGTATCCTTCTACAGCATGACCTGGATGGAGTAGTTCGTTGGTGCAAACCTCATTCGCTCACTCTCAATGTTAGCAAATGTTACTTTGTGTCCTTTAGCAAGTGTGTATTCAATGTTCAGGCCTCGTATTCGATAGATGGCCTTCTGCTTTTGATGCAGAAGGAGACACTTAACCTGGGAGTCTTGTTCGATTAAAAATTTCTTTTTATCGAGTTTTTTAACTTCATTTTGCCAAAAGCCTATGGCGAGTTCGGCTTTGTTACGCATAATTCATTCCAATTTAAGGACCCATATACGAGACTAAGTCTTTATGCATTTCTTGGGCGCTTTCGCCTTGAGTATGCTTCAGTGGTTCCAACTGGGGTAGTTCAGATTGCGCGTGTCGAGAGATTGCAAAGGAATTTTTTGAAGTTTGCACTCCAGTCTTTGCAAATTTCCAGTCCGGTGCTGTCCTATGAGTGCATTGCGGCTCAGCTATTTTTATGTGATATATTAGTGGGTAACATCGATTGCTCTGCCCTGATTAGTAGGATTGGTTTCAACACGCCTGCCAGGAGCCTTAGAGACCATGCACTTTTTGTTTTTGATCTACACCGGAAACACAACGGAAATACTGAGCCATTGTGTAGGGCGCTTTTTCAGTATATTGCGCTGCCAGCTGGGATGCGATTTGACTTTTGCCATGGGAAAGCATCCGTCAGACTGTCACTTTCCGATTTTTTTATGTTAAATAATTAATTTGTTATTCTTTCTTTCTTTCTTCGCTTAGTGTTTATTGTTTAAGATAGAAATAAGTTAGATTAGCCAGTTAAGGTTTAACCGTTGGCGAGTAAATAAAAAAATAAATAAATCATTCACAGCTGCGTTAGAGGCATCATAGACAGACCAAAGCTGATGCGCCAAATCATGGGCAATTTTCCAGCACCAATAGGCACAGAAGCACGCCCATATTTTAATGCAGGCGTCGACTACTGATGACCAATATCGATCCACCATAAGATCCGAGGAAAAATACCAGATAAGGCATACATCGGCGTAATCTGCTGCTTTTCCACAAAAACAGTGCACCTAGAATTGGAGAGCAACCTAACCACAGACTCATTCTTGATAGCTCTCCGCCAATTCTTGAGCAGTCGTGGGAACTACCAGAGCTTTCATTGCGACAATGTAACCAATTTCATGGGTGCAAATAATCAGCTAAAAAAATGAAGAGAAACCAGCGAAAAAGCACAGGAGCTAATAACGAATCATTGCAACAAAAGACAAGTGGACTTCAAATTCAGACCTCTTTGGACCTCATCGTGTGAAGGCCTTTGGGAATCTGTGTCAGCAAAAAGGCTGCTGATCACAGCCACAAACACAGAATCCTTGACATTTGAGGTACTAAACCCCGTAATAATCGAAATTGAAGCAGTTCCCAATTCTCGACCCATTACTGCAATGTCAAACGATCCAACTGACATAAGAGCGCTTATCCCAGGACACTTCTTGATTGGTGAACGATTGACAACACAACCTGACGTCAATACTGATCATCAAGAAAAAACATTGGTGAAGAGCTTGGAATTGGTATCGCGCTTAAAACATTCATTCTAGATACAATGGTCTACGGAATACCTCCAAGAACTACAAACTCGGCACAAGTGGAAAACCACTTCACCAAACGTGCCCGAAGGACTACTTGTTTTGATGAAGGTAGACAACATTTCAGTAATGAAGTGGCCAATGGGTCGCATCATTAAGACCTATTCTGGACAAGATAACCACGTCCGAACATCAGGCGTATACAAGCTCTCCAATATTTCAACATTTTCAACATTTGCACAATGAGCTACAAATAGGCAGCTCACTCAGGTATACCTAGGACTCACAGCACAATTAACTCTGCTGACAACAGGTCTTCAACGTATGCAGTCCGATATATCTGATGTACTAATCGGTATTCACCATCGGACAATAATCCCTACGCTGTTCTCTCCTGAACAATTAAGAGATCAACTAGACCAAATACGGGATCATTTGTCACCTCAAGCGGTCTACTTTGCAACATTTACGTGCGATTTCGACGTTATCATCCTTGTTGAAACCTCGACAAAATCCGATACGTCTCCTTGATGGCGACTCGGTATTGGATCATATTGGTGTGTCGGTAGCCAGTCAGTCGAAGACGTTAGTGGACAGTGCATCCTATATTCCTCCGAATATCGGTTATGACATTTACAATGCACATACGCAGAATATTGCTAACATATATGGTAATTTGTGGGACCTTCAGCATCTCTGCGGGGTTGGTGACTTCAATCTGGGTTCGTTGGTGTGGTCTGCCGATCCACAGTCGTCGGCTATGATGCCGAGCAATGTGCATTTGCCACATGAGATTCTTTTCCTGGATGATTGTGTTAGTATGGGCTTAACCCAAGTCAATAAAGTCTTTAACATGTTAAATAAGATTCTAGATTTCATTTTTGTTAGATCGGATATCGACGGTTGTGTTTCGTGTTGCGTACTGCGTACTGCCTATTGCAGAATGTGACATGCATCATAAGCCGTTGGTATTCGTCGTTAAATTCCATTGGTACTCGCCCTGGGTGGAGCCATTTTCTGAATGCTGTTTTACGTAAGCCTGAGAGCTATACTTGATAACATGTTAGATGTTAACTGGGCGTCTTTTTTCTCGCTTCCTAGTGTTGACACTTCATATAATATTTTCCTGAATAGCATTCGTCATATTGTAGAAAATAATGCTTCCACAAAAAGGAGTGGCTCCTATACGCTACCGTGGTATACGAAGGGTCAGGTTAGATACAAAAATCTACGTAATAAGTTTTTTAAACGTTTTAGTAACACTCGTGACCCTGCTGATTGGGCAAGGTATGTACATCATAAGCGTGAGTTTGTTTTTTTCAGATCTAATTTTGAGCCGGGTGCAGTTTGGCGCGATTCGGTTGTCTTGGACGCCATCCCTTCGGTGGTCAATATTGGGACCCTTGATATATCGGAAGCAATGGAAGCAATTTCCGCTCTTGATGATTCCAATAAACCTGACGTAAATGGCATTTCAGCCATCCTGCTTCGCAGCTGCAATGTTGCATTTTGTGATCCCCTTTAAATTCTTTTCACAAATTCTCTGCGAACGGATCGGTTTATTGAAAAGTGGAAAAAAGCTACGATCACGCCATTTTACAGACCAATCGCCAAGCTCACCAATGTTTCTAAACTTCTTGAGCGAATCATTGCCAAATAGGTCACGTTCCTCCTGAAGTCTTTTATCAGCCCTACTCAGCATGGTTTTATGCCGGGTAGATCGACGACAACCAATCTGATCGCCTTCGCTTCACGAAATGCACTCCCAAGTTGATGTTGGCTATACTGACTTTGCTAAGGCTTATTATAAAGTCTCACACTGTGCGTTAGTAGCCAACTTTCACTGTTTAGGGATTTATTCCTGCCTGCTCAGTTGGTCTGCCGCAAATCTTGAGCGGCGAGAGTATGCTGTGATGGTAAATGGAAAGCAGTCGGAACCTTACTTGGCTACTTCCGGCCTTCCACAGGGAAGTGCACTTGGTCCACTGCTGTTCGCTATATTCATTAATGATATATGTCTCTGCATTCAATCTTCTGAGCATCTATTTTATGCAGATGACCTGAAAATGTTCCGTTCGAACAAAACGTTGGGCGATAGCATTAGTTTTCAGCGAGACCTTGCAGACTTAACTCCCTCTCAACATTAAATCCCTACAGCAATTCAGTATTCAGGCCTCATATTCCATTGATGGCCATCCGCTCTTAAAGCAGACGGAGGCACTTGACCTAGGGGTCTTCAAAATTTCTTTTTATCGAGCATTTCAACTTCATTTTTCCAAAAACCTATGCTATGTTCGTCTTTGTTAAGCGCAACTCATCCACGTTTTTGGACCCGTATACGAGGCTTAGCCTTTACTCATTCCTTGTGCGCTCGCGCCTTTAGTATGCGTCAATGATTTGGAACCCCACGGGGATCGTTCAGATTTCCCGTATTGAAAGGTTACAAAGGAAGTTTTTGAGGTTTGCTCTCCAGCCTCTGCAGTTTTTCAGCCCGTTGTCATCTTACGAGTGCAGATGTCGCCTCGTGCATCTCTCCTCGCTAGAAGATTGGAGAACCATTGCTGATCAGATATTTATATTTGATTTATTGGTGGGAAACATTGATTGCCCAGACCTACTCCGTAGCATCAGCTGAAGCACGCCTGCCAGGACCCTTAGGACTTATGCACCTTTTGCAGTTAATTTCCACCGGACCTAGTATGGTTTTAACGAGCCTATTTGTAGGGCTGATGGCGAAGAGGCTTGCGTAGTAAGCTCAGCACTCTGTTTCGGGATAGCGTCGCATTTGCATCCCATGTAATTGTGTTTACAGAGACCTGGTTAAAACCGGAAATTCTTAGTTCTGAAGTTTTGGCAGGTCGGTACACAATCTTTAGAAATGACCGTTCGTCTCGACGTGCAGGTGGGGTTCTGATTGCAGTGGACTCTAACTTCACGTCGGAACATTTTACAGTCCAGATTCAACAAGAACTGGAATTCCTGTGTATAAAACTGATTCTTCCCGCTTTTTCAGTCTTTATTACATGCTCGTATATTCCACCTTCTTCGGATATCGCAATTTATGAGCAGCACTTGTCCGCCTTAAGCGCTGTTTCTTCCTCGCTACCGGATAAAGATCATATGATAGTTCTTGGGGATTTCAATTTACCAGGAACTGTTTGGTCTTCGGTAAACGAGTCTAATAACCTAGTCCCCATGTCACGACATGACTTTATAGACGGCTTACTCGACTTATCCCTGTCTCAAGTCAACCATGTGAAAAATTTCCTGGGTCAATTGCTTGATCTGTGCTTTGTAACGGATCCGACCATTGCGTTGTTAACCCGAGTCCCTCCGCTCACTATACCTGAAGACGCCTACCATCCTACACTTGAAGTGTCGCTCGATATAGGACCAACCGCATTGGATCGGTCGGGTAGGCTACCTCAATGTGTCCGCTGCTTTCGTAAAGCCGAGTTTGCGAAGCTTAATAACCTCATTAGGGATTTTGATTGGTCCGCTTTGTATTTGTGCACTGATGTTACAATATGCACAAACATTTTCTATGATGCACTTAACTCACTTTTTGAGTCTTGTGTCCCACTTTCCTGTCCTATTAGATCTGGGAAGCCCCCTTGGTTTACCAAAGAGTTTCAGTCCCTTGCTAAATGAAAGCTCTCTGCTTCTTGACCTCCGGAAAGATAAGCCGGTGTTTTCACCGGGTCCGGACGGAGTTCCCGGCTGTGTACTTAGATACTGCGCCGAGTCTCTGTGTGGACCGTTGCTTAAACTATTCAGCCTGTCCATTAACTCTTCATGCTTCCCCTCGATATGGAAGGAGTCGTTTATAATTCCTCTCCATAAGAAAGGTAGTAAGTCTGACGCGAAGAACTACAGAGGTATATCAAAGTTATCCGATATTCCTAAAGTGTTTGAGAAAATTTTAACTCCGCACCTGCAGCATCTTTGCAGATCACTTATATCTCCAGCCCAGCATGGATTTATAAGGCGGAGATCAACAACCACGAATTTATTGGAGTTCACCTCCTTTATCATTAAAGGCTTCCAAGGTAATCTACAGACGGATGTCATTTACACAGATTTCAGTAAAGCATTCGACTCTGTAAACCACACTCTCCTAGCAAAAAACTTGACCTTTTAGGGTTTCCACCCAATCTCTTGAGATGGATTTCTAGCTACCTTTGTTCCAGGTCCCAAAGAGTCCTCTTCAAAAACTCCCTATCTTCACCAGTTATGGTTACTTCGGGCGTACCACAGGGCAGCCATCTAGGCCCCCTACTCTTTACACTCTTTATAAATGACCTGCCTTCGGTATTAACATACTCTCGAGTACTTATGTATGCGGATGATGTTAAGCTGTGTGTCCAGTTCAAGGACAGCTTATCTCACTCCAGGTTGCAATCCGATCTTAATACCTTTCAGTCATGGTGTTGTGCAAATTTGTTATACCTTAATGCTTCGAAGTGTAAAGTAATGACATTTCATCGCTCCAGCGCCTTTCTGGCTCCTTACACACTAGGCGGGGGTTTTCTCGAGAGAATTACCCTAGTTGATGATCTTGGTGTTCTTTTAGATCCCAAGTTAAAGTTTTCTGAACACATTTCTACCATGGTAAATAAGGCCATGGGCGTGCTTGGGTTTATAAAGAGGTGGTCAAAGGAATTTGACGACCCCTATATAACAAAGACTCTCTATGTATCGCTTGTTCGTCCGATTTTAGAATATGGTTCTTGTGTATGGTGCCCTCAGTACAAAGTACACCAGGACCGTATAGAATCAGTACAGAAAAACTTTTTAATT
This sequence comes from Drosophila helvetica, assembly GCA_963969585.1. Lineage (NCBI taxonomy): Eukaryota > Metazoa > Arthropoda > Insecta > Diptera > Drosophilidae > Drosophila > Drosophila helvetica. Next base: position 38,064,938 of record OZ018402.1, on the reverse strand, counting down.
TTCACTCTACGCGGCCTCAACTGGGATGCAAGTGTGAGACTGCCGTCTTACTCTAGTAGATCGCTTTTAATAAACCTTCCATCTTTAGTTAACCGTAGAACAATGCTTGGTGTGATTTTTGTGCACAACTTGATCAAGGGTAACGTAGATAGCCCTGACTTGTTGAGCCGCATAAACTTCACGATTCCTATTAGAATTACCAGAAATTATACCCCTCTGTTCCTTCCGATTTGTAGATCGAATTATTCCTTGCATGAACCTTTTAGAGTTTTATGCTCGGATTATAATTCCCTCTACCATATTATATCGGCAACTAATTCTCTTCCTCTTCTTAAATTACTAATACTCACATACCTTTCTCGTAGTTAGTCATTGTAGTTGTGGTGTACGATAGTTTTAATGCATGATTAACTCCTTTAGTAAGATTAGTTCTAATTTTCCTCGAATACTAGTCTAAGATCTATCTTTCCTGCATTATCGCGATCGGTTCGGTTAACGAGTCGCGCGTTTTGCGACAGCGCCCCTCGGTCGGTTGGGTGGGAGGAGGGCTGCGTTTTGGCCTGGGATTCGCGCGTAACAGCATTCGGCTGGTGTCCCATGGGCCACTTGATGGTGCAGTCATTGCACGTCAACGTCCAAACAAAAATAATGCGCTGACAGCTGATATGCGATTTGACTTTTCCCAGAGGAAAGCGGTAGTCAGACAGTTGCTCGCTGATTTCTTCCTAGTTCATAGTTAATTTTGTTATTTATGCTTTTGTTTATTTTTAAAATAATAGAAAGTTAGTTTAGTCAGTTAAGGTTTTTTTTCCGTTGGCGAATAAATAAATAAATAATAAAATCGTACCTATCACTAGAAAAAGACGTGCAAAAAGCATGGGCGAACACAGCCACATCAAGAAATGATGCCGCGCAGCTTCCACGCATCAGAATTCCAAAGTTTGATGGGAACATACTAAAATAGTCCCTGTTCTACGACTTGTTCTCATGTATGATTCATGAGACAAACATGCCCACAGTACGGAAGATGTGGTACCCTAAAACTACCGTTACAGGGGAGGCATCAACATATCCAGATGGGATCCAATGTTGATTGCCATAATCAGAAACAAACTAGATGCAAAAAATAAGGACTTGTATGAGCAATCATTGGGAAGTTCAAAAGAAGTACAACCATTGGACACAATACTTTAGTTCCTAGTGCTGAGAATTTGAGTTCTAAGAAGTGGTAGGAAACCACAAACAGTAAGGAAAGAGCTAAAAGGCACGGCCTGCGCATCAGCAAACACAGGACACACACAAGCGCCGTTATGTTTGCAAGGAGACAAACCATAGGCTCTACGCATGCGAAGAACTAAACAAATTACAAAAAAACGCATGCCCAGGTCGAACCTGCCTCAAGTGCGACAAGAAGCACAACACGATGCTGCATCTGGAGACAGCATCATACGCAACCCCAGAACCAAAGGCACCAATAGTTTGTGCAGCAAGTAACAATAGTTACAATCTACTGGCCACAGCAAGAGTGGCAGTAGAAGCTACCAACGGACAGGTTGCCAACTTCAGAGCATTGCTAGACTCGGGATCACAGATAAATTTAATCTCTGAACAACTTCATGACGCAACATTGCGCATCGAAGGAATTGGCGGTCGATCAAAGACCAGCAGAGCAGGAGTAAATGTGCTTATAAAATCCCTTCACAGCGGTTTCACGCAAAGAATTTAAGCGTTTGTGCTGCTTCAAATAATAGCAGATCAACCAGCTCAGGCACTCGATTCGGTGAACTTGAACATACCAATCAAGTTCCCACTGGCACATCCGAACTTCTATAAACCAGGAAAAATCGACATGCTCATCGGAGCTGAGCACTATTATTCCCTGTTGCTCCCAAATCAACATCGCCTTAAAATAGGAGTCCCGTTTAGGCAAAATATAAAATTGGGATGGATTGTGGCAGGCAAAATGAAGTCTGCCTACAGTTTTTCGCCCATTTGTGCAACGGGAATAAATGAACTCATGGATCGATTCTGGACTCTGGATAACCTTGAGACAGACGAAAAACCACGCACACCGCTCGAGACACAATGCGAAGCTCATTTCTTAGAAAATTTACAAACTGCAGCTGATGGCCGGCCTATAGTGAAACTCCCATTTTACAAACACTCTTCAGCCCTGGGGGGGTCTTTGGAAATTGCAACTAAAAGATTTCTGGCACTAGAGCGACGGACTTCACCAGACACTTGGAAGAGCTATGTGGAGTTCATGAACGAATATGAAGATCTAGGACACATGAAGATGGTCCCAGCATCATACATTCCGGAAAGGCATTACTTCATACCACATCACTGTGTGCTCAAACCCGAAAGTACCACAACAAAGCTGCGAGTGGTATTTGATGCATCATGCAAATCAGCAAGCGGAAAGTCCCTGAACGACATTCTACATGCTGGACCCACAGTTCAGAGTGAACTTCTGTCCATTCTATTACGATTTTGGACTTATAAATACGTATTCACAGCAGACATAGAAAAAATGTACCGACAAGTGTGGATAAATCCGGAGGATCAATTCCATCATATGATCGTCTGGAGAAACAATCCGTCTGAGGACATCAAGTACTATCGGCTAAAAACTGTCACATACGGGACAACAGCTGCTCCGTTTCTGGCAACCAAATGTCTGGATCACTTGGCAATACAAAACAAGGACAGACTACCAGTAGGATCATCAACATTAAAGAATGATTTCTACGTCGACGATTGTCTTACTGGGGCAAACACGATTCCAGATGAACTCACAAGGATATTGTCACCTCGCGGATTTAAACTCCGCAAATGGTGCTCCAACAATAAGCAACTTCTTCAGGAATGCTCAACTGCTCAAGGAATCCCCAAAGAGGACATTGTAAGCGATGTCAAACTGGGAGAGACACTAGATCACTACAGCGTGAAAACTCTAGGTCTTATCTGGATGCCAAAGAAGGATCAACTACGCGGAAGAATCCATAAAAGCCAAGCTGCACGCATCAAAAAACGAATGGGATGCTCCGAGATAGCCCAAGTTTTTGACCCATTAGGACTTTTTGCACCGGTGGTGGTCAAGGCTAAGATCTTCATGCAACAACTTTGGGAGTTAAAGCTGGACTGGATGACGAATTTTCGCTAAAGCTCCAACACGAAACGAAAGACTCACGTGAAGACCTACAAGCATTGAACGAGATGCAGATTCCCCTTCATATCTATGATGGCAAGGTTCCGGTTACCCAAGAACTACACACTTTCGTAGACGCATCATAACGAGCCTATGGCTCATCAATATACGTATGCGCTACAAACAAAAACAACCAAATGTCAATACGAGTGCTCTGCTCGAAGTCGTGTGTGGCACCGACAGTCAAACAATCAGTGCCACGGATAGAACTTTGCGCTGCAGTCCTTGGTGCCGAACTAACACGGTTTTGGGATGTTTTTTTGGACTGACTCCACCATTGTGCTGTACCGGATAAATGCACCGGCATCGACATACCATACGTTTGTGGCAAATCGGATAGCCAAAAGACAGGCACTGTGTAACCAACTACAATGGCGTCATGTTTCGTCTGCCAATAACTCAGAAGATGTACTGTCAAGAGGAATTGCAGCAAAAAGATTAGCAGATCACAATCTGTGGTTATACGGACCACTATTCCTCCACGGGTCCCGAGACAAATGGACGACTACACCAATCAATGAGTTGGCGGTAGACTATAAGAAGCTCTAGTTCCGTACAACGCTGAACATCCAATTCTACTGCCATACAATGATCCGATAGTCAAAATGATTATGCGAGAACTCCATGAGGAGAACATGCATTGCGGTGCCCAAGCCCTAAGGACAATTGTAAGACAACAGTATTGGATCATCAATGACAAAACGATGGCTAGACACATCATTCACAGCTGTGTTAGATGCTTTAGATCCAGACCAAAGCTAATGCAGCAGATTATGGGCAATCTTCCAGCACAAAGGTCAAACAAGCACGGCCATTTCTGAATGCAGGCGTTGACTACTGTGGACCGATTCGATCCACCATAAGATCCGCGGAAAAAGGCCAGACAAGGCATACAACGCCGTGTTCTGCTGATTTTCCACAAAGCAGTGCACCTAGAATTGGTGAGTGACCTTACCACAGATGCATTCTTGGCAGCTCTCCGTCGATTCTTAAGCAGGCGTGGGAAATGCCAGACTATCCATTGCGACAATGCAACCAACTTCATAGGTACAAACAATCAGCTAAAGGAATTAAAAGAAGCCATCTTCAGCGAAAAAGCACATGATCTAATAACGAATCACTGCAACAAAAGACAAGTGGACTTCAAATTCATTTCTCCACCCATTACTCCAATGTCAAACGATCCAACTGACATAACAGCGCTCACCCCAGGACACTTCTTGATTGATGAACCATGGACAACACCACCTGACGTCAACACTGAGCATCAAGAAAAAACAATGGTAAAGCGCTGGGAATTGGTCTCGCGGTGAAAACATTCATTCTGGAAACAATGGTCTACGGAATACCTCCAAGAACTACAAACTCGGCACAAGTGGAAAACCGCTTCAGCAAACGTGCCCGAAGGACTACTTGTTTTGGTGAAGGTAGACAACCGTCCAGTAATGAAGTTTCAAATGGGTTGCATCATTAAGACCTATCCTGGACTAGACAACCACGTCCGAGTGGTTGATGTTAAAATAGCATCATACAAGCGCTCACTCGTCTAGCGCCGTTATTTCCAGAAGACGTGGTGATCAAACGCTGTAACACCGTCATCAACGACATTGCAAGGCCTGATGAGCCACCACCAAAGCAGAAAGGCAATTTCACCTTCACTATTATCAACATTGCAAGTGTTGTCACAGTCAATAAATGTGACACAATTCGCGCACAAACGTGGAATATTCTAAGAGATAATTGGAACCTCAATATTTACAACGTCTGAATGGACCATGATCATATACTATGTCATCGATCCATATTGGAAAGATAAGCAAGTTATGTCCACCGGAATGTCCGTACTCAGACCCAAGTGCACTAAACTTAAAAATGTTCCAGCGTGCAACTCCATATTTCAACATTTTCAACATTTGCACAATGAGGTACAAACAGGAAATATGTTAAATAAAACCTCTCGACAGCGCCGATCACCGCTTGATATAGTAGGAAACGTGGCAAACAATTTGTTTGGTGTTCTTGACTAAAAGTATGCTGCGAAAATGACCAAAGTAATCGAAAAAGTAAAATCCAACGAAGACTTTCTACTACATCTTCTGCGAAATCAAACCACAATTGTCGACTCCACAATCGATGTCGTCAGGAAAGACAAGTTACCAACGGACAACCACCTGGAAGTGTTGGAACGGCAAGTGGCTACCATCAGCCGAGAAAGAGGAGCATATCAGGGCGACCAGCTCACTCAGGCATACCTAGGACTCATGGCACAATTTAATGTGCTGACAACAAGTCTTCACCGTATGCAGTCCGATATACCTGATGAACTAAACGGTATTCACCATCGGACAATAAGCCCTACGCTAGTTTCACCTGAACAATTAAGAGATCAACTAGACCAAATACGGTTACAACAAAAAATGTCATTCATCTTTACAGAATCATGCGGGCCGAAGGACCACCAACTGCAAACCATGTCGTATTCAAGGTAACGCTACCTCTAATTTCAACAGTTCAGCTTGAAACCTTCAGCATCATTCTGATTCCTTCCTGGGACTGAACAAGTTGGAGATTATTCGATCTCAAAACAACTGTAATTAAACAGTAAACACACAGATCAGTTCATGGGTTTTACTCCAGAGGAATTTCGACTCTGTTTCAAACTGCCCAACGAAGAATTTATCTGTTTTGATCATCAAACGGTCTTAAAAGTTGATAGTCGCTGCGAGTTTCAGTTGTTTAACAACAAAACAGCAATGTTAGTTCAAGTCATTCATTCAAAGAATTTATTTAAATCTTTTGCTTAAAGGAAAGTGATTGTGTTTTTTAGTTACTCCCTGTGTACATAACCGATCGTGCAATTTGTTGATTCCAGTGCTTACGCCTTTTGCCTACTCTTGTGTATTTTATTTCCAATCTTCAATCATATTGTGCATTCTTCCTTCCCTGCACATTCTTCTTTGCAGCTGTTCTCAGAGCTGCTCTCTAGTTCTCAATCTAACACTCTCGCACCGCGTTAACAGCCGCCCTGTGCTTCTTTCATCTCTCTGTGTCTCTCCGTACACTTGTTGTTATTGTGACTGTTTGGTTTATGCTTGCGCGCGGAATTGTGTAACATAAGCTTAAAGTCACTGCATCAGCGTCACACCGACTTATATTTTACCTTCCTTTTTTCTTTCCACATATATTTTTCTCATAATTTTTACAAAGAGCTTCTGCTGTGCTAAACGCTGCGATGCTGGCCGTTCGGTGGCTACTCGTCAAACCTTCATTTACCTCTAGTTGTGTAACAACATGGCACACGCTAGCTGTGTGGGTCTTGGTCATTATGGAGGTCGCATTGTTGATCTGGTCAAGACTCGCTGCGGTCTCAACTGGACCTGTTTTGATTGCAAGCCAGTTGAGGACGTCATGAGAATGTTTATGAGACAAACTCATAACGAATTCGCCGGTCTCCATTCGGAATTCCAGCGACTACAGGATAAATTTCTCTTAATGGAGACTCATTTTAAAACCCTTTAAAATGATAAATGAGTTTCCTATGAAAAGAAAGGTTACTCGTACCGTTAATTCTTTCCAGTCAATGATATGCCCGCTCCTCCAATAAGCTCGCCAGCCTTGATCGACTTTGGCGCGAAGGAAATCGATGGCAAGGATATCGGTGATAATGATCCTGCTTCGAAGAGGACGGCTGCATCCGGCTCCACTCCTGTAGCCTCTCCGGGGCCAACTGTCCAATTGGAAGTTAATGACGATCATGTCGCTGGCACTCCTTCGCCCTCAATCGATGCCGACGACACCGTTGTCAGAATGGAAGCGGAAGCACCTTCCACATCTGCTTCCATATGCTCTATCTGAACCCGCCTCTCGGGTTGTACCCACTTCTGCCTTACCCATTAAATATGTGACGCCCCCACCTAATCTTCTCGCTCGTGCTCCTCAAAAACCTATTTTTGTGTCCCGACTCTTGGACACGACTACGGATGTTCTGGTTAGAAATTCTAAACTCAATATTGATGATTAAAGTTTATTTCATTAAAGTTTATTTATTTATTTATTTATTCGCCAACGGTTAAACCTTAACTGGCTAAACTAACTTATAACTATCTTAAACAATAAACACTAAATAAAGAAAAGAGAGAACAACAAATTAATTATTAAACAAGAAAAAATCAGACAGTAACCGTCTGGCGGATGCTTTCCCGTGGCAAAAGTCAAAACGCATCCCAGCTGGCAGCGCATTATACTGACGAAGAGCCATACACAATGGCTCATTATTCCCATAGTTGGTCCGGTGGAGATCAACAACGAAAAGTGCATGGTCCCTAAGGCTCCTGGCAGGCGTGTTGAAGCCAATCCTACTAAGCAGGAAAGTGCAATCGATATTACCCACTAATAGATCGTATAAAAATAGCTGAGCCGCAATGGTTCTTCGATCCTCAAGGGAGAAGAGATGCACGAGGCGCAATCTGCACTCATAGGACGGCACTGGACTGGAAAATTTCAAAGGCTGGAGTGCAAACATCAAAAACTTCCTTTGCAATTTCTCAATACGCGCAATCTGAACGACCCCCGTGGGATTCCAAACCACTGAAGCATACTCAAGACGGGAGCGCACAAGAAATGCATAAAGACTTAGCCTCGTATATGGGTCCTTAAACTGCGATGAATTACGCGTAACAAAGCCGAACATGGCATAGGCTTTTGGCAAAATGAAATTCAAATGCTCGATAAAAAGAAATTTTGAATCGAACAAGACCCCCAGGTCAAGTGTCTCCGTCTGCTTCAAGAGCGGAAGGCCATCTATCGAGTATGAGGCCTGAACATTGAATACACACTTACTGAAGGACGCAAAGTAACATTTGCATACATTGAGAGGGAGCGAATTAAGTGTGCACCAACGAACGAGTCCATCCAGGTCAAGCTGTAGAAGGATACTGTCCCCCAAAGTTTTGATAGAACGGAAGATTTTCAAATCATCGGCATAAAGCAAATGCTCAGAAGTTTGAATGCTGAGACATATGTCATTACTGAAAATAGCGAATAGCAACGGACCAAGAGCACTTTCCTGTGGAGGGCCGGAAGTAGCCAGATATGGGTCCGACTGCTTTCTATTGACCAATACAACATACTCTCGCTGCTCAAGGTATGAAATGAACCAACTAAGCAGGCTCGAATGAATCCCCAACCGATGCAGCTTGGCTACTAGGGCGCAGTGGGAGACTTTATCAAAGGCCTTAGCAAAATCAGTGTATACCACATCAACTTGAGAGTGCACTTCAAAGGCATGTGTGCAAAAGTTACTAAAGGCTACCAAATTAGTGGGAGCAGATCTACCCGGCATAAAACCATGCTGATTTGGGCTAATGTATGACTTCATGAGGAAAGAGATCTTTTTGGCAATGATGCGCTCAAGAAGTTTTGAGACATTGCTGAGTTTGGCAATTGGTCTATAATTCGAGATACAATTCTTAGTACCTTTCTTAAAAACGGGAGTAATCTTGGCAGGGTTCCACATTGCAATAAACCGACCCGTTGACAAAGAATTACAGAAGAGAATTTCAAGGGGTTCACAAAAAGCAACACCACAGTTGCGAAGCAGCAGGGCAGAAATGCCATCACTGTCAGGTTTGATCGATTAGTCGAAATCAGCAGTTGCCTCCAAAATGTCCGCCTCCGATACGTCAAGTGAGCCAATATTGACCACCGAAGGGATAGAGTCTAAGACATCGGGTTCATGCCAAACTGCGTAAGGCTATGCCACCATTAGTATTTGAGCTCAAGTTACCAAGGTTCATAGCTGAAGGAAGGGCACTCGTCGACCTTTTTGAGTTTATGAAACACCAGAACGACCTGGGATTCATTTTAAGTCCCCTTTCAACATCAGCAATATACTGACTATATAAAAATTTGTTTAAAAAGGCAAACTGACCTGGCCCAGTCAACGGGGTCACGGGTAATCTTAAATCGTTTAAAAAACTTGTTACGCAGATTCTTATACCTCACAAGACCCTTTGTATACCACGGTAGCCTATAGGAGCCACGCACTCTTCTGGAAGCATTCTTATCAACAATATGATGAACAGTACGAATGAAAACATTATAAGAAGAGTCAGCACTAGGATGCGAGAGAACAGAAGCCCAGTTTACGTTTAGCATTTCATCACGTATAGCATTCAAACTTACATCTGTACAAAAATATTCAGCATCTGGTTCAGCCCAGGGCGAGTAACTATAGAAATTAGCTGAGAATATCAATGGCACGTGATGCATGTCACATTCTGCAATAGGCAGCACGCAACATGCAACGCAGCAATCAATATCCGCACTAACAAAAACTAAATCTAGAATCTTATTTAACCTATTAAAAACATTATTAATTTGGGTTAAGCCCATACTAAAAAGGTCATCCAAAAAAAAGGACTTCGTGCTGCAAATGCACATTACTCGTCTGGCCTATTAGTGACTAAATTTAACTTTAAAGAAAAACGTAGTATTTCTTTATTTAAAATTCTAGTTTCGGATGAACACGTAAGTATCGATCCCTCTTTCTGCACGAATCATATGATTTGCCACTTGTTTACAAAGCGTACCCCTGAACCTAGAGTTGGTATTATTTCTACTCCATATCCGTCCGCTTCAAAAAAATTAATTCTCCCCCTCCACTAAAGATCTCGTATCAGAATGTACGTGGCCTGTGCAGTAAGCTGAGCAAACTTTATTCTGATAGTGCAACTTTTGATTGTGATATCATTGCCTTTACTGAAAGCTGGCTCAATTCCTCAACTTCGGATTCCGAAATTTGTATAGACAATTATAACATATATAGGTCTGACCGTCCATCTCGAGGTGGCGGAGTTCTGATAGCCGTGCGTTCTGCAACAGACCCTACAATGAGACTTCTTGCAGTCTGCAACGTATCTCCATCAACCATACAGTTGGAAGGAACTGGCTTACTGTCGCTATCTCCTAGATGTACTGCTCGCAAGAAAGAAATAAGCAGCAGCCCCTTCAGCACTACAAACAGCGAGGTAAAATCAACCTACACTCGTTTTGGAGACATATGTTCAGCGGTGACATCTCTTTCACCACCAATGCTACACCTGCAGAACCAGACATCAGACTATCTTCAAGAACTTGATGATCTACGCCAGCAACTAGCAGCAATCAATCATCAAGAGCTGCCACACCATATCACCGCAGTGCAGCACCACCAAATGGCTGCCTATGCTACCCTAGCCATGTAAATTCTATTGATTATTGGCTACATTTTCCGGAAGAAGTATAAATCATGGACGCCACGGACAGCAACCCAAGAACCGCGCGGATCTTCAGCTCCTATCCCAATGTCACGCCATTTTTCCATCAACTTAGGCGGTGGTTGAACAATAGTTCAACGGCCGGAAGAATGTTCAGTCGAAGAATTATGCGTAAGTAAGATGACCATCACAATTGCCCAAATTAATTAATTTATTCCACATTAATTATCATTTTTACCATATTCTTATTAAATCAGCACTTTTTGTAACTTTTGTTGAATAAAATCAGTATCAGCAGCAATTTAAAAACTGCCTGTCACTCAATTCCCACTGCAATTATCAGAGGCTGTCGCTGTGTCTTCAGACCCTCAGACCGCACATCAATGCATACCCTTTCCATCGCAATCATCAGAGGCTGTCGCCCTGTCTTCAGATCCTCAATTGCGCATATATAATTTTTTCAGAGCAAATTACTTTTTTAGGTGTGATCACATATATGTCATAAAATAATAATATAATACCATACAATTTTGATTTTCTCTTTCGTAGTGACCAATTGTTTGCGCTTTATTTTTATTTTATTTTGCCTAAACGATCGGTATTTTTAAATATAAACCTTCAATATTCTCCCTAATTAACATGCAATCATAAAATGTATCCTTAACCATGAAAACATAATTCAACGAGAATTAACGTTATGAGCAGATACGGCAATCTGATAAATACGCGTATTTTCCATGATTCTGCGTTTTTGGTTTTATCGTATTTTAAAAATTGTGGATTCCACAGATTTTCGTTTTTGTGGGGGCGTGGAAAAATTTTGAAATACACTTGTATTTGGTTGCTGTAGCTTTAACAGTCTCTGAGATATAGGCGCTAATGAGAACGGACGGACAGACAGACAGAAATAGCTATATCGACTCGGCTATTGATACTGATCAAGAATATATATACTTTATGGGGTCGGAAACGCTTCCGTCTGGGTGTTAAACGCATCCACTTTTAGCAAAAATCTAATATACCACTATACTCTTCGAGTACCGGGTATAATTATTAATTTCGTATCTGCTAGCAGTGTTTATTTGTCGTTGCTTTTCGGAATTGCGCATTACATTTACTGCTCCCAGCTTGTAGTTTTTGTTCTATCACTCTTCCTATCACACAAACTTAAATAACTGTTCTTCATCTCCCGCTCTTGAATTTCTCTGTGCAGTAGCGCTCTCTCTCATTAGCTGCTGCTGCAACCTCTACCCTCTCTGGGCAGTATGGGTGATGCCATTTCCCAACGTAATGGACTGAATTATAGTTGCGAGGAATGCCGCGCAGAAAACGAGATGCGATCGTTCATGAGGCAGGCGCGGAGTGTGTTCGAAGAGCTGATCGTAGGCTTAAAGCAGCAATATGATTGGCTCAGTTCAGTAGCTTACAGCTGCTGGCTGATTCTCCGAGGTGAAAGAAGACTTCTCCGCGGGTCTTCCAAGTGCTAACTGCTTCACAACCGCCGGCATCTGGAGAACTAACTTCAACCACTCCCTTAGTGCAGCAGCTGATATCGTTTGCTATTCCAAGGGTAACGTCAGCTGCTGGTGATGCAAATTCGGTAGCCGAATTTATCACCGCGGAGAACATGCAGCCAGAAACGTTTCCGTCTCTCCTCTCCATCTTCCCGTTCGACTTCCAGCCGATCTAAAATTATACTTTTTCTCTTGTAGTAACTGATCAGAATTTTAGAGGCTTACGCTTTCGGTAGAGTATCGCATGTGTATCCCACGTTTAACGAGAACCTCTTTCGGTCGATTGCTTGACCTGTGCTTTGTATGGGATCCGACCATAGTGTTGTTCCGCCCACTATACCTGAAGACGCCTACCATCCTACTTTCGAAGTGTCGCTCGATATAGGACCAACCGCATTGGATCGGTCGGGTAGGCTACCTCAATATGTCCGCTGCTTTCGTAAAGCCGAGTTTGCGAAGCTTAATAACTTAATTGGGGATTTTTATTGGTCCACTACGTACTTGTGCACTGATGTTACGATAGACAAATGCTTTTTACAAAGCATTGAATTCGCGCGGAGGATCTGAGAAACCCCCTCGGTTTAAGCGTAGTATTCCAAACAGAAAAAGGTTCTGCTAGCATAATGTGCCATATATTAATACTAGCGGTCGAGTATGACCAGGTGTAAGTTACAAATTCAAATGTTGTTTCAAAGCAAGCAGCAATTCATTATTTGTGGGCGCTTTTGCGGTGGAGGATGAAAATGCTCGGATAAAGCACAGCAATAAATCCGTTTTTGCGGTACAGAAATGCAATCGAATATTTTTTCTTCTCTATTTATACCCTACATTTCATAACAATTCCCTCTTCTCGACAGTCTTAATTAATTAAAATTGGCCGTTGTTACGAAATTCTCTAAACCCTTGTTTGGTTTTTGTTTTTTTTCACTCCATAGCACTGTGTTGTTATTCTAAACACACACATTTACGCACACCACCACATTGAATGCTTTCCGAATCCTTAGTCTTTGCCGACCGGCACGCGTCGAAACTGTCCTCTTTCCCTTTTGGTTGCGTCTTGTCCCGTGTCATTTGTTACGTCGTATTGTCGGCTGTTATCGATCTCGGCTGCGGACTTCGGGCCTCTCTCTCTTTTGCTTTTGGGGGCTCTGCTTTGCTTTTCCTATTGCGTAGTTTGCCTCTCTTTTTTAGTCCGCGACTTCTCTGTGGAGCGGGGTTCCCTTTGCGATGGTTGTGTTGCCAATAGGAGGGTTAATTTGAAACCTGTTAAACTGGGACTTGTGGTGTTCGCTCCCGATAATATTTCCTCCCAACCAGAAACCTGCCTTGCTTCCCTTACCTACTAATGATATTTCTAAGCTTATTCTAAAGCGGGCTTCAGCCCACTCCATCTTCACCACGTGCTCGTTGTCCTGTTGTTGTTTGGGTCACTCTCTCACAAATTATTTCTTCGGAATGAGAAAGGTCACGGTACCACCAGAGTGGCATGGGTCCCAGGGTGGGCAAAATGCGTGCTAGGCATACAGTAATTTCTTGGATAGGATCTCTATGCCTTCCGCGGATATCACTGATGCCAGATTCTCGAGCTTCGGAATATCCATTGTAAGGACGTGATCTCGGCTGGGGTACAAATCTCAAAGTGAATATAAGCAAGCAATATCCACAGATATCCATAGATCCATTGCGGCTTAAGTCGGATACATCAGAATATTGGAAAAATCCGCGACCTTCGTCTGCTCACTATTGCCGCCCTATATTATTCAAATACGCCAACGAATCTTCGGAGTTAATAAAGTCCACAGTAAAAGATATTGAGAACCAGATTTCTAATATAAGGCCGGTAAAAATAATCAAGGAAGAAAAAACCATTCATGTCAATTTAGAATTTTTCCTTACAATGATTGATGGAAAAGTACTTAACGAACTAACTAATACTAAAACTACCTTGAAATGTGCATTTTGCAAGAAAACCCAAAAGGATTTGGAAAATTTTGATGATTCCATAGTTGAAGAGGAAAATATGGAATACGGTATTTCCCCATTGCATACAAGAATAAGATGTATGGAGTTCATTTTAAAACTTGCATATACCATTCCGCGAGAGGAAGAATCTTTTGACAACAGCGCGACAGCTAAGGAAAAACAAAACAATAGGAAACAAATTATTCAAGAAAAATTCGTTGAAAAACTATCACTGAAGGTGGACTGCCCCAAACAAGGATATGGTAACACAAACGATGGAAACTCATCACGGAAATTCTTTGAAAAAGTTGAAATAACTGCAAAATTAATGATATAATCAAGAAATTGGGTGTCATTTTGAATGTTTTAAACTGCAAGGAAAAAATCAATACCCACAAATTTGATGAGTATCAGAGCTTACCAATTGGAGAAATGTCAGAGGAGGCACAGGAAGCGAGAAACAAGGATTACAAGAAATACAGGTACATGAATACGTGCAAGATATCACGAAAAACCCAAAGCAGGGATTTTTTCAACAATAAATTAAACCAAATTCCTGAATAAAAAATTTTTGTTATATCAGCTGTGTTGTTATTCAGCACATTACATAGGAAAATATGCACCGGCAACAAAGTTCAACTTTGGCTTTTTATAGGTAAGCTTCTAAGCAATGTAGCGCCACGTAATCTTGCATACTAAATTTTGAGGATTTATTTTTCAAATGCTGTATATTTTGTGAAGATATTTTCTTTTGTTCAGAAGTTATTAATTTAGTAAGCTGAAATGGCAGAACGTCCCACTGTGCGCCGGCCACAAACACGTGGATTCGCGGGCGTTTCTGCTCTGAGGTCTGGCTGGACAGGACCCTACCTACTATCGCATCATCCTCTATGGTTCCTAGGGATGAGCCTTGCTGTAGATACTATCGATGGATGGGATCTAATGGTGTTGTTTAACAATCATGGGATCCCACTAGTAAAACCTGCGCTTTGTTTTTCCCTACTAACTAACTCAATTTCTAATAACGATTAGCATATGAATTATAAACTAGATAAAAATAATAAAGAAAGAAATAATTGGGTAAAAATAGGCTCCAGCCAATTTTTTCCCGGCCACTACGAGGGATGCTCGATCATCTTGTTACAAGATAAAAAAGATAATTGAATGATCTGGGGCTCCGCCCCTCTTCGTCTCGCCGCTGTCTGTCCCTGGTCACAGGAATGGTCACTCCCTCACACTCCCTTCTTTCCTCGGGGAGGGCGAGAAGTTATGCTGACCTGCCCTTGTGAGTTGCGTTACACGCGGAACCGCAGGCCCGCCTCCGGCCTTGCCTGTTGTTAGTGGTGCTAAGGGCGTTGACGCTGTCTATGAGGTTTTGTGGTAGTCTTCGCTCGACGGTCTCTACCCGCCACTCTCTGGGCGCGACAGGCCATTCGGCTTCTTCTTGCAGGTCGTCTAGGCCTGGGATCTCCTCAAACAGGTTCAGCAGTTCGCCGGCTTCTACCTCCTCCAGACCGAAATAGGTGTCACTGTTCTCGGCTGATGGTTCCGGGTTCGACTCCTCCTCGGAGCCGCTTTGAAGTTCGGCCCCCTCGTTAGCCACCGGGGCAGCGGCGCTTAGTTTCCCCGATGGCTGCGCGCTTCCGGGGTCTGACTGACCCTCTGACCTGGTGGGCAATCTGCGCCTCTAGTTGGGTGGACCGCCCGTCGAGGTGTTGCTCGGGCGTCGTCTCCTGCCACGCTCTCAACACTAGAGACGATGATGATTTCGTCGACTGGAGGGCGTCGTGGTCTGGTCGGTAGAGTCCTCGACTCGGCTGTCGGTGGTGCCGTGCCTTCAGCCTAGTAAAATTATCTGCTCACCGCTGGAGACAACAATCACGGTGCTCTCGGAGGTCCGTCGAGATCTGGTTGGATTGGCCTTTAGCCGGCGTGGAGTCGTGAACTCCGTTTCGTCCTCGTCGCTCGAGAGGGCGATGATCGTCAAATCTTCTGGGGTGCGTGGAGAGACGACCAGGTCGATCGCTGGTCAGGCCGCGGGAGGGAGCACATCTCGGGGCTTGTCCTCATCGCTGGTGCTGGACTATCCGCCAGGTCGGTGATCCTGGGTCGGACAGTGTGGGTACGACCAAAAACTCCTGGGTGCGCCCACCCATCGGACTGTAGGAAGGGGTTGGCGGTGATTCGCTGCGCGAACTCGCACTCGGCAGTTTGCCGAGTCGCCCGTCGTAGAGGAAGTCATCGTCGCTCTCAGTACTTCCTTCTGTGAAACCCAGCTCCCATTGACAGTTCGCGTCGAGGATACGAACCTCGTCAAACCCCTCGCCGTTTTACTCATGGCGTACTCGCCCGAAGTGCAGTTGATTTCGACATCTGGCGTCGACCACAGGCGGCGGTGAGTACAGCCGCGGCGGGGAACGGTGGTTGGGGATGGAACGTATGTTGTGGCAAGCATACTGGATGTAGACGGCTGGTCGTCTTCGGGGTACGATGATCGGCGGGATATTGCGTTTATAGCATCACTCCAGCGAGGAGCGAGGAGAAAGTAAGGCGGCGATGTGGTATGTGGTGTTGTCGCTCCGGGCGGCAACCGAGGCAGAGGATTGAGAGTTCGATAGTGGTGTATTTGGCGCAGGCGTTATCGGAACGGGTGCGGGTGGCGTACCTCTGGGAGGGCACTTGGCCATCTTTTGTACCCAGAGGTTGGGCGCCATCGGCGATTGCCGCGTTCATCGTAGACTGTCCTTTGGGAGGAGAACCCTCAACTAATTAGAGCCTACCCATGATATTTAAGTACGTATGCCTATCCTGCCTGACGGTGCGATTTACATTTTCGGGGAAAGACTTAGACAAATGGATCTAGGGGTGGCTTACGGCGTTCTGAGTTTTGCCCCCTTTGCGGGGCAAAGACGTTATGGCCGCGCTACCATAAGTGGCCCTTGAGAAACTGCATTGAGATTACTCGGATGTGTGTTGAGTCGTCTGTTTGGGGCTGGTGTCGTATGTTGCCGGTGGTATCTCTCCGGGGTCATCGAGGACTAGCGGTCTTCCGTTGCCGCCCTTGGCGCTGTTTTAGTCGAACTATATTGGGAGAAAGAAGATTGATTACGGATCCCTCATACTTAGGGGCGAAGTTGTCGGCTGCTTTAGACTAGCGTCTCCGTAGGTTATACGTTCGGCTCTGTTCTTGCGTTGCCCGTTGGGTGTTTGTCTGAACTATTTTGAAGATGTCCTAGAGACGGGTCGCTTTGTCGTTGGCTGGCTCTGGTTCTTTCTGGTTCTTTTCCTGGTCCGAAGTGACGACCTCGTAAAGCGCTGCTAGCAGTCGTGGTTCCCGGCCCAACACCAAGAAGGCTGGGCTGAAGCCTGGTGTGTCAGAGACGCTGGTGTTGATGGCAAGACTCAGTTCCGGTAGTATATCGACCCACGTTCGTTGGTCTTCTTGGACATATTGCGCAATCATTGTCTTGATGGTTCGGTTGGCTCGATCGGAAGGGTTTTGTTGCGGCGTATAAGGGCAGTGTGTTCGAGTTCTAGTCCGGCCAACTTGCAGAAGTCCTTGAATGATCGACTAGTGAATTGGGTGCCGTTGTCGCATACGAACTTCCGGGCCATACCGAACCGGCTCAGGATGAGTTCTCTGAAGGCTTTTTCCAGTTGAGCGGTGGTGGCTTTGCTCGTACCCCTGCCTCCACCCATTTGCTGAACGAGTCGAAGACCACTAATAGCATCGTGTGGCCGTGCTTTGACCGGGGAAGAGGTCCGAAGTCCGCGCACAAAGGGCCCTTGGCCTGGCGGGTGTGCATGTATCCGGCGGGTTTGTTCTGACTCACCTTGAACTTTTGGCACTTTTCGTAACGTTGCACATACTTAGCCACGTCCCTATAAAGGCCAGTAGTACCTCTGGACCACTCGTGTTGCGGTTTTCCGGAGCCCAAGGTGTCCGGTCGTGAGGTGATCGTGACACTCCTGTAGTACTCTTTGGCGACAGTAGCGGTCGACGCAGAGTTTCTATTATATGGGGCTTCCTCCTCCGAGTGATTTCCCGGTCGCCTGTAGATCTGGTTGCTCTCGATGAGGAATTCCGAACATTTCTCCGGCTGTTCTTGTATCCGCTTTGACAACCGACGTATCTATGGGCACTGTTGTGGGTCTTCGTCTACTCGTTGTAACGTATCGATGGGTTGACGTGACAGAGCGTCAGCGACGTTGTTTTGACTACCGCGTCTGCAGTGGATGTCGAAGCGAGTTGCTGGAGTTCCAACGCCCAGCGACCAATGCAACCAGTCGGATTATCGATCGTGTTGAGCCACTTCAATGCCAGGTGATCAGTGATGACATCAAAGTGGTATCCTTCGAGGTAGCAGCGTAGTTTACGAACTGATCAGACTATTGCTAGACACTCCTATTCCGTAGCAGAATAATTCTCCTCGGCTTGATGCAGTCGGCGGCTGGCGTAAGCGATGACTCTTTCTTCGCCGGCGATCTGTTGAGTCTAAACGGCTCCGAGAAAGGTCACGGTACCACCAGAGTGGCATGGGTCCCAGGGTGGGCAAAATGCGTGCTAGGCATACAGTAATTTCTTGGATAGGATCTCTATGCCTTCCGCGGATATCACTGATGCCAGATTCTCGAGCTTCGGAATATCCATTGTAAGGACGTGATCTCGGCTGGGGTACAAATCTCAAAGTGAATATAAGCAAGCAATATCCACAGATATCCATAGATCCATTGCGGCTTAAGTCGGATACATCAGAATATTGGAAAAATCCGCGACCTTCGTCTGCTCACTATTGCCGCCCTATATTATTCAAATACGCCAACGAATCTTCGGAGTTAATAAAGTCCACAGTAAAAGATATTGAGAACCAGATTTCTAATATAAGGCCGGTAAAAATAATCAAGGAAGAAAAAACCATTCATGTCAATTTAGAATTTTTCCTTACAATGATTGATGGAAAAGTACTTAACGAACTAACTAATACTAAAACTACCTTGAAATGTGCATTTTGCAAGAAAACCCAAAAGGATTTGGAAAATTTTGATGATTCCATAGTTGAAGAGGAAAATATGGAATACGGTATTTCCCCATTGCATACAAGAATAAGATGTATGGAGTTCATTTTAAAACTTGCATATACCATTCCGCGAGAGGAAGAATCTTTTGACAACAGCGCGACAGCTAAGGAAAAACAAAACAATAGGAAACAAATTATTCAAGAAAAATTCGTTGAAAAACTATCACTGAAGGTGGACTGCCCCAAACAAGGATATGGTAACACAAACGATGGAAACTCATCACGGACATTCTTTGAAAAAGTTGAAATAACTGCAAAATTAATGATATAATCAAGAAATTGGGTGTCATTTTGAATGTTTTAAACTGCAAGGAAAAAATCAATACCCACAAATTTGATGAGTATCAGAGCTTACCAATTGGAGAAATGTCAGAGGAGGCACAGGAAGCGAGAAACAAGGATTACAAGAAATACAGGTACATGAATACGTGCAAGATATCACGAAAAACCCAAAGCAGGGATTTTTTCAACAATAAATTAAACCAAATTCCTGAATAAAAAATTTTTGTTATATCAGCTGTGTTGTTATTCAGCACATTACATAGGAAAATATGCACCGGCAACAAAGTTCAACTTTGGCTTTTTATAGGTAAGCTTCTAAGCAATGTAGCGCCACGTAATCTTGCATACTAAATTTTGAGGATTTATTTTTCAAATGCTGTATATTTTGTGAAGATATTTTCTTTTGTTCAGAAGTTATTAATTTAGTAAGCTGAAATGGCAGAACGTCCCACTGTGCGCCGGCCACAAACACGTGGATTCGCGGGCGTTTCTGCTCTGAGGTCTGGCTGGACAGGACCCTACCTACTATCGCATCATCCTCTATGGTTCCTAGGGATGAGCCTTGCTGTAGATACTATCGATGGATGGGATCTAATGGTGTTGTTTAACAATCATGGGATCCCACTAGTAAAACCTGCGCTTTGTTTTTCCCTACTAACTAACTCAATTTCTAATAACGATTAGCATATGAATTATAAACTAGATAAAAATAATAAAGAAAGAAATAATTGGGTAAAAATAGGCTCCAGCCAATTTTTTCCCGGCCACTACGAGGGATGCTCGATCATCTTGTTACAAGATAAAAAAGATAATTGAATGATCTGGGGCTCCGCCCCTCTTCGTCTCGCCGCTGTCTGTCCCTGGTCACAGGAATGGTCACTCCCTCACACTCCCTTCTTTCCTCGGGGAGGGCGAGAAGTTATGCTGACCTGCCCTTGTGAGTTGCGTTACACGCGGAACCGCAGGCCCGCCTCCGGCCTTGCCTGTTGTTAGTGGTGCTAAGGGCGTTGACGCTGTCTATGAGGTTTTGTGGTAGTCTTCGCTCGACGGTCTCTACCCGCCACTCTCTGGGCGCGACAGGCCATTCGGCTTCTTCTTGCAGGTCGTCTAGGCCTGGGATCTCCTCAAACAGGTTCAGCAGTTCGCCGGCTTCTACCTCCTCCAGACCGAAATAGGTGTCACTGTTCTCGGCTGATGGTTCCGGGTTCGACTCCTCCTCGGAGCCGCTTTGAAGTTCGGCCCCCTCGTTAGCCACCGGGGCAGCGGCGCTTAGTTTCCCCGATGGCTGCGCGCTTCCGGGGTCTGACTGACCCTCTGACCTGGTGGGCAATCTGCGCCTCTAGTTGGGTGGACCGCCCGTCGAGGTGTTGCTCGGGCGTCGTCTCCTGCCACGCTCTCAACACTAGAGACGATGATGATTTCGTCGACTGGAGGGCGTCGTGGTCTGGTCGGTAGAGTCCTCGACTCGGCTGTCGGTGGTGCCGTGCCTTCAGCCTAGTAAAATTATCTGCTCACCGCTGGAGACAACAATCTCGGTGCTCTCGGAGGTCCGTCGAGATCTGGTTGGATTGGCCTTTAGCCGGCGTGGAGTCGTGAACTCCGTTTCGTCCTCGTCGCTCGAGAGGGCGATGATCGTCAAATCTTCTGGAGTGCGTGGAGAGACGACCAGGTCGATCGCTGGTCAGGCCGCGGGAGGGAGCACATCTCGGGGTTTGTCCTCATCGCTGGTGCTGGACTATCCGCCAGGTCGGTGATCCTGGGTCGGACAGTGTGGGTACGACCAAAAACTCCTGGGTGCGCCCACCCATCGGACTGTAGGAAGGGTTGGCGGTGATTCGCTGCGCGAACTCGCACTCGGCAGTTTGCCGAGTCGCCCGTCGTAGAGGAAGTCATCGTCGCTCTCAGTACTTCCTTCTGTGAAACCCAGCTCCCATTGACAGTTCGCGTCGAGGATACGAACCTCGTCAAACCCCTCGCCGTTTTACTCATGGCGTACTCGCCCGAAGTGCAGTTGATTTCGACATCTGGCGTCGACCACA
Source organism: Drosophila helvetica (assembly GCA_963969585.1). Taxonomy (NCBI): domain Eukaryota; kingdom Metazoa; phylum Arthropoda; class Insecta; order Diptera; family Drosophilidae; genus Drosophila; species Drosophila helvetica. Next base: position 38,043,596 of record OZ018402.1, on the reverse strand, counting down.
GGCGGCGGTGAGTACAGCCGCGGCGGGGAACGGTGGTTGGGGATGGAACGTATGTTGTGGCAAGCATACTGGATGTAGACGGCTGGTCGTCTTCGGGGTACGATGATCGGCGGGATATTGCGTTTATAGCATCACTCCAGCGAGGAGCGAGGAGAAAGTAAGGCGGCGATGTGGTATGTGGTGTTGTCGCTCCGGGCGGCAACCGAGGCAGAGGATTGAGAGTTCGATAGTGGTGTATTTGGCGCAGGCGTTATCGGAACGGGTGCGGGTGGCGTACCTCTGGGAGGGCACTTGGCCATCTTTTGTACCCAGAGGTTGGGCGCCATCGGCGATTGCCGCGTTCATCGTAGACTGTCCTTTGGGAGGAGAACCCTCAACTAATTAGAGCCTACCCATGATATTTAAGTACGTATGCCTATCCTGCCTGACGGTGCGATTTACATTTTCGGGGAAAGACTTAGACAAATGGATCTAGGGGTGGCTTACGGCGTTCTGAGTTTTGCCCCCTTTGCGGGGCAAAGACGTTATGGCCGCGCTACCATAAGTGGCCCTTGAGAAACTGCATTGAGATTACTCGGATGTGTGTTGAGTCGTCTGTTTGGGGCTGGTGTCGTATGTTGCCGGTGGTATCTCTCCGGGGTCATCGAGGACTAGCGGTCTTCCGTTGCCGCCCTTGGCGCTGTTTTAGTCGAACTATATTGGGAGAAAGAAGATTGATTACGGATCCCTCATACTTAGGGGCGAAGTTGTCGGCTGCTTTAGACTAGCGTCTCCGTAGGTTATACGTTCGGCTCTGTTCTTGCGTTGCCCGTTGGGTGTTTGTCTGAACTATTTTGAAGATGTCCTAGAGACGGGTCGCTTTGTCGTTGGCTGGCTCTGGTTCTTTCTGGTTCTTTTCCTGGTCCGAAGTGACGACCTCGTAAAGCGCTGCTAGCAGTCGTGGTTCCCGGCCCAACACCAAGAAGGCTGGGCTGAAGCCTGGTGTGTCAGAGACGCTGGTGTTGATGGCAAGACTCAGTTCCGGTAGTATATCGACCCACGTTCGTTGGTCTTCTTGGACATATTGCGCAATCATTGTCTTGATGGTTCGGTTGGCTCGATCGGAAGGGTTTTGTTGCGGCGTATAAGGGCAGTGTGTTCGAGTTCTAGTCCGGCCAACTTGCAGAAGTCCTTGAATGATCGACTAGTGAATTGGGTGCCGTTGTCGCATACGAACTTCCGGGCCATACCGAACCGGCTCAGGATGAGTTCTCTGAAGGCTTTTTCCAGTTGAGCGGTGGTGGCTTTGCTCGTACCCCTGCCTCCACCCATTTGCTGAACGAGTCGAAGACCACTAATAGCATCGTGTGGCCGTGCTTTGACCGGGGAAGAGGTCCGAAGTCCGCGCACAAAGGGCCCTTGGCCTGGCGGGTGTGCATGTATCCGGCGGGTTTGTTCTGACTCACCTTGAACTTTTGGCACTTTTCGTAACGTTGCACATACTTAGCCACGTCCCTATAAAGGCCAGTAGTACCTCTGGACCACTCGTGTTGCGGTTTTCCGGAGCCCAAGGTGTCCGGTCGTGAGGTGATCGTGACACTCCTGTAGTACTCTTTGGCGACAGTAGCGGTCGACGCGGAGTTTCTATTATATGGGGCTTCCTCCTCCGAGTGATTTCCCGGTCGCCTGTAGATCTGGTTGCTCTCGATGAGGAATTCCGAACATTTCTCCGGCTGTTCTTGTATCCGCTTTGACAACCGACGTATCTATGGGCACTGTTGTGGGTCTTCGTCTACTCGTTGTAACGTATCGATGGGTTGACGTGACAGAGCGTCAGCGACGTTGTTTTGACTACCGCGTCTGCAGTGGATGTCGAAGCGAGTTGCTGGAGTTCCAACGCCCAGCGACCAATGCAACCAGTCGGATTATCGATCGTGTTGAGCCACTTCAATGCCAGGTGATCAGTGATGACATCAAAGTGGTATCCTTCGAGGTAGCAGCGTAGTTTACGAACTGATCAGACTATTGCTAGACACTCCTATTCCGTAGCAGAATAATTCTCCTCGGCTTGATGCAGTCGGCGGCTGGCGTAAGCGATGACTCTTTCTTCGCCGGCGATCTGTTGAGTCTAAACGGCTCCGATGCCGTAGGCGCTGGCATCTGTTTGCAGGGTTAATCTCTCCGAGAAGTCGGGGAATGCTAATACTGGGGCTTGGGTTAGTTTCTCCTTCAGACTTTCGAACGCCTGTTGTTGCTCTTCAGTCCACTCCCACTTCTTGTCCTTCTTAAGCAGGCTCGTCATGTGTTGGACCATCGTGGCGAAGTTCGGGATGAAACGATGACACTACGAGGCCATCCCTACGCAGCGCCTCAACTCCTTGATCGTGCTCGGTGGTGCTAGTTTCTGCACCGCTGCTATCTTATCCGGGTCGTTGTGGATTCCCTTCTCGCTGATCACGTGGCCGATGTACACGATGCTTTTCTGAAAGAAACTAAACTTGTTTCGATTCAGACGGAGATTCGCCTCTCGTAAACGACGGAACACTTCTCGTAGATTTTCGACGTTTTCCTCCAATGTCGACCCGATGACGATAATGTCATTAATATAAGCGATGGCGTAGGGTTCCATAGTCGCTCCGATGACACTATCTAAGGCCCGCTGGAAGGTTTCTGACGCTGAGTGTAGGCCGAATGGATAAGCGGATAAGAGTCGGGTATCGATCGGGCGTTGAGCTGGCGAAAATCAACACACATTCTCATATCGCCCATCTTCTTGCCCACCAGCACAATGGGTGCGCTGAGGGGACTTTTTGAGGGCTCGATCTGTCCGGCCTGTAGAAGCTCGTTTACCTGCTTATCGATAATATTCTGCATCGCGGGGTTCCTCGGGAAATACCGTTGTTTGATTGGCTTGTCGTCTCATGGTTATCGTGTGCTCTGCGATGTGGGAGATTCCTACCAGTACCTCGAACTTGGCCAGTTCTTGCTCGAAGATCTCAGCCACCCAAGGGGCGGGTGCCAGTATGGGACTTGGGGATGGCTGCAATGGTGACAGCGCCAGGATTATTTTGTCGAAGGTATCCAGCACTACTGTTCGGAACGGGTTCCGTTCTCGAGCTACCACGGCGTCAGCTAGGGGCTCCAGTTGGTAATCCATGGTGATGTTCCTGCAGTGGTTGTCTCGTTGCGCCTGGACCTTCCGTTTGCTAGCCGGTTCGTCTCGTTTGATTTCTTTGGGTGTGTTGGTCGCAGTGCGTGAGTGCACCGCGGGCTTCTTCGTTGCTGCTTGTTTCTTCCTGCTGGTCGGGGCATTGGTCCCTGACGATGACGGTTTTTCCAAGTCTTGTGTCGTGGTTGATGGGCCCTTCGGTGTTGAAGTGACGATTCCTGTCTCTGTCGTGGTAATTAACTCCCGGTTAGACGAGCCGTCCCTGGGTTGATCTAGCGGGGTCGCAGCTGTCACTGCCGAAGTTGCTGTACGTTGCGTAGAAGGTAGCTCCCAGGAAGACGAGCTGGCCCTGGATTGATCTAGCGGAGACACATCTGTCGCTGCCGAAGTTCTTCGTTTATGCATAGAAGGCAACTCCCAGTGAGACAAGCTGGCCCTGGATTGATCCAGCAGAGACACAGCTGTCGCTGCCGAAGTTCCTGGTTGATGCGTAGAACGCGACTCCCAGTGAGAAGAGCTGGCCCTGGATTGATCCAGCGAAGACACAGCTGTCGCTGCCGAAGTTCCTCGTTGATGCGTAGAAGGCAACTCCCAGTGAGACGAGCTGGCCCTGCATTGATCCAGCGGAGACACAGCTGTCGCTGCCGAATTTCCTCGTTGATCGCATAGCGTTGGGGTAGCTCTTGGTTAGATGAGCTGGCCCTGGATAAATCCAGCGGAGTCACAGCTATCTCTGACGGAGTTTCTCGACGTCGACGAGGCGTTGTGGTTAGGTCCTGAGTGAGGGGACTGGCCGTGGGGGAATCTCTAGGCTGCTTCGTTTCCGGTGTCCAGGCTGACCTGTGTCCTCCCTGCGCAGACGACGGTGTTGTCCTGTCCTGTTTCTCGTGTCGGCTTCGATTGGGCCTGAGTATCGGTTCGTTGGCAGAGGTCGTGGTCGAAAGCGTTGGGACAAATAAAGAGTGAACTGCGGTGACGGGAGGATCGGCAAAACTTACCGACCGAGGAACTGATGGTCGAGGAGTATCGCTGCTTTTACTGCCTGGGTGATCTCCTTTCTTGATCCGTCTGCGAGGCTGATACGAGTCGATAGTGCGGACACCTCGGCGGCCACATTCCCAACAAAAAAGTTTACGCCGGTTGGAACATGCGCTGCTGAACTGCCCTTCCTCACCAGGCCCGTCGTGCGTTTATCGGTGGCTCCTCCTCTTGCCTGATTACGCGGTTCGCGACATCGGATCTCCCGGATTGCTCTGGAGCGGCGGCTTGTGAAGTCGTTCGTGGTCGATTAGTCGGCGGATATCCGTTGTTGCGAGGAGAGTCCCGATCCCTGGCGGTCTCGTATGCGGACACGAGCTGTGTTAGCTCCGTAAGCGACTGAAAGTTGTGTCGTCTGGTGTACATCTGGTATTTAGGGCGACGATTTTTGTAAATCCTGTCCAGTTCCTGTCCCTTGGTGTACCGAGCCCGCTGCATCATCAGGCGTAGATCGACCACTGCTGCGTGATGTTCTTGGATGGAGGTACCGGATCCTCGACTCCTTCGTCTGGAGTTCCGGTACTAGCGACATTGCTGGATTTTTCGGACTAGGGATACTACCGAAATGAGCGTCCAATTCCTTGATCCGTGCCTGCACCGCTTCCGAATGGCCACCACGGCTTATGAATGCAGTGACCCGGTTGGGGAACTCGTCCACGCCCCGGTCTCATCCGGGCCGAATTCATGGGCCAGAACAAGGAGTTCGTCTTTCCTGCGGTAGGATATCCAACGCGTACCCATGTTGCTTCTTGACTTTATGTTGGGTTGTCGTGGGAAAAAAGGTCCAGCGTTCGGTTGACATAAAGAATCATTGATCCTTCAATCAGAGGGCATGGCACTACGATAGTTATCGGTAACACTTGATGAACGTGTGCCCGCCACTCGGAGGACCAATGATGTGGACCGATACTGCAGTACGTGGTGTGGCGGGGCTGCGATTCCTCGAAAGAACACTCGGCACGGAAGTGGGGCTCGGCGGCGCTTGACAGAGGTATACGGTACACGGCGCGGCACTGTTCATTCGAGGGAAGGACACTTGCTTCAGTACCGCGGTCAGGGATCCTGAGTAAGTATACGTGTGCGGCCGTCGCAAAGTGGGAGGATACCTTGATTGTTACTGTGGTCAGGGATCCTGGACAAGTATATGAGTGCAGCAATTATCGAGTGAGTGATTACTTGGGTTTCACTTGTTGGCTCGACGCGTTCCAGTTGGAGGCTCGGACTTGACTGTTTTCCCGATGTGTTCCGGTTGAAGGCTTGAGCTTGACTGTCCGTCCGCAGCCAGGGCTCCTCCTTATATGGCCCTGAGCCTCGCTTCGGAGCAGCGGGCTCTGCTGCCGGCTCTGTTGCCGACCGATCGCAGCGCTCTCCTGTAGCCGTGTCGGAGAGGAGAGATCCTGGGAGTCTGTAGTTGTGGCGCCAGCCCTGTCGACCCACGCGCACGTGATCGTACCGTGGCCAATCTGCCCGACGCGTCCGTTGTCATTGCCGACGCGCCCGCGCACCTTTAGTCGTATCGCCGCTGCTTCCTAGGCGTCTGTAGTCGTGGTGGCCGCCCTGTCACCCCGCTCGCAAGTGATAGCGCCGTTGTTAATTTTTACCGGCGCGGCTGTGATCGCTGGCTGGTCGCCCACGTGCCTGTAGTCGCGTCGCTGCTGCTTCCCAGGCGTTTGTGGTCGTGGTGGCGGTACTGTGTTTTCGCTATGTCTCGTCAGGTTTCCCGCTTTGTGCATAGACAGAGGCCTGATCTGACGCCTGTTAATCTGCCCACACTTGTGCCATTGCGGACGTCCACCCCGACTGAGGAAGTTCCAGTTCCATCCACTTCAAAAAACCCCCAGTGAGCGGCGCCTATGGTTTCTGGATCGCCACTTCTCGACAGCATATTCTGCTTACACTTTCTCGCCTCTTCGCAGTGCGCAACGGCCCGCTGCATAATTTCTAGCATTCTTCTGTGGAACAACAACAAAATACCGCTTATTCGCATTGCGCTTTGTGCGACACCCGTTCGGCTGCTGCTGGATCAGACGACGATGCTCTTGCTGGCGCTCTTTCTCGACTGTGTGCGCTTCTGACGTCATCATCACAACAACATGCGCCAATGCAGTTCTTCGTGTGCTTTGCGGAGAGTCAGCTGCATTTGGGGAGAGTCAGCAGGCCGGCGCTCGCTCTTAAATGGAGCACTCTCTTCGATATCAACACCTGGAGTGGTATTACCTACCACCGCCTGACCAATCTACTGGACGGGGATGTGCTGCTGTTTCGGACTGCGACGTGTGGACAGATTTTACGCACGAGCCTTGCCGTATGTGATGTGCCTGACCCTCCTCTGGATACTACTATCGTGGCCGCTTATCGGACTGCGCCACCACTTCCTGGGACTATGCCGATGGATAGCGCCAAATCCATCCGCATTTTCTTTCAAAACATTTCGGGTATGCGCACTAAGGCTCAAGCGATCTACTTTACAACATCTACGTGCGATTTCGACGTTATCATCCTTGTTGAAACCTGGCTCAACGGAAACTTCTTCGACAACGAGTTCTTTGATCCCAACCCTTTCAAAGTGTTTCGTAAGGACAGAGACTGTGCCAAAACGAAGCGCTGCAGAAGGGGTGAGTTCAGTGTGGCCGTTAGACGCACCATACGCTGTGATACGATTTGTCTCCTTGATGGCGACTCTATCTTGGATCAGATTGGTGTATCTGTGGCCGGTCAGTCGGAGACGCTATGTACCAGCGATTCATATATTCCACCAAAGAGCAGCTATGAAGTTTACAGGGCACACACGCATAAAATTTCCAATATGTGTGGCAATTTACGAGACCGTCAGCATCTCTGCGTTGTTGGCGACTTCAGTTTGGGGTCGTTGGTATGGATCGCCGATCCGCAGTTGTCGGCTATGATGCCGAGCATTTGCTGCACGAAGTCCTTTTTTTGGATGACCTTTTTAGTATGGGCTTAACCCAAATTAATAATGTTTTTAATAGGTTTAATAAGATTATAGATTAAGTTTTTGTTCGTGCGGATATTGATTGCTGCGTTGCATGTTGCGGGCTGCCTATTGCAGAATGTGACATGCATCACTAGCCATTGATATTCTCAGCTATAGTTACTCCGCCTGGGCTGAACCCGAGTCTGAATATTTGTTTACTGATGTAAGTTTGAATGCTATACGGGATGAATTGTTAAACGTAAGCTGGGTTTCTGTTCTCTCGCATCCTAATGCGGACTCTTCTTATAATGTTTTCATTACCGTACCGTTCATCATATTGTTGATAATATTGCTTCCAGAAGAGTGCGTGGCTCCTTTGGCTCCTTTGGCTACCGTGGTATACGAAGGATCTTATGAGGTAGAAGAATCTGCGTAAAAATTTTTTTAAACGATTTAAGATTACCCGTGACTTTGTTGACTGGGATAGGTATGTTCAGCATAAGCGTGAGTTTGCTTTTTTAAAAAAATTTGTATATAGTCGGTATATTGCCGACGTTGAAAGGGGACTTCATATGAATCCCAGGTCGTTCTGGCGTTTCATAAATTCACAAAGGTCGACGAGTGCTCTTCCTTCGCCTATGAACCTTGGTAACTTGAGCTCAAATACTGATGGTGGCATAGCAAACCTTTTTGCTTATTTTTTTAGCTCAAATTTTGAGCCATACGCAGTTTGGCATGAGCCTGATGTCTTAGACACTATCCCGGACATTTTGGAGGAAATTGCTGATTTTGACAACTCGATCAATCCCGGGAGTGATGGCATTTCTGCCTTCCTGCTAGCAACTGTAATGTTTCTTTTTTTGAACCCCCTGAAATTCTCTTCGCAAATTCTTTGTTAACGGGTCGGTTTATTGCAATGTGGAACCCTGCCAAGATTACTCCCGTTTTTAAGAAAGGTACTAAGAATTGTATCTCGAATTATAGACCAATTGCCAAACTCAGCAATGTCTCAAAACTTCTTGAGCGCATCATTGCCAAAAAGATCTCTTTCCTCATGAAGTCATACATTAGCCCAAATCAGCATGGTTTTATGCCGGGTAGATCTGCTCCCACTAATTTGGTAGCCTTTAGTAACTTTTGCACACATGCCTTTGAAGTGCACTCTCAAGTTGATGTGGTGTACACTGATTTTGCTAAGGCCTTTGATAAAGTCTCCCACTGCGCCCTAGTAGCCAAGCTGCATCGGTTGGGGATTCATTCGAGCCTGCTTAGTTGGTTCATTTCATACCTTGAGCAGCGAGAGTATGTTGTATTGGTCAATAGAAAGCAGTCGGACCCATATCTGGCTACTTCCGGCCTTCCACAGGAAAGTGCTCTTGGTCCGTTGCTATTCGCTATTTTCAGTAATGACATATGTCTCAGCATTCAGGTTTCTGAGCATTTGCTGTATGCCGATGAGCTGCAAATCTTCTGTTCCATCAAAACTTTAGGGGACAGTATCCTTCTACAACGTGACCTGGATGGAGTCGTTCGTTGGTGCACACTTAATTCGCTCCCTCTCAATGTTAGCAAATGTTACTTTGTGTACTCTAGCAAGTGTGTATTCAATGTTCAGCCCTCGTATTCGTTAGATGGCCTTTTGCCAAAAGCCTAGGCTTTGTTTGGCTTTGTAACGCGTAATTCATCCCAGTTTTAGGACCCATATACGACGCTGAGTCTTTATGCATTTGTTGGGCGCTCTTGCCTTGAGCATGCTTCAGTGGTTTGGAACCCCTCTGGTGTCGTTCAGACTGCGCGTATTGAGAGATTGCAAAGGAAGTTTTTGATGTTTGCACTCCAGCCTTTGAAATTTTCCAGTCCAGTGCCGTCCTATGAGCGCAGATGCCACCTCGTGCATCTCTTCTCCCTCGAGGATCGAAGGACCATTGCGGCTCAGCTATTTTTATATGATATATTATATTATTATTATTATATGATATATAACATCGGTTTCCCTGTCTTGCTTAGTAGGATTGGCTTCAACACGCCTGTCAGGAGTCGTAGGGACCATGCACTTTTTATTGTTGATCTCCACCGGACCAACTACGGGAATAATGAGCCATTATGTAGGGCGCTTTGTCAGTATAATGCGCTGCCAGTTGGGATGCGACTCGACTTTTGCCATGGGAAAGCATCCGTCAGACGGTCACTTTCTGATTTTTTCTTGTTTAATAATTAATTTGTTATTATTTCTTTCTTTCTTTGTTTAATGTTTGTTTTTTAAGATAGATATAAGTTAGTTTGGCCTGTTTAGGTTTAACCGTTGGCGAGTAAATAAATAAATAAATATCTCAGTCACACACATACAGAAAATTTGTATAGGTGGGCCTCAGAGGGAGATCGGGGCAACTCACGTGGGCTTCTGCGGCGTGTGGACGTCGTCAAACGCCGCCGCTGTGCACAATTCAAGGCGCCAATTCCGAACGGGCGCGCGACTGAAGACGTGACTTTCTCTAAGCTAAGAGGGAAGGGTGTACTACAGGAGAGAGGACTACAGTTCGCGGATGCCATGCCAGCCTTAGGCTTTCCCGCGTACGACACCGTTCACTGGTTCCTCAAAGCACAGGATTTACTACCATGTGAAACGGCAAGAGGAGAGAGGTTCGACGTTGCGAGCGCTGTGCCAGGCTTAGGCTTTCCCGCGTACAGCGACGCTTCGTTTCACCCCTGGAGGAAATGGGAAAGGGTTCTTAGTAAGGATAACGCTCGGGCCGCACCTCACGTCGTACCAGCGAAGTCTTGGAGAACTAGGCGTTGAGTCGGAGGGAATGGAAAAAAAATAGCCGGGATTTCATTTAACATTCTTTATTATAAAACTAGGTAATTGTATATGAGAATCATATGGAGTGTGCCTAGGGATGAGCCTTGCCGTCGCAGAATGGGACATTCTTCCATTTCACCTTGCTAAATTAATAACTTCTGAACAAATCGAGATATCTTCATGAAATAAACAGCAGAAGCTTACCTATAAAAAGCCAAAGTTGAACTTTGTTGCCGGTGCATATTTTCCTATGTATTGTGCCGAATTTAAATTTGTTTTGGATCGATAAAGTACTTTTATTGGTCAATTTTACTATACAAAATTATTTTAAATCATTTTTTTTAGCTCAATCTGATTTCACAAAAAAAAAATTTTTATTCTGGAATTTGGTTTAATTTATTGTTTTCTGTAGAATATGCCTCCACTTCCAATTTAGAGTGAGGAATATCTAACAAACTTAACATTTTTAAAGAATAACTATTTTCCGAATTTTTTTGAGATCTCAAATGTTTAATGGCTGAAATATATGGATCTGAAGAGCCAGCTAACATGTTGAAAACATCCCTGTTTTGGGTTTTTCGTGATATCTTGCATGTATTCATGTACCTGTATTTCATGTAATCCTTGTTTCTCGCTTCCTGTGCTTCCTCTTACATCTCTCCAATTGGTAAGCTCTGATATTCAATTAAAATTTGACCATGTGTCATAATTTTATGAAGCGTAGGAGTAAGTTTCTTTTCAGGATATTTTTCCTGTAACAGCTCTGCAGTCTTTGAGGCATATTCACCAAATTTGTGGGTGTTAATTTTTTCCTTGCAGTTTAAAACAATCAAAATGACACCCAATCTTTTGATTTTGAGGAAAACTCTCTCTATGATGGTGAGGTAAACTCTCAATGAGCCGTTTCGCAGTGTGTTCCATCAGGTCTTGAAGCCTTACTTCCGCTGATATCTCTGTAGTTATTGTTGATTCCGGCACTGTCTTTAGTTTTGATTGTGTAATGTTTCTGTATTCAGGCAGAATGTAAAAACATTATGACGGATTAAGGAATTCCGCAATATTGAATATTTCTCCTTAGACATTCCAAAATCCAAAAACAATGCTAAAGCCTCTTCAAATGTGTACTTCCTCGGTTGTGAATTTGGTGGCGGAGGATGCTATCCTTGATCCTGTCAAGTCTCACCCGACTTGCATTAGAAACAGCTTTTGTAATACACGACCTCTTGTTTTCCTTGTCGTTCGTATAGTTAATTGACAGTGCCTCTGATAAATGATCCGTACGTATATGATATGTTGCATCTACAAGTTTTCTCTTTCTTGTATAATCTGAACCGTCATCCAAGGTTTTTGTTGGTCTTCCTGTGTCTCGTCCTGTGGTGGCGAAGGGTCCATCATATAGCAAGCCGTTTCCTATCGCGTTTTTGCTATTAAAGAAGTCAGTTTTACGGAATGCACCCTCCCATTTCTTTTTAATATTAAAATGAATAGTGGTAATTTTTTGTCTTATACTTGTGTACTGCTCGGAGTTGTACGATACTAAATTCAATTCATTAAGAACAGATTCCACAAATTCGTTTAATGTGCTTGAAGTTCTATATATCTCTAATAACTTTGTATTTTCCATAGCCATTTTCACGTTAATTATGTTTAAAAATTGTATTCACCGCAAGTTATACGCAACTGGATGCTTTAGAAGTAAAAAAAATACTAGAGTGCTCAAAAAAAGGAATGCAATATATATATATATGAATTCATTATCAACCATCACATCCCATCATTTAGCGTAAAATTGAAAATTATTAAAATGTGGAGTGTACCTGAGTATATGGATTCATTTGTACCTAATTTTTGGGCGTTCGTAAACTTTGACCTGACTTTATAAAAAAACGTCATCAAATTTTACCTAGAAATTTTTCGTACATGTTCATTGAGTATTCTTTTACCTATGTTCCAAATCCCTATTTGCGATTTTGGGGCGTTTGGCTTCTAGGTCGATTTAAGTGAGGCTACCTCGCTAAAAAAAACGGCCTTAAAAAATTCTTCGACTTTTGCCACCTCTTTTCGTCTGATGTCCCACTGTGCGTCGATACTATCGATAGATGGGATCTAATGGTGGGGTCTAACAAACATGGGATCCCACTAGTAAAACCTGCGCTTTGTTTTTCCCTACCAACTAACTATATTTCTACTAAAGCTTAACCTATGGATTATAAACTAAATAAAAATAAGAAAAAAAGAAATAACTGGGTAAAAATAGGCTCCAGACCATTTTTTCTCGGCCACTACGAGGGCTGCTCGGTCATCTTGTTTTAAAATAAAAAGATAATTACATGATCTGGGGCTCCGCCCCGCTTCGTCTCGCCACTGTCTGTCCTGGTCAGAGGGCGTTGTGAGAGTCACTCCCTCACACCATCTTTTTCAACTTTTTCCCAGTTTTTACTCCGGGGGTTTCTATAGACTGTTATCTTGGGAGAGTGTTTGAGATCACACTTGAACTGAATGTAATTATGATCTGAGAAGGATGGTCTTTCGAGTACTCTCCAGCCAGATACCAAGCTATTCAGTCCCGTTACGAGTGTTAAGTCTGGCACTTTTGACGAGGTGAGACCTTCGGAGGAATGTTCCTCGCCCATATTTGATACGCCGAAATTAATATAATATCAGATAATGACTCACCGCTGTTGTAGCATATAAAATGTCCGATCAATTGAAAATTATTTAAGCCAATAATAAATATTTAAACACCCCACTTTTAATTTAAGTTAAGGCATTTTTATTACTCAATGGATATTGCCACGTTTAGCAACTTTTAAAGCTCGTCTTCTTTTCATACCCGGTAAAGTGTAAAGAGTAAAGTGGTATATTCGATTTTTTTTAAAGTGGATGTGTGTAACGTCCAGAAGGATGCGTTACATCTGTGCAATGGAGGTAAAAGAATGTCTTAGACTTTCACAAGTGCTGCATTTTGTCAATTTAGTCATTTTTTGATAAGAGTCTTTCATATTAGCAGCATGGGTGATTTGAAGAGATGGCTTTAGATTTTCATTGTGTAGCAAAACAGTCTTTAAACTTTCCTTACTACTGTCAACAAATAACCTCCGTAAGCTTTTCACCCAGTTGCTTGAAGATTCTAAAAATGTCGTGGCAAACGCACACGATAATGGCATATGAAGATGATTTTGCTTTTACGCGTTGTTTGCGTAGCCATGGACACTGCTGGAATTATTCGCAGCGTTTTGGGATTGCTTGGGTTGTTGTTGACTCGTTGGTGCGTAAAGCCTCCGTGCGTGAACTGCGTTAGAGAGAGGTCACAATATATACCCGCCTGATCGAGGTGTGGCTTTCGAAGGTCTTAGCGAAGTCACGTGCGCCTCGTATAAGGATTCAGAGTTGATTCTTCGTGCGTGTCGTGTCACGGTTGTGAGCTTTATGATTTTCTACGTGCGAGTCGTATCGATTTTTCCAAGCTAATCATCTGTTACGTGCGCGTCGTGTCGAGGTACTCAGCTAAGGTCTCTTCCGATCCATCTGTGTTTTTGGAGTCACTCCCTTGACTATCGATATTCTTAATTTATTGAAGGTGGTTTGGCGTGGCCCCCCCGTTCATGCATCAGCAGTATTTTAGCTTATACGTTAACGACACCATTGACAAGTTTATTCGAACTTATTGTTTCTGGGCTTATGTTTAACTTAGGGAAAGATAAACTTATGATACATATGTGAATTACGACGACGAACGGAAAGTAAGAAACTTGGCCTTCAATGGGTATGTATACAAAGAAATGAATCTGCCTCCAGCGGCATGTTTTGTTACTCTGTAGAAATATATAGATACTTTTAGAATGCATGTAGAGGGATGGATAGGTTGATAAGGGCTGGAGAATGTAAAGCTATATTTGGTCTTTACAGTGTTCTAATGAAAAGTCATACTTTTTACACTCTTAATCGTATTTAATTTAACTATTATATGTATAATTTAAAAGAATTTAATTAGGATTTAATTAGGTTCCGGTTTTCACCTATTTTTGCATTTTACTTTTTCATTCAGCGCTCCCGCTTACACAAAATTCTTGTTAGTTTTATCATAATTTCTTATAAAAAAAAACAGCTGACCTTGTTGTTTTGACACAGCGTGATATTTTACTTGTTTTAAATCAAATCGAGGAAAAAAGTGCGCGATTTAAAAAGATCAAGAGATCTTAGATGTAACACCTCTGCATTTAACATGTCTGACCAACTGTGAGAAACAGCATGCAAATTTCAAATTAAATTTTTAATGGTCAAACATTTAAGTGCACTTACATTTTGAATTCAATTAGGTGGAAAACTTCAGTCTTTAGCCAGCTGTTCTGTAAAGAGCATGTTGCGAGCACAGTCCAAACTGTTATTTATTATTATTTATTTATTTATGCGAAAAAATTTACTTTTTGCCTGTTCCGATAAACGAATCGGTCCGCTTCAGCTGTTACCACGAATACGAAAAGGATATTTGCCCAATTTTTTCCGAGTCAAATTTGTGGTTGGGTAACAACCAAATTATTTATGAGCCATTAAGATCAATTTGACACCATTACCAATGTAGCTTGTGACTTCTTTATAAATATAGAAGGAAACATTTTGGTTGAAAAAGTAAAATGAAAAAGTAAGTGAAAGCCGGAGCCTGCCTCATAGTTATTATTTATTGACAAGGAACAGTCTTCTTCAGTTGGCATAATCTTAAACCAGTTCTTATGTTCATGGACTAGGAAACGTGGTTGGGTAAATGTTTGATATACCGGCCTATGATAAAAACGAGAGAAAACGTTGTGAACGGCCTTAGCCGCGGCTCTACTTTATACCCGGTACTCAGTCAGTATATATGTATGTGAACTTACAATATATGTAAATTATTACATGGTCGCAAAAAATTGAATAATTGCCAAAAAAGGAAATTTAGAGTCAAAAATAAGGTCGAACCGTTTCCATTTTTGTTTACATTTGTTTTCTACATCTGTCTTCTCTTAATTTCTACATCTACATGTGTAAGCGCTTGGAAGGCCACTGAAATTTAATTTGTTCCTTCTGGCTATATTTATAATCCGATCTGATCCAGATTCAACATTCTGATAGATATGGTGATTTTCTATGATTCTGCGTTGTTGGTTTTCCCGTATCTTTAAAATTTTAGATTTTCGTCTTTTGTGCCGGCGCAAGGGGGCGTGGCCAAATTTTGAAATAAACTCGTCTCGGTTTGATATCACAGGAGCTTGGATAGAAAGTTTGGTTGATCTAGCTCTTATAGTCTCTGAGATCTAGGCGTCAAAAAATTCGATCAGGCATAGCGCCCACCCCGGTGTGTGAGAGAGAGCAAGAGGGAACGATGCATTTCGAAATGGTTTTCTTCATTGTGGCTATATTTATGATCCGATCTGATCCAGATTCAACACTCTGATAGATATGGTCAGTGTCTATGATTCTGAGTTTTCAGATTCCTCGTTTCTTTAAAATTGTTCATGCCACAGATTTTCGTCCTTTAAGTGGGCGGAAGGGGGCGGGGCGAAATTTTGAAATACACTTGTAACAGTGTGATATCACAGGAGTAATACAAAAATTCGGTTGCTCTAGCTTTTATAGTCTCTGAGATATAGGCGCTCATGAACACGGACGGACGGATAGACAGACATGGCTATATCGACTCGGGTACTGATGCTGATCAAAAATATATATACTTTATGGGGTCAAAAACGCTTCCTTCTGGGTGTTACACACATCCATTTTTTTAACAAATCTAATATACCCCTATACTCTTCGAGTACCGGGTATAAAAACTTTAACGAGGGGGAACGTTCTGAGCCGCGTCTACGGCTCTACTTTATAGCCGGTACTCAGCCAGTATGTATGTATGCTAGCTTGTTCTATTTTATTACAAGTTCGCAAAAGTGAAAAATTTAATTTTAGCCAAAAAAAAAAAAATTAAGTCGGAGATATACTTTTCGAGTACCGGGTATAAACACCTAGTAATGGACCGCTGTTTTCGAGTTTACGAGTTTACATGCATGGTTCTTTTTAGTGGAATTTCAAGGTTTTATTTTTGCACATACAAAATGTAAGGTTTGCTTTGAACATTTTTCAAACTAATTTCTGATTTATCAAGTAAAAAATGTTCAATAATTACCTTGGTAAAGCCAATCAGGAACACCATTATAGATATTGTTTTCACATCCTGAAGTCGTTATCCTAATATCTTCTTCAGTTAAAGGCGATTGTCTTAAGAATATATCATTGTCTGCTACAAATATTATTGTTGTCGTATTACCGAGCCATGCTGCATATTGAAGGCGCGTTCTTTGTACCTTCAATGAGCCTTTTAATTTGACCGGCATGTGGTGATCATTTTCTACATCATAAATTGTGTAAAATGCAGTAAACGACTTCTGAAAAGTCTGAAAACCAAGTTTTATTAAATTATAAGCTTTACGTTACCTTTTAGAATTTTAAATTAATTGCTTACTTTCTTTACGTTATGTTTAAATAACACATATTTAAGATCATGTGAGCATTGATATCCACGTACATTCAATTGACGAAGAGTGTGATTTGTTACTAATATGTTTATTAAGTTCGTTGCTGTATCCAAAATTGCAAGCCCTCCATCGTCAGCTTGAAAAACATATTTTTGAGGTGTTACCCATGATGGTTGTAATCTAGTTGGTGTCAATTCTCCTTGTAAGTATTCATCTAAAATCATTCTGCGGCCTGACCAATATAAAAGTTCATCCACATATCTAGGAAAACAAAGCAAAACCCAGTCGAAATAGATTGATACATAGTATTAGTACAAATTAAAAATGAATCAACGTACCCCAATAAATATATTGCAGTAATAATACCAGCTATTACAAAACTAATCACAAGCAATGAAAATATTATACTTCGCCAGTTATGTCCTTCATCGAGATCTACGTCTTGATCTTTCTGCTTCGGGTCTTGCACTTGTAATGTTTCATCTGGTGGTAATCTCCATGATCCACCCCCTCCGCCACGATCTGAAGTAACATTTGTGTGCATTTTTTAAATATAACGTCAGATCTTGAATGACGTTGTTTTAGAAACGCGATTTTTTGGGCAGGGAAGACTGCAGAAATACAGATCTGTTAATTACGACAAATAAAACTCGAAAGCTTTATATTATTCGACGACTTACTACTTAGATGTCTATATTCAAAATTGCAATTAATAAAATGCTTTCGTCATCACCACGAATGGACAAAACTAATTACTGAAAGACAAAGAAAAAATATACAAAATATTTAAAAATTACATATGCAAAATTATTGCAGAGAAAAGAAACTTGTTATATCTTAGGATAGTCCAATCTAGCTTGTACAATTAAGGTTTATTATCCCTTTATATCAATCGTCTATTTATGTATGATACAAAAATATAATTAAAATAGAAAATTTGAAATATAACACATATATGACATTTCCGCTGTGACCTAAAATGACTTTTTCTGAAAGCATTCGGGATTTATGTTTTTTAAAAATATATGGTTTTTTGTATGATTTAGTCTTTTTTAAAGAATTTTTGAAATTTGTTGCTTTTTTCCTTTTTTTTCAGAGGTAGTGCTTCTTTTTTTCACATATCTTAAGCATCTTTTATCAGGCAGCATATAACTTTGCCGTTCTAAACAAGGGGAAACGTTGTGAGCCGCGTCTACCGCCGAGGCTCTACTTTATACCCGGTACTCAGTCAGTATATATGTATGTGAGCTTGTTGTAATTTATTACATGTTCGCAAAAGGGAAAAATTTAAATTTAGCCAAAAAAGAAATAAGTAATAAAGTCGAACCTTTTCGGAGATTTTGATCTATTAGATGTTTCCATATTTATTTACATAAATTTTTTACATCTGCCTTTTCTACATGTCTTTATCTACTTCCTACATATACATACACGGCTGTGTGCGAGAAAGAGAGGGAATGAGTCTGCGCTTGGAAGGCCACTGAAATTTCATTTGTTCCTTCTGGCTATACTAATGATCCGATCTGATCCAGATTCAACATTCTGAAAGATTCTGCGTTTTTGGTTTTCCCGTATCTTCAAAATTGTGGTTTCGTCCTTTGTGGGGGCGGAAGGGGGCGTGGCCAAATTTTGAAACAAACTCGTCTCGGTTTGATATCACAGGAGCTTGGATAGAAAGTTTGGTTGATCTAGCTCTTATAGTCTCTGAGAACTAGGCGTCAAAAAATTCGATCAGGCATAGCGCGTACCTCTGTGTGTGAAAGAGAGCGAGAGGGAACGATGCATTTCGAAATGGTTTTCTTCATTGCGGCTATATTTATGATCCGATCTGATCCAGATTCAACATTCTGATAGATATGGTAATTTTCTATGATTCTGCGTTTTTGGTTTTCTCGTATCTTTAAAATTGGGCATGCCACAGATTTTCGTTCTTGGAGTGGGCGGAAGGGGGCGGGGCGAAATTTTGAAATACACTTGAAACAGTGTGATATCACAGGAGTAATACAAAAATTCGGTTACTCTAGTTTTTTAGTCTCTGAGATATAGGCGCTCATGAAAACGGACAGACGGACGGACAGACAGACATAGCTATATCGACTCGGCTACTGATGCTGATCAAGAATATATATACTTTATGGGGTCGAAAACGCTTTTCCGAAATTTTAAATTTGCAAACTCATGAAAAGTAAAAAAATAAATATTTCTGTATTTTTGGTTTTAAATAGGTACATTAATTGGGCGTCGTTTGAGGTATCGTTTGTAAAAATCGAATGATAAACTGCTAAATTGCAGCCGTTTGAGCAAAACTTCGAATGCAGAATTTTTCCGATAAATTCCGTTAGTCGACATATAACCGTTATTTTTCTTACAGTGTCGCGGAACGGCTCAATAATCAGGAAATTTAAATGTAGCGCAGCGCGCGTGTAATCGATATAGTTTGTTTCAGTATTTGTCAAGAAATATGTACTATTTTTTGTGTAAGATCACACTAAAAAGTGCCAAAGTCAAGCCACGGTTCCCGCTTCGGCATTCCGATTAACGAGAGCAAGGAGAGTGAGAGGCGAGACTGCGGTACGTAGCTTTTACCATGGGAATTCTAGGTTAAACTAAGAATTTGTATTGCCTAGAATAAAATGCTCCTATTATCGCACTTCATTATTTACGCTACGGGATCTGGCTATTTCTCGTTTCGGTGTTGAATCGATATTTGGTGTTCAAGGCAACTCCCAACTGCTCAACGTCGTTCGGCGTAATTTCTTTTATTCGCAGTCGCATTCGCAATCGCGACTTCTTTTATTCGCACGCGCTCATTTGGTTTGCACAATGTCGACTGCACATTCACCCCGGCGGAGCCCCCGAATTGGACAGACTGGGGCTACCGCAACTGCAATGACCACGGCAGCATCGATTGGCACTCCGAGCAGTGTCACGAGTAAGGCGAGAGTGGGACACGAGGAAGGAATCCGACTGGTGGTGTACAGCCTGACGGATCAGGCCAGAGCACGGACCCCACAAAAAGCCAAGTTGCGGCGCTCATGATGAAGATCGCAACCCTGGAGAAGAAGCTGGAAAAGGCAAGGCCAAGTGAAGGACAAAATGGAGGATCCGAGAGACCCGTTGGAAACGGAGTGAGCGGAATTAGAGTGAGCGGTGCGGCGAATACACCGCCATGTTTGAGTGAAGAGCCAAGGCAGATATTGAGTGAGATTCTGCCGCCGGGAGCCGCCAAGAGACCCGATAGAAACGGAGTGAGCGGTATTGGAGTGAGCGGTGCAGCAAATGTGCCGCAACGGCAGATATTGAGTGGAAGTCTGCCGCTAGATTAGTCTGAAAGAGTGACGCCATATTTATATGAACTGTCGCCGCGGCAATTGAGTGGAAATTTGCCGCCACCATTGAGTGGAAATCTGGCAATAGGGCGACCAGTCACACTGAGCTCAAACTGTACGACGATAAGCTACTCCACGCCATGTTGTGTTACGGCCACGTTGCTGCCAGAGCAAGGTTACATGCATGCACTACGGGAACAATGGAAAAGTGTCGCCGGGCCCGTTGAATGGATGGACGCCGCGCAAGTTGCCTGATCTTCCTGAGTTTGAAGGTCAGCCGGAGGAATTGCCTATATTCCAATGCGCGTTCGTGGAGACAACGGCGGCGTACCATTGCACAGCTTTGGAGAACAACCAAAGACTAGTGAAGGCCCTGAAATGTGAAGCGCGAGCTTCGTCAACTCGCTGCTCATACACCCCGCCAACGTTCAGGCGGTAATGGACCAATTACGGTTCCGGTATGGACGTCCGGAACAGCTGATACGCAGCCAGCTGGAAAGCGTGCGAGAAGTTCAGCCCATTCAGGAGCACAACATCTACAAGATCGTGCCATTTGCTCGCAGCGTTCCTAAGGTCAACCACGAATAGAGATCAGCACCTAGGGAATCCCATCATGATGGAGGAGCTGATGGCTCAGTTGCCCTTGAGCAAACGGCTGGACTGGGCTAGGCATGCAGCCACCATAGGATTATACCCGACTGTTGTGCACTTGAGCGAGTGGCTAAACGACCTCGCAAGACTTGTCTGCACCATCACCGACGTCGGCACCAAGGATCCAAAACGAAGGGTACTGCACGCCAGCACAGGTCCTATGGATCAGGAGCTGCAAAACGAGCACACCAAGTGCTACCCGATATGCGGGGAGAAACACCCGATCAAGGACTGCAAGGTATTTAACCATGCTTCGCCAACGGTCCGCATGGAGTTGGCGAGGAAGCATCGCAGCTGTTTCTCATGCCTGGAAGCTGGACACATGAGTAGGTTCTGCAAGACAGACAAGAAGTGCAATGTCCACAGGTGCCAGAGAATGCACCTTCGCCTGTTGCACGATGGACTGGCCAATCCCAAACGGCCACCACAGTCCTCTTGCGGAGGGATCAGAGGACTCATCGCGATCATTCGCTACATGGAGGCAGAAGTCAACGGAAGGATGACTCACGAGCATCGCAGCCACCAGATCCAACTCCGAGTAAGTCCCGCACGACATCAGCAGGCAGCAGTGAAATGCCGCATCGGAACCTGAGTTGTATCGACTCGGATGGAGGTCACCTGCTATTCCGCAATCTGCCCATGACTCTGTATGGTCTCCCTAAGCAGGTGGACACCTACGCGCTGTTCGACGAGGGCTCATCGGTCACCATGATCGAGGACGAGCCCATGCAAAGCCTAGACCTGGAAGGCAGGAATCGACAATCGACAAACATCCAATGGTTCGGCGGGAAGTCCACAAGACAGAGCACGAAGATGGTGAGTCTGCAGATCAGCGGAACCGGGAAGCCGAAACGTTATGGCCTAAGAAACGTGTACGCAGTCTCGAACTTGAATCTACCGATGCAAAGCCTGCATAGAGAAGATGTCGAAACAGCGAGGACGTTTACCGATTAGGCCATACTGCAACGCAGTGCCGAACATCCTAATTGGATTGGATCATACGCACTTCGGCATACCTATGCGAAATAGAAACTTTGGGCCAGGAGGGCTCTATGCAGCCGCCACCAAGCTTGGGTGGGTGGTGTTTGGACCGGTGAAACATCAAGTAAGTTCACCAATTCATAAATCGTGCCTTCTAGCATTCCCACAGGATAATCTTCTGGAGAAGGTGGTCAGGGACTACTTTGAAATAGAGCATTTTTGAGTAAAGCCAGCGCCGCCAGTCGCAGCTAGCGGTGATGCACGGGCTTTACGAAACCTCGAGGCCACGACAAAGCGAGCGGCCCAACGGCATCAAACGGGTCTGCTATGGAAGGAGGACGAAGTGAGTCTGCCAAAAAGCTACAATATGGCACTTAAGCGACTAGTCAACATCGAGAGGAAAATGCAGCGCATTAAGGAGATGTTCCACCAGGTGTTGATACAGCCACAGGATAGATGTGCCCAGAGATTCCTATGAAGGAACGGAGACGACCGGCGGGATCCAGACCTGTACGCGATGGAGGTCATGACGTTCGGAGCAGCGTGCTCGCCGTGCTCAGCGCACTACGTCAAGACCCTGAACGATGCAAAGTACATCTTTGCACACTATATGGACAAATAGTTGGATAGCTTTGCAGATGATAATGCGTGTTTGCTGTATCAACACGGGTAATAGAAATCCATGCTAACGGTGGTTTCGAGTTGTGCCGATTTTCTTCCAGTTCGGAAAGTGTGGTCAAGGCTTTGAACTTACTATAATCCAACAAGGACGTTGAATGAACCGAAGCTGAGGAGAAGATACTGGGCATGTACTGGCAGCCAGCTGCAGACGAATTCGGATTCAGCGTCAAGTACCATCGGGTGCCCAGCAGCGTGATGACTGGAGAACGTGTCCCCACCAAGAGAGAGTTCCTAAGCCTCGTCATGTCAACGTTTGACCCGATAGGATTCTTGAGCTGCTACACGGTGACCGCCAAGCTGCTGATGCGAGAGATTTGGCGGAATGATGGATGGGACGAACCGTTTCCAGAGGAATTTGCCACAGCGTTCGAGAGCTGGCGGTTAGAGATGAGCTACATGAGAGAGTTCCGATGTTCGCGCCACTTCTTTGGTGTCGGACGTGTACGGGCGCTGCAGCTACACGTTTTTGTGGATTCAAGCCAAACGGCGTTTGATGAGGTGGCTTACTGGAGAGCCACATATGACGACGAAGACGTGCAGGCGCATTTCGTTTGTTCCAAAACAAAGTGTGCCCCAATGAGGACCATATCCATACCCCGACTGGAACTTCAAGCAGCCGTACTGGGAACGAGACTGATGGACACCGTAAAACAGACGCACGGTGTGGCGATCAGCAGCTGCGTACTCTGGACTGACTCTAAAACTTTGCTGCATTGAATTGAATTTGCTGCATTGGCGGAGATTTTAGAGTCCACTGATGTATCCCAATGGAGGTGGATACCATCTGCCGAAAACGTGGCAGACGACGCAACACGGCCGCAGCACCATGTGGATCTGAATCCTCCCTTTCTGCGGGAACCTGAGGAAAACTGGCCGAAATCTTCATCGAGTGATGGTTGCTGCCCATGGACCACGGATGAAGAGGAAATGCCATGAAAGCTTGCACTGGTCATGGCAAACAAGTTTACATCTTCGCAGAGATTCTCCAACTACGAACGACTGGTCAGGACCACTGCTTGAGTCCGCCGGTTCATCCGACGCTGTCCCCGACAGCGTGGTCAGGACCACTGCTTGAGTCCGCCGGTTCATCCGACGCTGTCGGGGACAGCGCGACGAGCCTGAAAGACACGGCCTTACTGCTGACCATCCGTCACTACCACGTTAAGAGGAAGCATCAAAACCTGGATGCGACCATAAGCGAAATCCGGACGAGGTTCTGGATAATCAACCTACGAAGGTTGCTACGGAGGGTGGTAACCAATTGCCACACATGCAAGCTACGGAGAGCGCAACCGATCCAGCCTGTGATGGGTCCTTTGCCAGAGGAGCGGATTGATGCCAACGGATGGCCATTCAAGTACACCGGCCTGGACTATTTGGGTCCGTTGCTTATGACAATTGGAAGTCGAACGGAGAAAAGGTGGGTCGCACTTTTCACCTGCCTAACCACAAGGGCCATCCACTTGGAGATGGCGCATGATTTGTTCACAGATTCATGAATCATGTGTCGCTGCGGACCGGTAGTGCGAGTGAGAAGCGACAACGGCAAGAACTTCATCAGAACCAATCGAGAGGACAGGAGATACGATGAAGTCTTCGAACCAGAGAAGATCCAGGGCGAGCTGTCGTCCAAAGGAGTCGAATGGATCTTCAACTGTCCGGCAATCCCAGCTGAGGGCGGCGTCTGGGAGAGAACGGCAGATATTGAGTGGAAATCTGCCGCTTGATTCGTCTGAAAGAGTGACGCCATATTTATATGAACAGACACCGCGGCAATGGTCTAGAGCGTCAAGAAGGTACTGGCGCACACCATGAAGGAGTTTGCGCCAAAGGAACACGTACTCGGAAGCTTTCTGATCGAGGCGGAGAATATTGTAAATATGCGTTCGCTCACTCATCTTCCAGTTACGGTTGATCAGGAAGCACCCCTCACCCCGAACGACCTGCTTAAAGGAGCAGCCAATTTGCTGGACCTGCCAGGAGACAACAGTCAGCTTCCTGAGAAGTACGCCACACGGAAACAGTGGCGCATTGCCCGTATGATTAGAGACCGATTCTGGAAACGATGGGTGCATGGGTACCTACCCTCGCTCTTGCGCCTGGAAAAGCGGTGAGCGCATGTCTAGCCTATGCGCCGGGGAGATCTGGTCTTCATCTGTGATACGGCTATTCCACGCAGAGAATGGAGAAGAGGCATCGTGGAAAAAGTGTTCCCTGGAGTGGACGGAGTACCACAACGAGCGGCAGTGCGCGTGGCCAACGATGATCGAGCCAAGATAATGATGTGTCCCGTCTCCAAGTATGCTGCTCTGGATGTTGTGAATGCAGCTGCTTGGCGGGAGCCGGGATGTCGCGGAACGGATCGGCTCGATAATCAGGAAATTTAAATTTAGCACAGCGCGCGTGTAATCGATATAGTCTGTTTCAGTCAAGAACTATGTATTATTTATTGTGTACGGTCACACTTAAAAGTGCCAAAGTCAAGCCACGGTTCCCGCTTCGGCATTCCGATTAACGAGAGCAAGGAGAGTGGGAGGCGAGACTGCGGTACGTAGCTTTTACCATTGGAATTCTAGGTTAAGCTAAGAATTTGTATTGTTATCCCTAGAATAAAACGCTCCTATTATCGCACTTCATTATTTACGCTACGGGATCTGGCTATTTCTCGTTTCGGTGTTGAATCGATACTTGGTGTTCAAGGCAACTCCCAACTGCTCAACGTCGATCGGCGTCATACAGAGAAAACCAAAATAAATTTGTTGTAACAGTTTTTAACGGTAAAATGGCATTTGGGATGGAACCTAACGGAATTTAACGGAAAAATTCGGCATACGAAGGTCAAAGGTTTCTACAGCCCAAGAAATATTTTTTTTTTGTACTTTCCTGAGTTCAGCTTTTCTATGCAACCAGATATAAGATACATAAGTTATGTGAAAAACAGAAGCACTACCTCTGGAAAAAACATGAACAAAAATACCAAATTTCAAAAATTGTTAAAAAAAACTAAACCAATAAAATAAAACCATAGTTCTTTAAACAAATTTTAAATCCCAAAATCTATCAGAAAAAGTCATTTTGGGCCACAGTGGGAAAAAAAGTTCAATTTTTTCGAGTAGAGTAATCAATCATAGAACTTTCATTTGTTTACATTCTGCTCCCACATATCGACGATATTTTGTTAAAAATGTCTGTGGTGGTGAGTGAAGATGTGATTTCAGTTTTTGCAAGAAAACAACAAGACTCTTTTTTATAGACTTCGAACTTTTTAACACGGACTTCGAACATTAGATGATAGCAAGTAGCTATTTATTAATTGTTTCGTCGTTCTCGCTAAGCATCTTTGCCATCATAATTTGTTTGAGCTTGAAGTCTAGTGTAAGTTAGTTTAGGGCAAGACGGGTGCGCAATAAAAGCTCTCTCTCGCTCTTGGCGAATTCGACCCGCTTTGCCAACGTAGGTTAGTTAGGCTAGAAGTAAATTGAAATTATACATTCGTTAACATTTATTATGATCGAGCGCACACATTTATTTTCTCGTCCCGCTTTTAATAAAAATTACAGCCACCCAAAGTCTTCGGTTTTTCTTTAGAAAACTATTCTACATTTTCATGGCGCCCCCGGGTGGACTGTAAAGTTAAAAGCAACAATAAAAGTGACAGTGACACATAGAAAGCATACAGTGGTTTAAGACAGTGGTTTAAGACACATACATATATATGCATTCTATTTATTATAATAAAGCATATCGTTGCCCGCGTCGTGTTGTTGTGTGATAATAAAAACAGCAATTAAAAACTTGTTCCAAAATCGCGTCGGTCGCGAAATACCCCAGCTAAATCTTCGTTCTTCGTTTCTGTTACCGCCGAGGGATGCCCTGCACGGGTTGCGAGAGGAAAGTAGCAGCTGGACGTAAAGATCCAAAAGCAGAGCCAGAGGTATTTGTGCAATAATTGAAAGCTAGAGCTGAAGACATAACTTTCTTTGGATTGTCTTGTGATGGAAAAATTGCACCTCGCTTTCAATTCTTGGCACTGACGTATGATATAGTAGAGCTAGAATTGAATGCATTTAAAAAAAAATAAATAATAAATAAATATTCTTGCAAATACATACATATAACACCAAAATATACGCACTTACATATGTACTTATCGACATACATTATACATACATACATATATCATAACCTATGTGAACCGCTATTTGGATGCAACAGTTAATTATCGCTTACTGCAATCACTGTTTTCGTTTCGCTTTCGCACCCCACCATTGCTTATCGCTGCTCTTTTCGTTTGGCGCGCTTGATCCAAACCGAACACCAATTGACGCGCTATCCTGTATTCGTCGGGTATATTCGTTTGGTATCAGTAGGATCCAACTAATAATCGGAACAAATTGTGCTTCGCCAATTAATATTGGATTCAGTATTCAATCGACGATCAGTGTGAACCATTGCACACGTATACAAACACACACCATACATACTTCAGAACTACAGCGGTGATTTCTTTTGTTTTCGCTTTCGCCTGTCACCATTGCTGTTAGTTGTTGTTGTTGTGTGGTTTTCGTTTGCGCGCTTAGGCCAAGCAACGCTATGCCCTACATTTGTCGGGTGTATAGTTTTTTTTGAACTCGTTTGGGTATATTCGCATGCGAGCATACAACGCGATCACCTACCATACCATACTGACGTGATACCCTTCCTTAGTCGGGTATATTTATTTTTCACTCGTTTGGGTACAAGCACCTGATTACCTTTCGTTATCAGTTGCTTGTGTTGAGAGTCAATATGACCCCAAAAGCCAATCAAAAGCCCCTCCTTGAAGAACTTAAGAAGAAGCGCAGCGGCCGTGTCAAAAAAATTAAAAGATTAGCGGACCGTTTAGAAGCTGGTGATGTTCCGCTGATACTGACGGAGCTCGAGTGCAGGTTGCGAAAGCTAATCAAAAACATTGACACGGCAAGCCAACTTCAAGAGGAGATCGAGCAACTAGAAGAAGTAGATAGCGACGATGACTTTGCAGCCGAGTTGGAAGAGTTATGTATCATAACTAAGGCAAAGGTAATGCCGCTTATTAGCGCCTTTGATTTAACAAGCGATACGACGCTGACAGTATCAGCCTCTGGTGCCCCAACTCGTGCTCGACTTCCGAAGTTGGCATTACCGAAATTTAGTGGTAAGCATTCGGAGTTTAAAAATTTCATCAGCCTTTTTGAGACTCTAGTTCATAGCGACGCAATTACACCGGTGATCGAGAAATTTAATCACTTGATCTCGTGCCTCTCGGATGAAGCATTAGGAACAATTAAGGCGTTCCAAGTCACCGAAGCCAACTATGAAAAGGCCATGGATAGCCTAAACGAGTATATGACAACGAGTACCTGATTTTCACAAACAATATTTCCACATTGTTCAATCTCCCGAAAATCTCGCAGCAGTCTGCATCGTCCCTCAGAAACCTCATCGATACTGTTGCATCGATTTATGGTTCATTACTATCGATAGGAGACGATACCAAAATCTCAAATGCAATGCTCATTCATGTCGTTTTAAACAGAGTCGACCCAGTGACTAAACAAAAGTGGGATGAACAACTGACTTATGAAAAGTTGCCGCTTTGGTGTCGACCTTGAGAAAGTTTTGAATCGTCGATACCAGTATTTGTCTGCTGAAGAGTCGACGAAGCCAAAAAAAACAAGACAAGGTTGTACCAAGCAAGCAGCACAATCGCAGTTCATTTGCTTGTTCGTCCCATTCCACCAACAGAGCTCAGCAAACTTGCAGCTATTGCAATTCGGGAGACCATGTAGTGTCGAAATGCACTCCATTTTTGCATCTCTAGGTCATGCAAAGGTTCGAGTTCGCTAAGTCTGCACCCTTATCCATTAATTGTCTGCAAAAAGGCCACGCTGTTGTAAAATGCAAGGCCAATAACATTCGAGTGTGCAGCTGCTCACATCACACCTTAATGCATCGATACACAGTGTCTGCTAATAGTCTCGCGTTGCCACCACCCCAAGAGAGTGCCTCTCCTCCGTCAAACCAGGATCAACCTTCCACGTCCCATGCTCTGCATGCGACATCGTTGGACAGGGTACTTCTGGCTACGTCGATCGTAAGTGTCCGAACGAAGAGCGGTGAACTCATTCTGGCCAGAGCTCTGCTGGACTCTGGATCGCAAACCAATTTTATTACAGAGGACCTTGCTCATCGCTTACAGATCCGTAGAGAGGAGTCATGTATTAGCTTGCTTGGTATTGGTGAATCCAATTCTCAAGTTTTTGGATTTATGGATTCTGAAATCAATTTCAGGTTATCATCCTGACCAGTCAGTGAATGTGAGTGACTGGAGAATCCCAAAGCACCTACCTCTAGCAGACCCCTATTTCTACAAGCCACAAAGGATAGATATGCTGATAGGAGCAGAATCATTCTTTGATATATTAGCTGTTGGTCAAATTAAACAAGGTCCGGACTATCCAACTCTTCAGAAGACCCTTCTTGGCTGGGTTGTTTCGGGAAGATATGTTCCCAAAAGTTCTGCTCCCCAAATTACAAATAGTTTGAGTTGCAGTGAAGAGTTGCTAGTTTCTATTGATAGGACCTTGCAAAAGTTCTGGTCACTGGAAGAAATGCCATCTCAAAAGAAAGTTGCTACGCCTGAGCACAAGTTATGTGAAGATCACTATCGGAAGACGACACAGGTATTGCCATCAGGTCGGTTTGAAGTAAGGCTGCCGTTTAGATCCGATCCAATCTGTTTAGGCAACTCCTTTGAGGTTGCTAAACGGCGGTTTTTGTCGCTTGAAAGAAGAGTCTTCTAGTCTTCAGCGGTTGAACCCATTCATCCATGAAGACACAGGTACTTGGTGTACTTTTTCGTTGTTGCGAGTAGGGGGGCGACTAGCTAAAGCTCCTATATCATATGATGCCAAGTTTCCTTTGCTGTTGACAAAGCGCTCCCAATATGTGCGGAGCTACGTGCGTCATCTGCACCATTCGAATTTTCATGTCGGCCCACGAGCACTGGTGAGCATCCTCCGAAAGAGTGTTTGGATAGTGAACGCTCAGGAGGTCTGCAGTCAGACAGTCAGATCATGTATGCGCTGCTTTATATGCAAGCCTCGATTGCTGACTCAACTTATGGGGAATTTACCCGCAGATCGACTCCGTGCTCTCCGCCCATTTGCAATTTGCGGCGTGGATTTTTGTGGACCAGTATATACGACATTGAAAATTCGAGGAAGGTCCCCATATAAGTCATACATCGCGCTTTTTGTTTGTTTTGCGTCCAAAGCGGTTCACCTAGAAGTTGTTTCAGATTTGTCCACTGACTCTTTCTTATTGGCTTTCCAAAAATTCGTCGGGCGCCGAGGATATCCCCAAGTCGTGCACTGCGACAACGCGACGAACTTCGTCGGAGCCAACCGCCAGCTCAGCGCTCTGCGGTTGAGACTCGAGGATTAGGCGGACGCAGTTCGCGAATTCGCATCAAAAAACGTATGCGAATTTGCCTTCATACCGCCGCGAGCTCCTCACATGGGAGGCCTTTGGGACGCAGGTGTAAGACTGCCAAGCGCTTACTCCTACGGGGTGTAGGCAGCGCGCTCCTAAACGCCGAAGAGGTCGCCACAGTCCTCGTTGGGATCGAGGCGGCAATGAACTCCAGGCCGCTGGGAGCCCTTAGCCAGGACCCAAGCAACAGCGAGGCACTAACGTCCGGGCACCCAATGACAGGCGGGACGCTTATCGCACCCCCATCACTGCGGACTCCGGACCAGGAGAGTCTCAGATGCTTGCGGCGATGGCGACTTGTCTCGTCAGTCAGGCAAGCGTTTTGGTATCGGTGGTCTCGCGAATACATCCTAGGGCTACGAATTCGGGGAAAATGGCACGAGCAGCAGCACAACCCAGAGGAAGAAGACCTCGTCCTCGTGGCCGAGGACAATCATCCGCCGCTGGAAGATCATCGTCACGCACGCAGGGGAGGACTTAATGGTCAGGGCCGTCGACTTCAGGAGGAGTGATGATGCAGAGTTCCAGCGGGCCATCCACACGTTGACGCCGCTTTCAATTTGTTGAAACCGTGCAGGCCTTCAATGGGTCCGGTGTTTCGACGTTTCTCGTCTTTCTTATTTGTATTTATGTATTCGAAGGGGCCGCTCTATACGAATTCACCCCGATTTGCTACAATATGTTAGTTAGGCTAGAGATAAACTTGAATTATATTCGTTGAAATTGAGGTATATTGAGCGCATCTTTTCGTCCCGCCCACTAAATACATTATTGCCATACATTATGCCAAGTTTTCGGCCAACTACTAAATTTAAATTGAAATGAAATAAAAAGTGAAATTCGTGCAAATTGAAAAAAAAACACGCAACAAAACCCGCAATACACATAACCAAACGCATCTCACTCCCGTAACCAGTAACCGGTATGACCGTGTAAAATCCGCCAAAACTCTACTCAAGGAGCGTATATATACATACATGAAAAAAAAACAATACATAATAAAAAGAAGATAAAGACCTGAAGAGGCACCGACAACGCTACAAAGAGCGTACATCAAGACAGTGGAATCCAGCTTGCCAATCTGGGCCAGAAAAAAATTAAAGTGCGAGCGGCATACAGGCCGCCCCTTGCACCTCCGTGGGACCGTAATAAAGAAAAACTACACGAAGCCGCAAAAAACGGAACTGGAGCTACCACAACACGAGAAATTGAACACATCGGAAAACAACTTTGCACTGGTGCAAAGCAACGCAAAGGGCTGCATTAATTAATGTCAATGCCTAAATTGCCTTTACTTTAAGCTCCTACCAACAAGTCGATGCGTGCAAACGCTGCTTGTAAATTACTAAAATCTGTTAGGCTTTTATCGAGCCCAATACTATAAACCGGTCATATGTAAACTAACACACAATATTTTTCCTCATATGAATGTATAGGAGTAGATTTCTTTTTTTTAAATTTAAAAAACAAAATATCAAAAGAAAAATTTTTAACCAATCAGATCAGTACAGAACTAGAACAAAATGGTTAATTGGTTCGGATCTGACGATAGTCAGACCAATGACAATACGGCCAACGTGGTTAACAATATCAAAATAGTAGACCACACCGATGGCATCCATCATCTCGTTTTCCTTCGTGCGCACGCCGCTCACATCAGTAAATGAGTTGATCATCAACAAAGTGTTTGCCATTGACGAGAGTTTTCAGCTGCGGAAAGATAGCAAGGGATCGATCACGGCCTACCAATTTGACCTGTCCACGGCTGAGGATGGACCCATCAAATACTACTTCTATCCAACTGAAGAAGCGCGAGAGCGAGTACATTGTCTACAAGAATATTATAATCTATTGCGCCACTTGGAACGTGAACAACAAACCTTGCTGCGACAGCACTGACGATCTTGGTTGGGATGCAGCGAGCGGGCTCCCGAGATCTATGCCATTGGCTTGCTGGAGCTGGACACTCCTGTTAAGGCCATGCTTCACTCCACTCAGGTCCAGGCTAGTGTAGCCCAGTTTAACGAAAAAATGGTACAGAGTGTCCATCCAGATGTCGAGTACGAGTTCCTGCAGTATCACCGTTAGGTGGGCATCATGCTAACGGTGATCGTGCGCAAGCAGCTGCGCCAGAACATCCTGCGCTGCCGCTTCAAGTCGGTGGCACGTGGCGTTCTAAACACGCTGGGCAACAAGGGCGGAGTGGCCATCAGTTTGCAGTTGAACGAGGGAAACATTTGCTTTGTTAGCTCCCATCTGGCATCCCACATGGGCTACGTGGAGGAGCGCAACCAGGACTACAATGCAATAGTGGATGGGCTGCGTTTCGACGATGTCCGCACCATCAGCGATCATGACCACATCTTCTGGCTGGGGGACTTGAACTATCGCATACAGGAGCCGCCCGGGCAGCAACGACCCGGGCCGCTGACGGATGCCCAGACGTACGAGCTGCTCCTACAATATGACCAGCTGCGCCAGGAGATGCGCAAAGGCAAGTGCTTCGACGACTACATAGAGGGCGAGATTAAGTTTCGGCCCACGTACAAGTACGATCTGGGAACTGACAATTATGACAGCAGCGAGAAGCAGCGAGCGCCCGCATACTACAGTGGAGCTGAGGTGCTTATGCTTATGTCTGTCTTGCGCGCAATGCATCCAGGTGATAGCGAAAGTAAGCCAGTCCCTTCCAACTGTATTGTTAATGGAGATCCGTTGCAGACTGCCAGAAATCGCATTGTAGAGTGTGTTGCAAAAATCCATTTGTTTGGTTGCTGAGTTCATGACCACACCATGTCAGCCTTTGAATTAGTGACGACATAATATTGCTATTTTATTGTAAAACAAGTGACACTCGAAGCGATTATCAACGTTAAAGACCGTTTGATAATCGAAACAGCAACTTAAAGCAACGTCGAAATTCCTTTGGAGTATAACCCATGAACTGATATCGATACGCGTTCACCGTTATTAATTATTTTGAGAGTTGTTATAGTTTTGTTTTGAGTCCAAATTTTCCAACTTGTTTAGTCCCAGGTAGAAATCGGAATAATGCTGAAAACTTCGAGTGGAACTGTTGAGACCAGAGGTAGCGTTCCCATGAATGCGACGGCCCGCATGATTCTGTATAGTTTAATCAGAATCGAAATAAACAGTCTGACACTTCCCACATCTGCTGAAGAATCAGCGGAGGGCTGCCAAGAATGCATCTGTTGGAAGGTTTCGCTTTCTAACTCCAGATGAACTGCCTTTGTGCCACAGTAGTCGACACCTGAATTAAGAAATGGACGTGATTGTGTGACTATTTGTACGGCAAGATTGTCCATAATCTGGTGCATCAGAGTTTGTCTGGCTCTGGTGCATCCAACACAGCTGTGAATGATGTTTCACTTTTCAATTTTTTTCACTTCTGTTCGAGATCTAGTGGCTGAAAATAGCATTTACGATAATGTTGCTTAGAATCAAATAAAAAGTGAGAAATATACTTCATCAATATATTTCATCAAATATACAGTATAAAACAGGTACGTAACGATATATTAATAATAAGATGAGGAATAGTCATTTTCGTAGCTAATATATGTAATTGTTTTCCAGAGAATGATTCCAAGTGTCCAGCCCGTTGGGAAATTGGAATTGCAGAAAACAAAGGGTAAAAAGAAAATATGTGAATTTTTAAATAGAATAGAAATAGAAATTTTGTTTAGAATAGAAATTTGTAAATAAAAATTTGTATTGGTACTATGCATTCGTGGTGAACAGTCGTGTTACTATCTTGCTATTAACCTTTTGCAATTTGTGCAGAGAATATACGTCCTAAATCTAACGAACCAGTCTCAAACTGTTCAGTATCGAAAGCTTGCATATTTAAACAAATTCATAACATAAAAGAATTATTGCCCATGTAAATAACAATAAACAAAATCGAAGGCAACAAATTACAAAAACAAAATTTCTGCTTCTGCTGCGCGTCGTTTCGTGGGAGACAGAATTTGTTTTTGTTACTTTTCGACTCCAAACACGCTGCTCTCCTGGTTCAACGCTTCATAGAGTACCTAATCTCTCCCTTGCAGTGCAAGTTGGGATCTCTGCTACTCGTGCTCAGCTGTGCTCCTCGAAAGATCTCTTCTGCTTACATCGCTGCTGTGCTGCTGCACTCCCGGACTCGGACCTGTTGCCTCTCGCTACGTCGCTCCACTCTCCTGCTCTCTAATGAAACTTCGATGTACTCAGCTGTGCTTTGTGCTTGTTTGCTTGCAACGTGTCTGCGCTCCCGGAATCGGACCTTAGACTTTCCCTTCGTCTTGCCGCTCTACCACCCGCGCTCTCCGTATATACCAACAACATGGCCCCACCAACAAAACGCCAGCGAGAGAACACTGCTGTCGACCTGAAGACGGTCCGCGATTCTGACGCTCCATCACCGAAACTCTTGGACCTGCTAAATGCGCGCTTTGGTGAGCAAGCAGAGCTCATCTCCACCAGCATGCAGTCAGCGGAGGAGAGAATTATTGCCC
This sequence comes from Drosophila helvetica, assembly GCA_963969585.1. Lineage (NCBI taxonomy): Eukaryota > Metazoa > Arthropoda > Insecta > Diptera > Drosophilidae > Drosophila > Drosophila helvetica. Next base: position 38,009,498 of record OZ018402.1, on the reverse strand, counting down.
TCCTTAACGATCGCATAGGCCAAATTTTTGGTAAGATTGAGCAGCTGACCAAGCGTGTCAAGCAGCATGAGGAGGAGGTATGAGAGGTTCGAGGCCTGAAGACCAAAGTTGGCGAACTCGAGGCAAAACTGGAGGCTAATCAAGCAGCGCAATGCCGAAGTAGCCTCCGAGGTCCGTATGCACGGGGTTCTATTCACAGACGTCGAAAACTTAAAGGCAGTTTTTAACACCTTAGCTGACGAAGGCCAACTATGTGATCTTCAAACAAGCAATACAAATGAAAAAGAGCAAACTTATTGCAGCTGTTTTCACCCGTCGCTTTCGTCTATGTTAAGACGAACTCTAGCGCCGAACCTCTGCGAATAGCGACTCAAGAGGAGCTCCTATCGCTGCAAGCCACGATAGGCGATAATGGGAAGGACAATTCCTTTCGTTGATAACAGCCGTAAGAATAATGAGACCCTAGATAAAAATATCATTACTATAAACCTAATTGTGTATGTCAAATCTTGTTATATTTATATGGTGTGTACTTTTAATAATTTAATAACATCCAAAATGCGTGCGTATTTAATTTTTCCCACTTCCCACTTTTAGTCATGCAGAGGCAGATAACTAACGCTAAGGTAAACAGTCATGCGATGATCAGAGTTCTAAGCAAACAAAATAAAGGTCTGAGCATCTGTCACATAAATGCACAAACAAAATGAAAAAAAAGATACATAGATGAATTTAGATTTTTATTTGTCAACTCGTCAGTAAATATTATATGTGTGTCCGAAACGTGGTTTATGTCTAGTGTATGTGACTCGTTGATTTCGTGTAGTGGTTATAATGTTTTTCGATCGGACCGTCAGGGACATGCTGGCGGGGTAGCGATTTATGTGAGCAAAAGATTCCAATCTAGGGTACCTGTGCCTGTGCGAAGTGCAATTGATTTTTTGTTTATTACTGTGAAAAGCATCACGAATACGTCCGATACCCTTATAGGCTGCTTATATCGTCCGCACCACAATATTGAATATACTGATATGCTAAACACTATCACTGAGCTATCACTGACATATGCTGACATAATTTTGGCTGGCGACTTCAATAGTAACATACTGAAGGAGACACACCTCGCAAACGATCTGGAGGCAATTGGTCTAGGACTAGTTAATTCAGCCCAACCCACTCACTTTAGCACTACATACAACACCCTACTGGACCTATTCTTTGTAAACAATGCACACAAAATTCTTCTTTGTGACCAACTTTCTTTACCCGTTTTCTCCAAGCATGACCTGATATTTTTAATATATGACACCCCCACAGACACAGAAGAATATGTGATAAGCTACCGAGACCTTAAAAACATTGACAAAAACCTGCTGGTTGACGAATATCTTAGACTAAATTGGACAATAATATATTCATTGCACCTAGTAGAGGACCAACTTGACATCTTGGAAAACAATATCCGACATTTATAAAATAAATTTGCTCCACTCAAGGTAAAACCATCAAGCCAAAATAAATTACATGGTTTAGCAATGAAATACTGCTTCGAAATAAAGCGTATGACAAATGGAGACGTTATAGGACACAACATCACTACACCATGTTCAAAAGTATTCGAACCAGAGTTAACAAGTTAATAAAAACAGCAAAAACCATTTATTATATTTTGCATTTTCAACAAGCTATAAACTCAGGTAAAATCTGGAAAAAACTAAAAAATGTTGGAGTAGGAAAACAAAACGCTCAGAGTTCTCATGAGCCCGATGTTGCGGCCTTAAATTACAATTTTGTGCACTCGAAAGTTCCCGTAGTTAGAGTAAACCTGCCCTCTGTACCTGATAACAACTGTGATACTAACTTTAGCTTTATGTGTGTCGATCAATGTGATGTCCTGGAGTCTATCCTCAAAATCATATCTAACGCTGTTAGCCTTGACGATATTAACCCAAAATTTGTTAAAATACTCCTTCCTTTAATAATCAGTCTTAATAATATTCAAAGCTGCAAATGAATATAGACCAATAGCAATTCTACAATTCCTATCAAAAGCATTCGAAATCTTACTGACAAAGCAGATACATCATTTCATGCTGGCTAATTGTCTTTTATCTGACAAGCAATTATAATTCAAAGAGAACCACAGCTGTATAACGGCCATTCTTAATATAGTAGAAGACATTCGAAAGCAGCAGGATAATAATAATGTGACGTTTTTAACACTACTTGACTACAGTAAAGCATTTGACACGGTTAACCCCAAAATATTATGCACTAAGCTAGAAAATCTTTTTTGTTTCTCTTCGTCTGCTATAAGTCTTTTTAAATCTTACCTAAGTAATAGATGTCAATCCGTCCTAACTGTGTCTCAGTCCTCGTCACTTTTATCTGTTAAACGTGGTGTTCCCCAGGGATCCGTACTCGTCCCTCTTCTGTTCTCAATTTATGTTAATGACCTACCAAATGTTGTGTCTCAATGTTCAGTCCATATGTATGCTGATGATGTTCAAATGTACGTAAGTCGTCCACTATGTAGAGTCCTTGAATGTATTGATGTGATGAATGTTATAATGCGCTTAATTCCATAACTGAATGGGCACTAAAAAATGGGCTGAGTCTAAACCCGTTAAAATCTAAATGCTGAGTTATTTATAAAAAATCATTAGACACGTCAGCATTTGAGCGGCTCAAGATCGGCAACGCATCCATCGAATGCGTTGACAGGGCAAACAATATAGGAATCGACTATATACGCAAGGCGATAGGAATAAACGTAGGGCTTACTCGGGCAAAACATAGCCAAAACAAATCTGACCACATCACTATTATATGGAATATAAGTTTTTTGCAATACAGATGCTATTAGTAAACAGAGGATAAATGTGATGTTTAATGATATTGCTCTCTATGTTTTTAGACTGAAAAGATGTGATCACGTCTCACAATTTTCAAATAAAATATATAATCTAACTCTTAATAGCTGGATAAATGCAAGAGCTTTGATTTTCCTTCAAAAATAACAATTACAAAGGAACCAGCTTACTTGTTCAATGAACTATGCCCTACATTGTCCAGAAGAAGGAACGATTTTATTTACTCAAGATGTAATCTCGCTGGCTCTGAAAAACAATTCTTTGTTCACGTAGTCCGACTGTGGAATCAGCTCTCAAATGACATGAAACTAATCAGAAACGCAACGCAATTCAAACTAAAACTCTACATACACCTAGGAACCCTACAAGAAATTTAATTTAATTTAATTATAAAATTTGACAAATTAATAAATATATCAATAAATAAAATTAAGAAATAAATCAAACAAAATTTAACAAATAAATAAATAAATATCAATATATCCATAATAAAACAAAAACAAATGTATTATGAAAATTCCAAAATGAAATAAAACATGAATATAAATGTTTAGAATTAAAAACCAATGTCTGTAATCTATATTACAAGATTAAAATAATTTTGTGGCTAGTACTTTAAATCTACTTTATCTACTTTAATCTTTTAGCACTAGGTTGAATGAAATCCAAATCCAAAAAATATTGATCGATTACCGGGTATAATATAATAGCAGTGTAAATGCCTTGTCCAAACCAAGATAAGAATACATCCCCATTTCTTCAGTTCAATATTTAAACTAAATCTTTACTTCAAATGTATGAGTTTAGGTAGCTCTACCCTGTGGTTCTGGCTTGGACTACTTGCTCACATGAACTAGCCCATAGCCTAGTTTAAATAGACTAGTCTATGGTCTAGTATAGGCTGGTGCAAAGAAATACATTGGGTGGGGCACTTGGGACACTTAGGTTTGGCCTGAACTGATCCACGTAGACTAGTTGTGGGCCAATCAATGCTAGTGAAACGCCGGGCGATTCTGCCAAAAAACTCTTTTGCCCATTTGCTTGAAAACAGGCTATCCCACTTGGACTAGTCCAGGGTGCATCGAGGTAGATGCAACGCCGGGAGACTCTGCCTAAAAAGAGTTTTGCCCATTTGCTTGAAAACAGCTTATCCCACTTGGACTAGCCCATTGATTGGCACACAACTAGTCTACGTGGATCAGTTCAGGCCAAACCTAAGTGTCCCGAGTGCCCCACCTAATGTATGCAATGTGCAGCGTTGCCGGAAAGTTTTTATATTCTAAGGTTGTAAAACATCCTTATAGTGGACAGGGCTCTTATTCTATTTACATTTTGTTTTGATATTTAACCAAACTTTTAAATTATATCCAACTAAATTTTCTGCAGGTTAAAATTGTAAAATGGAGCGAAAAGAGATCTTGGCATTGAAGGCTAATGTGTTGCGTCGGAAGTTGTCGGAGTTGCAATTGAGTACGATTGGATTAAAAGAGGATTTGCAACAGAGATTGTTGTCAGATATTGAAGCGAATGTACATTTCTTAGTGTATGTGTTCGAAAACGAACCAGGAGATGAGAAAACTCGAGCAGTTGCTGATTTTCCCATTCCACGCGATAAGAAGGAGATACAACGATTTCTAGGTTTGACGTCATACTTTCGTAGATTTGTGGAGGGATATGCTTTAATTGCAAAGCCCTTGTCCAACTTGTTACGCATAGAGGTGAATTTCGAATTTCAGGAGAAACATTAAGTAGCATTCGAGAAATTGAAAGGAGCGTTGATTAGTGGACCAGTTCCAAAGCTTTATGATCATTCGCTTGAAACGGAGATTCATACAGACGCTTCAAAATTTGGATTCGGAGCCGTTATGCTTCAGCGAGATTCCTCTGATAATTTGTGGCACCCAGTTTTCTATATGAGTCGTAAAACCAAGTCTTGCGAGGAGAAGTATCATTCGTATGAACTCGAAGTGCTTGCGGTTATTGGAGCTTTGGTAAAGTGGCGGGAAGAAGTTCAAGATAGTTACTGGTTGTAACGCTTTCGCCATGACCATGAAGAAGAAGGAGATTCCGCTCAGAGTGTCGAGATGGGCAAAGTATCTCCAAGATTTCGACTATGAGATAAAGCATAGGTCCGGTTCTAAGATAAGACACTTGGATGCGTTGAGCAGGGTGTCGTGTTATGTTTTGACTGATAGTTTGTTACATCGTTTGAAGGAGGCCCAGATGTTAGATGATTGGACGAAGGTGGTCAAAAGTGTTGTCGAGACCAAAGGGTATGAGGATTTCTACGTATTGAATGAAGTTCTATTCAAAGATCCCAATAAGGAGTTGCTAGTAGTACCTTCACTCATGGAAAATGAAATCATTCGAATCAGTCACCAGCAAGGTCACTTTTCCGGTAAAAAGACTCAGGACTTGATTGAGAAGTCATATTATATTCCCAAGCTCAAGGAGAAAGTAGCACGAGTTGTTGATAGCTGCGTAGAGTGTATCCTCGTAAATGCAAAGGCAGGCAGGCAAGAAGGGTTCTTTACACCGATCGATAAGGGGGATAAGCCGCTCGTTACATTCCACGTTGATCATGTTGGTCCGATGGAGTTGACCAAAAAACGTTAAAATCACATTTTCGTGATTGTAGATGGCTTTTCTAAATACGTGTGGTTGTATCCTACTCGAAGTACAGGAGTTGAAGAAGTATTGAGTTGTTTAGAACGTCAGGCTATTTGCTTTGGAAACACATACAGAATCGTTTCAGATCGCGGGGCTGCTTTCACTTCGCATCTGTGTAAAGAATATTGCGTTAGGGAGAAGATTCAACATTTGCTAATTGCAACAGGTGTACCTAGAGGGAATGGACAAGTCGAGGGCATGCATAAGATAGTTGTCCCAATGTTATCTAAAATGAGCCATGAAAGTCCAGGATGCTGGTATAAGCATGTAGGTAAGGTCCAACAGATCATAAATAATACCGAGCCGAAGAGTACTAAAGTTACGCCGTTCAAACTGCTAGCTGGTTTGGATTTGCGTATTGCAGGGGATGTGCAGCTCAAGGAATTAATTCAGGACTGTCTGATTTCGGAATTAGATGATGAGCGAGATATCTTGAGAAAAGAAGCGAGAGAAAATATTCGGAATATACAAGTTGAGAACAAGAGAGCTTTCGATGCCAAGAGAAAGGTAGAAAATAAATAAGCTCAATGATTTAGTAGCCATTAAACGCACCCAGTTTGGCACTGGATTAAAAGTGAAGGGAAAGTATCTAGGGCCATATATAGTAGTCAAAGTCTATAACCATGGCCGATATGAAGTTGAAAGGGTCGGAGAAGGAAAAGGGCTGTACAAGACTTTGACAGTAGCTGAGTATATGAAGCCATTCGGGACAAATCATGCGTCAGGAGGGCCGAATGTAGGATGCGGTATTGGTAGCGGAGTGACAAAGAACACCAGAAGCGGTCTCACCATTATGCCTCTGTCTCTGCTCCAATAGATATCGATATATATCGTACTCATTTTTGCAACTAAAAGAGGATGTGGTAATATATCGCCAGACTCATTCGCTGCCAGCATCTCGAACAGAAAGCACATATAATTTGTTAAATTTAAGCGAAACCAAGTCAAATGAATAATCTACATATCTTTAATTTAAACAATTAAACAGTCAGTGATCTAACTCATGAGAAGGAAGACACTGCATGTATTTCTTTGCACCAACCTATACTAGACCATAGACTAGTCTATTCGAACTAGGCAATGGGCTAGTTCATGTGAACAAGTAGTCCAAGCCAGAACCACAGGAAAGATAAGGTAAGAAATTTGTGTACATTGGGTGTTACATCGGTGACCAACGCATCGCAGACATCTTTTAGCGTGAGAACATCTTAAGAAATACCTCGGCTATGAACTTAAGAACTAGATTAGGTTTGTAGGGATCGTATTTTGGGATAATTTGTGAGTTTATTTCTAAGTATCAATTTACATTGGTGTACAAAAGAGCAGTCTTTAAATTGGCTATTTATTAACCTTCATGTTTTAGAGCATTCTAAACAGACAGCGACCCTTGCTGCGGCTCACAACGATCCCGCTCGTTTTTAATTGAACATCATAGTACTTGATATGGAATGTTATTAAATCGAGTTGTTTTACCTTGAAGGTTTTGTAGTGTTGATGAGACCTATATTTTTGTTATTGGTGTCTCTATTAGTTTTGCCTTGGTTTTTATTTAATGGATGAAAGAAATTGCTGTGAACTGCTTTTATTTGTTATTAATGTTTCCGAGAAGTTCGAGTCTGCTGCATATTTAGCACAGGTTTGGCTGAGCACGTGTGCTATGGTTCCTGGCTCGCATGTGTTTAGTTTTCTGATGCCTGTGATTAGAGGTGTGATTGTTGCAAAGTGTTTTTGTGTTTGTGTTTTGGATTAATGTCGATTGTATAATTTCAGCTTCTCGCTTGAATTTAATTTTTACTTTCTTATAGTATTTTTTTTTCGTTGATATTGTGCCTAATACTATGTTTATGCTATGAATTTCATGAATTCTAGAATACGTGAAATTAAAGTAGCTCCTATTTATCCGACGGTGACGAATACATGAAATCATATCAGCAGAGTTGCCAGACGTGTAATTTGGCAACAATTTCGAAGTAACATCTTCCTCCTTCAGCAGCGTAAGAAGCTCAGTCAAAAGGGATCTTTTTGATTCCACATACATTTTCTATTAATTTTCTTGTTCGTCGTCACATATTTACTTTTTTCGCCCGGCGTTGCCACCTAATTTGTACACCATTTCATGAATTCATGCTGAATTCATAGTCAACTTTCGTGCGTTAACGAATACATGAAATGGTGTTTATGCACACACTTTTTTCCCCATTGCATGAAATGATTTCATGAAATAAGCCTAGCATAAACACAGTATATGTTCTTTGAGTCTATCCAATTTATCTTTATGATGTGCTACTATGTTTTATTCCACCAATATACTGGTTTTATACGAGCTGGAATGCCCTTAATTATTCTGTTAGTAATGTTTAAAAAACCAATTTGTCCAGTTTGTTAAGTGTAGTTTGTATTTTTATGAATTTTTGTTTCGAGTATTTATGTTAATGGGGAAACGGTCGGCATGTCAGTCGCCATGTAAGTCGTTGGAGACTTACCACCAAGTTGATTGGATGCGAGCATAGAGAGAGGTCTATGCTAGTGAATGTGTTCTGGGTTGAGTAGCGGAGCTTCATTGTAGAGTATTGTAAGATTACTGTAGGCAACAAAATTGAACTAATTATTCACGCTTCGAACCAAACTGACTTTTTCTAATAGATTTGGGGTTTTCAAAATTTTAATAAATTATAGTATTTCTTTCATGATAGGGTTTTTTTTATAAAAAAAAAAAGAAATGTTCAATGATTTTTCAGAGGTGGTGTTTCTTTTTTTCACATAACTTATGTATTAATCTTCGCAGTTCTGAAATTTAAGAGTCTTAAACCTTCCAGTATTTCTACGCTGGAACCATTAGCTTAGACGAGTGCTGCCATACAAAATCAGTCCGAGTGAAACCTCCTCGTAAAAAGTCTAAAAACCGAGATTCTTTGAATAAAATTAAAGTTTTCTAAGTTTTCTTATTAGTTTTTAGTCATTTTCTATTCCACTTATTAACGTTAACATAAGAGACTAAAGTTCAATTGTTCAAAGTATTTACTTCGAAAGGAGGTAATCAAGGTGAGGTCCAGTTAAATCTTAGTTAAATAGAGAAAAACTCCAAACTCTTGCATCCGATTATTCGGAAATAAAATTAGTGTTTCAGCTTACGCTGGAAGTTCGATCTTTCGTAGTTAGAAAAACAGCTTGAGTGAGTAAGAAAATAAATCTTCGTAGAGTTTGCCTCACAAAAGTGACGTGTTGAAATGAAAAATCTCGACCTGCCTCAAACAAAATATATAAAGTATATAAATTTAAAAACATAACTTAAACTCCGTAAACCTTCAACTAAAATACGTGTTCTGGACTTATCCACTTCCAAAATCAATCTTGAAATTTTGATATAACCAAAACCACTAACCATACAGTACACAGATGTGTGATTTTTTCATTTACAAAATAAACATTGTTTACTATTCGACTTTTCTCTATTTCTTTATTTGCTCTTTCTGGTCTGATGAGCTGGTGAGGTGGATCAAAAGGGGCCTAGCTGATGCCACCACCCAGCCAGCGGGTGTTCGCAAAGTAGCAACATTCATGATGCCCTTGTGGTACCGCCTCGTATAAGTAGCTCACGCTCTTCCCTCCTTACACATTACCTACCCACATCCCAACCTCCACACTAACCTCACAACGGGCCGGCCTAAAGCTTCACTCCACCCGTGCCGAGAGTCTGCCTGGCTGGGGGCCCGATCTAAAAACTAGCTCAGTCGTAAACGGAGAGCTTAGGAACTTGGCATTCCCTTTTCTAATGATGCCTTACCTGGTCAACGTGGATCTCTGCCCGGGGTGGCCGTTCCCCTTCTCTGCATCTCGTGGGATGATATACGAACACCAAGCAAAAAAAAAAAAATATATATATTAAAAAAAAACCAGGATACTGTCACTCCCCAAGCGCCAACTGGGAAAAAGTAGTGAAGGCAGCGGCTCGAAGGCCTAGCCCAACCAGCTCAACAGCAGGAAAGATCTGCAAGGTAGAAGGCTTTGGCTCGAGCCAAGGGGGTCCTATCCGGAATATGGGATGGGTGGCAAAGCAACTCCCAACACTGACACCTTGGAAAAGCAGCTAAGCAATACTGCGGCTGCCCGATCTTCTGGTAAAGTGTGGGGAGATGATTGCCAACGACCAGTGTCAAGCTAGAAAGTGCCGAAAAGAGAAGTGTGCGGAACATACTCCGTCGGCAGAATGCGATTACGGAAGCCAGCCCATCAGCCGATTGGCTGAAGATGGTGGAGTGGGCTTTGACGGTGCTCCCAACTAAAAAGGCGATCGCAGGAGACGCCGGGACCAGGCGCAAAGCTGTCCAGACTACTGCCCAAAGTCTCCTTCGCGCAGATTGCCAAGGAGACGACGCTGATCGGTGTCCTTGACAAAGGCAAGACGGAGGAGAAGGTACCCAGGAGCCAGTGGAAGTGGGTGGAAGCGGCATTCGCCGACCGCTGCTGAGTCATATCGTTGACCGCTGTTCTTCATGAAGACCCACGTACATCGCTTAATTCAGCAACGTGGTGCGTGCAAATCTCAACTAACTCGCACATCTACGGAGGCTCAAGAATGTGCAGTCATGTACCTCTGTCCAAATATTAGAACACAAGTTGCAACTTTCAATCGCTTTATGGAGCTCTCTGAGAACATAGTTCAATATAATGAGGAAGAGGTGTTTGTGGATCCGAAATTGGATATAGCCGAATATTAGAGAAAATCCTTTAGTACTGTGAAACGCTTATTTGAGGGACCAACACAACTTCTGGAGAAGATTCGGGATTGAGCGGGACCCGCAGAGCTGCATTTTGAGAAAAATACGCATTCCTACGTTTTCTAAAAGATACGAAGATTGGTGTGAGTATAGTGTGTAGTATGCCCAACGTAATGTAGTGTATTCTTTATGTATACATACTTATATAAGTGTCTAAAGTAGTCACTTTGTTGCAATCTCAAATTCATAAACATTCCTAATGAAATATGATCACATATACATGTGTATACGGGACGGTCCCCAACCGACCCGTGTGAAACTGCAGCGTCTGCAGCCAACTACATGTCAGAGATCTGCACCGGTGACTGTTTTCGACACCAGTAGTGTACTCATCTTCTTTGCGCTCGTGGTGGCACAAGCCCCGCACAGAATGCACTTGCGGTGTTTAAACACAGCATAAGAAACGAAAATGTTCATGAAGCGACTAGAAAATATGCGGTGCCTGAACGCATGCACAAAAATGTGGGACTCAAATTTTGACGACTAAAATTTTGTAACTTTGATGTTTTGACGCAGAATAGTGAAATTACAAGTCGGTCGGGTCGGTTATATGGCTGCTATATTAAATACTGCCCCAAATCATATGCAACTTCGTAGGTGAGCTTATGATCGTAAACTACTAATACAATCCAAATTTCAATTCAATAGCTTTAAATTTAGAGTTTATGCCAAAAAAAACGTGAAAAAACCACTGTGGACTGTAGGGACCATGGAGCCACAGAACTTTTAATGAGTTCATATGCTTATACATCTCAACTGATAAAATGTATGGCTTTAATACTTCGTATATGGTTTTAAACAACACCTTCTTTGTCGCACGATTATTGTCCATATGAGTTAGTTTTCGGTAAGACTTCAAACTTGCCAATACTTCTAATAGCGTATATATATATATAGATTAGAAGCAGCCTATAAAAGAGCTAGGATACTATTAAAACAACAAAAGGAAAACAACAAGAAACATTATGACAATAATTTCGTATTAAAGATATTTGACCAAGTTTTATTACAAAACGAAACAAGGCACAAGCTAGACTTTAAATATACTGAACCATATACAGTAGACATAGGAGAAAGAGATAACATCATATTCTCAGACAATAAAATAAAAAACAAAAAGTACATAAGGATAGGTTAAAAATGTATATTTCATAATCATTTTTAATATGGCCATATATAAGCATTAGAATAAGCCATAAGCCAAAATAATACTATGCATTCATTTTGAAAAAAAAAATATTTATATATAGCTATTCAATTTCATAAAACAAATGTATTCTTAATAAATAACTCCATCAATTCTGTTATTTTTCGAAAAAGGGAGGTGTAATATGCCCAGCGTAATGTAGTGTCTTCTTTATGCATTTATATAAACATTGTCACTTTGTTGCAATGTTTAAGACATAACGCAATCTAAAATTCATAAGCATTCCTAACGTTTGCATTTTGAGAAAATACGCATTCCTACGTTTTCTGGAAGATACGAATATTGGTGTCAGTATAGTGCGTTATATGCCCAAAGTAATGTAATGTATTCTTTATGCATAAATACTTATATCAGTATCTAAAACAGTAACTTTGTTGCAATCTCAAATTCATAAACATTCCTAATGGAATGTGATCACATATATATGTGTGTACAGGACGGTCCCCAACCGATTGCTTTGTTTACATATGTATACATATACACACATACTACATACTCTCGTCTCTGCCGCTTTAGCAGCAACAGAGACATTAGGCTAATAAAACCTAATTCAAAATCAAGATCGTTATTAAAATCCTATCCAAATGGAGCAGACGCTCCCGTGCTATCTCTACCTACATGGCGACCGTGACAATATAATCCGAATCAGGATCGACGGTCAATAAAAACTGAATATTAACTGAAACGATCATATTTAAAATTGATCTGTATCTGTGTGTGAAAGAGGAAAAAAAAAATGTAAAAGAAACCATACAATTCTAACATTTCCAAAGGTGCAAAGTGAATTTGTGAATTCTTACATTTGTAAGGTGCAGCATTCGACAGTGTCCCAGCGGCAGCTACAACACCTAAAACCCAACAAAAATATATATATAAATATATAAAAAATATTTATGTATGTATATATGTAGGTATCTACAAATACAACCACCAGCACCGGCACCGCCTGAGCCCATAGGCCCCGGAATATATACAAAAAGTGACCTGTGCGAAGACCAGCACCTGCTCCGCCCAGCGTGCCAAGCTGAGCCAGAAGAAAAAAGAGGAAGCTGCTCCAATCGAGAAAAGGGATGCGCCAAGCCTGCAAGAGGCTTTCGAGCTGTATCCAAACGCGGGACCATGCTCACTCACAATAGCTGAGTACAGCGCTCGACAAAAGCCAACAATCTAGAAGAAGAAAACCAGCAACGGAACAGGAGCGCCAACAGCAAGAACGAAATCTCGAAGAAGTGGAGATAGAATATTGCAACTTTGAAAAGTAACGGAAAGGGCTGCATTTATGGCAATAATAAAAACGGCCTATCTAGCTTATATAAACCTATTTTTCAAAAACCGAAAAACGTTTTTTTTTATATCCTAAAAACTTAACTTGCATTAGGGCACGGGCAATTCGGCACACCTCACACCTGCCCTTGACCTGTCTGTATCAATCAAGTCGCTCTTCAACCGACACTGTCTCGAACCGACCCCTCGCGTCTTCGTTATGACCCCGTCTTGAATCGAACTATCCAACTCGTATATCCAACTCAAATTGTGCAATAAACTATACTGCTATACCCTGCCTCACAATAAACCATACCTAACCGAACCACCATAAAATAGAATACGCATGGATAAATAAAAACGAGGGGGAACGTTGTGAGCCGCGTCTACGCCGCGGCTCTACTTTATACCCGGTACTCAGTCAGTATATATGTATGTGAGCTTGTTGTAATTTATTACATATTCGCAAAAGGGACAAATTTAATTTTAGCCAAAAAAAAAAAAGTTAAGTCGAACCTTTTCGGAGATTTTGATCTATTAGATGCTTCCATATTTGTTTACCTACATTTTTTACATCTGCCATTTCTACATGTCCTTATCTACTTCCTACATATACATACACGGCTGTGTGCGAGAGAGAGAGAGAATGAGTCTGCGCTTGGGAGGCCACTGAAATTTCATTTGTTCCTTCTGACTATATTTATGATCCGATCTGATCCAAATTCAATACTCTGATAGATATAGTAATTTTCTATGATTCTGCGTTTTTGGTTTTCCCGTATCTTCAAAATTGTAGATTTTCATATTTTGTGGGGGCGGAAGGGGGCGTGGCCAAATTTTAAAACAAACTCGTCTCGGTTTGATATCACAGGAGCTTGGATAGAAAGTTTGGTGGTTCTAGCTCTTATGGTCTCTGAGAACTAGGCGTCAAAAAATTCAATCAGGCATAGCGCCTACCCCTGTGTGTGAGAGAGAGCGAGTGGGAACGATGCATTTCGAAATGGTTTTCTTCATTGTAGCTATATTTATCATCTGATCTGATCCAGATTCAACAATCTGATAGATATGCTCATTCTCTATGATTTTGCGTTTTTAGTTTTTTCGTATCTTTACAATTGTGCATGCCACAGATTTTCGTCCTTGGAGTGGGCGGAAGAGGGCGGGGCGAAATTTTGAAATACACTTGTAACAGTGCGATAGGACAGGAGTCTGGATACAAAATAGTGTTCCTCTAGCTTTTATGGTCTTTGAGCTATAGGCGCTAATGAAGACGGACAGACGGACGGACGGACAGACGGACAGACGGACAGACGGACGGACAGACAGAAATAGCTATATCTACTCGGCTATTGATGCTGATCAAGAATATATACACTTTATGGGGTCGGAAACGCTTCCTTCTGGGTGTTACACACATTAATTTTTTGCACAAATCTAATATACCCCTCTACTTTTCGAGTACCGGGTATAAAAATCAAAATATAAATATTCAAGGCATAGGACAAGGAGTAATAAACTCCATAGGAATAGCTTTAATAGAAAGCCAAACAGGTAAATACATTATTCCACACAACTTACACATCGTAACTTCCGATTTTGCAATACCCTGTGATGGAATAACTTCATTAAGAAATACAATTGCCAACTTGACTTCAAACCATCGGAAGATTGGTTTATAAATTTTCCAATTGATATACCAATTACATACACCGGGTGGAACAATTCAACTCTTCTACTAGCACGCTCAGAAGTAGTCCGAAAAATTCAATTAAATTCCTTAGAAATCATTGTATTAATACAAAACCAGGCAATAAAACCTGGCATATTCATAGCAAACAAATAGCAAAGACTATGATGGAATTAATTAATTTCATCATGGAAAAGACTAACATGGCTATGTGAAGAGGCAAACACCTCCACAACACATGTAGCTAAGGGGTGATGGATCACGGGGGCGGTCACCAGAGAGCGCATCACTGACACGCAGCAGACACAGCAGCAAAGGCCGAAGCAGCAGACGCAGCAGCAGAGACCGGCGCGAAGACAAGCAGCAGACGCAGCAGCAGAGGCTGGCGCAGAGACACAGCAGCAGACGCAGCAGCAGAGGCCGGCGCAGAGACACAGCAGCAGAGGCCGGAGCAGAGGCCGGAGCAGAGACCAACAGCAAACGCAGAAGCAGAGGCCGGCGCAGAGATCAGCGGAGATCGGCCACAGCCACGAGAGCAAAGACCAGCGAACACAAGGTGCGCGAAACCCACCCTCACATGCCGAAGAGAGCAGGGCAGACGCCGGCGACAAGGAGAGCGAAAGCGGCGACAAGGAGAGCGTAAGCTGCGCCAAAGCACCCACGCACTACCCAGAGAGAGCGGGAGTAAAGGGGAAGCCGAATTGGCACGCGACAAAAGCGCCGGGTCGCGGCAGCAGCTGCGGCCAGAGGCTCGAATGGCTGGCTGAGCCGGCACCCGAAATTATGAAGATCGGGGATTCGAAAACTAGCCTCCAGAGAGGACAGTCGGGAGTGCGGAAAATAGCGAAATAGAAAAGTGCAAACCATCGATCACCGGGAATCTACATCAGCACGTGGACCGAGTCGGCGTCCCCCTCCCCCGTTTTCGATTTCTGGACCAGCGAGGAGCAGCAGCCGCAGGACAGATGGAGGGACAGAGCGCCTCCGCACGTTCCACGAGGCGCTGGGCAAACCTTACCCCCCCTGGCCACGGCCACGCCACACGTGTTTTCCTCGCAGGCGGCCATAGCCAGGGTGCCCGCGCTACGATCAGTAGCCGCGGAGGGGGCACCCCTTCCGCGCCCCTGCAAACCTAACCTAGTGTAACCTGCGCCAAGTGAGCCACGTGTGTCGCCGGGTGACCCTCACACCCGCGATCTCTTTGCCAACGTTTTCCCCCGCTCAGTCAAGGCGAGCCCCGCACCTGACACGCGCCCCTTCAATCCCTCTCTTTGGTCTGCAAATACAAATTGGCTGTATTGAAGATCGGGCCCTGGACAGACTGAGAAGCTGTACCCCGGCCTGAGACAGGAACTTCCTTGCAGCTAATGTCTGATAATTAAATACCACACCAAATAATCCACTGGTGGATTTAAGCAAAATCAAATTCGAAAACTTATCGAATTTTGAAATATTAAAACTATATAACAAAGATAGGACAGAACTCGTTCTTACGAAATTAAATAAAAATTTTCCGCCAATGTTCAAATACATATTAGAAGTAAAGTGACGTATTAGAACATAAAACCGACAGCAAATAATATTTATTAACAAAAAATATTATTGAGAGATGATGAGCCAGTATACGTTAAAAACTATAGAAATTCTCACAACCATAACGATGAAATTGAACAAGTGAAAAAATTAATATATGACAAGATAGCGGATCCATCTGTGTCAGAATACAATAGCTCGCTATTATTAGTACCAAAAAAATTTCCTGATTCAGATAAGAAGCGATGGCGTTTAGTAATTGACTCCCTCGTCGGCGGTCACTGACCTGGAATCAGCTTCTTCTCTTCCTTCGGATTTGTATGGCTTTGTTACAGTCAGAAAAAGGGAAAAAAAGAATCGTAACCAGAATCGGTACATTTTCTGCCGATACGGAGCCAGAGGCGGTGGGGAAATTTGTCGCTGAGAAGCTCAAGGTGCCTGAGGCTCAACTTATTTGTGCGAAGTTGGTCAAGCGATATCCCGATCTATCTGCATTGATGTTCGTTAACTTCAAACTTGGGGTCACTGAGCCCCTATTTCCTACGGTCTTTGATGACAAATTCTAGCCAGTATCAGTTAGGGTTTCCCGCTTTGTGCATAGGCAGATCTGCCGGTAGCTGATCTGACGGCAGTTAATCTGCCTGCACTTGTGCCGTTGCGGATGTCCACCCCGACTCCGGATGTTCCAGCTCCATCAACTTAAAAAAAAATCCATTAAGCGGCGCCTATGGTTTCTGGATTGCCGCTTCTCGATAGCATTTTCTGCTTACACTTTCTCGCCAACAAAATACCTCTTATTCGCATTGCGCTTTGTCCGACATTCGTTCGGCTGCTGTTGGATCAGACGACGATTCTCTTGCTGGCGGTCTTTCTCGACTGCGTGCGCTTCTGACGTCATCGCTACAACAACATACGCCAATGCATTGCTTCGTGTGCTTTTCTTGCGCCGTCGACACTTGGGGAGAGTCAGCAGTCCGGCGCTCGCTCTTAATTGGAGCGCTCTCTTATGTATCAGCACCTGGATTGGTTTTCCCCACCGCTGCCCTTCCTGAGCTTCTGGACGAGAATGGTGTTCTGCTATTGCAGACTACGATGCGTGGACAGGTTTCACGCACGAGCATCGCCCCACATGCTATGTGCGATGTACCTGACCCTCCTCTGTATCCTACTTCCGTGGCCGCTAACCGGAAGGCCCCGCCACTTCCTGGGACCATGCTGATGAATGGAGCCATTCATCATATTGTAGATACCACTGCTTCCAGAAGAGTGCATGACTCCTATAAGCATCCGTGGTATACGAAGGGTCTGGTTAGATACAAAACCAAAAAGTGTGATACATTCAGTTGAGGCAAGGCAATGTCTTTGGCGGATTACGGAAAATAAGCATTTTGATCATTTCAACATTTTGGTGCCTCCGTCTACGTTGTACCTCCTCCTATTTTTTGTTTGGAACAATATATTCCGCCCCCAACACAATAAATCCATCGTCAGAGTCAATTTTTCTCCTTTTTAAATTTTAGTTGAACTATCACATTTGGCGCTGTTTACAAAACACAGCTGGCTTATTAGCGATGCCGACCTTTTTTTAAGTACTTGGTCACACTATTTCAGTTTCGTTCCACGCACACGAAATAAATATCAGATTCCTGTCAGTAATATTCCGCGGTGCTGGATACTAAGCTTAAGCTATGAATCTTGGCAGTGTGAGCGCTAACACTAATAGTGGCAAACCAAACTTTTTTGCTTGATTGACATCGGTTGTATTGGATACCATCCTTTCGGTGGTCAATATTGGGACCCTTGATGTATAGGAAGCGGACATTTTGGAAGCAATTGTCGATCTTGATGATTCTAGTTAGCCTGGCGGAGATGAGCCTGACGAACGGGTCGGTTTATTGAAAAGTGGAAAAAAGCCAAGATTACGCCCGTTCTTAAGAAAGGTACTAAGAACAGCATTTCCAATTACAGACCAATCGCCAAGCTCACCAATGTGTCAAAACTTCTTGCGCGCTTTATTGACCTTAAAATGTTCTGTTCGATCAAAACGTTAGGCGATATTAGTATTAGTATTAGTCTTCAGCGTGACCATGATAGAGTTGCTCGTTGGTGTAGTCTTAACTCGCTCCCTGTCAACACTATGAAATGTTACTTTGTTTCCTACAGCAAGTGTATATCCAATGTTCTGGACTCATATTCGCTAGATGGCCATCCGCCCTTTAAGCATATGGAATCGCTGGATGTAGGCGTTTTGTTCGCAACTCATCCCAGTTTTTGGACCTGTATACGAGGCTTAGCCTTTACTTATTCACATACTGTGAGACGGTTGCTGTCTGCTTTTGTTTTGTTAAATGGTTAATTCCTTATTATTTGTTTATTGTTTAAGATAGAAACAAGTAAGTTTAGCCAGTTAAAGTTTATCTGTTGGCAAATAAATAATTTAATTAAATGTGCGGTTTTTTGTTTATGTGTATTTTTAAAACGACATCAAGCGTTGCAAATTGTTTTAAATGAGAAGTTATTAACCAAAGTGTACAGAATAATGAGAAACTAATGCTCTTTGTCCAAATCCACACGTTCTCGTAAAAATCAAATTTTTCAAGTACAATATGTGTTTATTCGTGCTGAGCTGGTAGAAATTTGGAGCAACAATAATGGCTCAAGAGACGCAGTACGACATCATATATTGCAAAAAATTACCCAAAAACATACGCCAGCTGTCAAACCTTTGACGTGGCGGGAGAGGCCATGTCAGTTTTAAAGTCACTGCCAATACCACACTCCATCACTCTGAGCTGAGCCGCACGGATGCCGTTGTCGAATCAGACGCGGATCTGGAGAGCGTGCTGTCAATAAGCAAGACGGAGGAAGAAAGCATTCTCCGCTCCAAGTACCACCAACCAAGTTCCCGCTCCCCGCGCAGGGTAGGGCCAAATCGTTCCAGGGACACAAGACAGCCCTCAAGATCCAAAGCCGGCTCCAAGGCAAAGCTGACATCTCCCAAGCAGAGAAAGCCAAGCTGGTCTGGGCCAAGCAGCAGGTGGAAGAGGGAAGAATGCACTTTACGCAAATGCCTCAAATAAGTGCGTCGACTGGCGAATTCGGCAACAAAGTGGAAGAGATGCTGGCCAACAAAAGGCAACGCTCGGTCGAGAGTGCCGTTACAGACACTCCGACGAGCAAGCGGGCCCAATAGAGGGACGATGTCAATGGGCATGGGTAGCATTTAACTGCGCCTAAAGAAGCGCCTCCCCAACGACACAGACAAAGACGTACCCTGCACGCAGGCGAGGTGGCGAAGGACTCAGGTCTGGAAACCACCGTGGAGGCCGCCCAGGGGCTTGCACTTAACTCAGACTCAGCAGGAGAAGAAGAGGACTTTGGTTGTCAACCCGTCAAGCGAGATTGAGCCAGCCACCCATGACGCTGAGTGTGCTGCAGCTCAATACCCATAAGAGCAAAAAAGCGTCGGCGGAGTTCCTTATAACCATGGAGCAAGGGCCCGTCGACATAGCTTCGGTCAAGGAGCCATGGATTGCCTCTGGCTACTCAATGGCCGGACTAAGGTCCGCAAATTAGAACTCGTTCCATCCAACGCCGGTAAGAAGGAACAGAACCATCGTACTCGTACGAAAGGGGATCCACGCTAACCGTATGCCTCATTACAGCACGGATGACCTGACAGTAGTGATGCTAGAGAGCGAGAAGAATCGCCATTTAGTATCGTCCTGCTACATGGAACACGACATGCCCGCACCACCTGAAGAGCTAAGGAGTCTGGTGGAGGAAATCGACTCCAAAGACTACCAACTCATCATTGGTACGGACGCCAATGCCCACCACAGTGTGTGGGGAAGCATCGATAGCATCATCGATATCTCTTAACGGGAAAAAGTACCCTAGTATCTGAGTGAAGTGTCCTCGAAAGACCATCTTCCTCAGATAACAGGTATATTCAGTTTAAGTGCGAATTTGAATACACTCCGAAAGTAACAGTCTATAAAAAAACCCCCGGAACACTAACTGGGAAAAGTTAAAAAGACAGCTACTTCGAAGCTCGCGAATCCGGGGTCAGTGAAATCCGCGGAAGACATAGAAAATTCCCTAGAGACTCTATCCAAGATTCTACTAAATACCTACCACGCATCATGCCCACCCACAATCAAAAAAGAGGACCAAGCCACCCTGGTGGAACCTGGACCTCTCTCTTCAAAGAAATAACCTAAGGGAATTCTTCGAGCTTGCCAAACAAGCGAACGTAGAGATCATCAACGAGGAATACAAGATTCTACTCAGAAACTACAAGAAGGAAATACGTAAGGCCCAACGTAGCTCGTGGAAGAACTTCTGCTCCAACATCGAGAAAGTGCCTGAAACAGCAAGACTCAGGAAGCTGCTCTCAAAGCAGCTCACCATACAGAGTCAGCTCAAATTAAATAACAGACAGTGGTCAGAGGGCAGCGAAGAGGCTCTGACAGCACTAATGGAGGCCCACTTCCCGGGATGCGCCGAGGTCACTGATGACGAAGCGCAACAGGACCTAGCAACCGAGGAACAAATCCCCCTGACAGATCTAATAACCCACAAGAAAATCCAATGGGCTATAGATTTCTTTGCGGCATAAAAGCACCTGGACTGGACGGAATATTCCCAGCCATGCTTCAAGCGACCAAAGAGACGATCATCCCATGGCTTTTCGCAATATACTCGGCATGTTTAAGCATAGGCTAAATCCCTATCCAATAGAGAACAGCAAGAGTTATCTTCCTCCCCAAGGCAGGAAAGTGCAGGCATTATAGTCCCAAGGATTACAGACCGATAAGCCTCACCTCCTTTATACTAAAAACATTGGAAAAGCTGCTGGATGTACACATCAGGCATGAGGTAGGGGGACTGATGTCGACCAACCAGCATGCTTATACCAAAAGGAAATCAGTAGAGACAGCACTACATTCGTTAATAGCTACCGTCGAGAAAGCTCTCAACAATAAAAAGTATGCACTAGGAGCATTCGTTGCTACATCTGGAGCATTTAATAACGCAATAATGGATCGCCTAGAAGCGACCCAAAGACACCCAGCAATCAACCTATGGATAAAAAACCTCCTGAGTTGTAGACGGGTGCAATCACAGTGGGGCATCGCTTCCACTGTAAAGGGAGCACACAGAAGCACACGTACCACAATCCAATGGAAAGGACCTAGCGACAGGCTCTGCTATGTATCACAGGGGCAATGAGGTCAACCCCAACTAAAGCACTCTAAACCATCCTCGGAATCGATCACCTCGATATCCACGATCGGCTGACTGCAGGCATAGCAGCACAGCGCCTGATTGCATCGGGGAACATGTCACCCCAAGGATACGGGCACAGCTCAATTGGCAGGTAATGACCAGTTTTACGGACTACACAACCTCCCAAACGTGCCTCGAAGTACAAACTAATACCTGTATGGGACCCGAAGACTGGAAAACAGGACGGGACCAGACTCAGCACCTCAATATATACACTGACGGCTCCAAGATGGAAGGAGGAGTAGGAGCGGGCTTATATTGCAAAGACCCTGAAATAAGGCTGTCATATGAGCTACCATCCCGATGCAGCATATTCCAGGCGGAAGTCTTCGCCATCAAAAAGGCAGCAGAGGTCGCTCAACACACCAAACTAGCACATAATGTGGTCAACCTATTCGTTGACAGCCGTTGACAGCCGGCGATAAGATCCATGCAGTCGTCCGCGGTTAGTTCCAGAAATATCCTGGCAAGCAGGGAGGCACTAGACACACTAAGCACGACTAAGTCAGTGCATATCTATTGGGTTCCCAGTCACCAGGGCATTGAAGGAAACGAAGCGGCGGACGTTCTGGCAAAAGAGGGCGTCGGGCTGGCAAATAATAGAATCGAAGACGTGCCTGTCTCCCTTAGAACGCTACAAAGCAGGCCGAACTGCAGACCGAAAGCAGGTAGAGGAGTACTACCACCTGCAGAATCTCGAGAACCATGTGCAAGGGGCGCAACGGAAAACTCAGTCACTATTTACTGCACCTACCACGGAAGGACTGCAGACTACTAGTGGGAATACTCACAGGTCACTGTCTGTCTGCGGCGCATGCAGCCAAGCTTGGCATCACCAGTATTGACACCTGCAGGAAATGCGATGAACCCGGGCGCTATTGAAACCACTTCATCTTATATGCAACTGTCCGGCTCTCACGGGCAATGAGCAGACACCTAGGCGCACCGGCGCTGGCATCGATGGAAGACGCCTCCAGGAAGACGCCAAGAGAACTCCTTGCTTTCGCGAAAAATACCTCGATTCTCGAGGACTGGCCTATGAGGGAACCAGCTGAGGGCCGTCCGGGTTAACCAAACCTTACCTCAGAATG
Organism: Drosophila helvetica; assembly: GCA_963969585.1. NCBI lineage: Eukaryota > Metazoa > Arthropoda > Insecta > Diptera > Drosophilidae > Drosophila > Drosophila helvetica. Next base: position 37,987,104 of record OZ018402.1, on the reverse strand, counting down.
TAGAACCAAGCGCATTACCGACAATAATGATCAGTTATCATCCAGTTCTTATTGCGGTCGTCACTGCTCGGAATGCAATTCGGACGCCACTGCCGCTTAGCTTCGCGGTTTTGATGCTGTTCGCTGCTCATCTTTGTGTCGCCGTGCATTTCATCTGACTTGCATTGATTTGCATTCGGATTCTATTAAACTCTTAATTAATCTGCTTAACTGTTTTACCGACGTAAACCTGAGAGCTATACGTGATAACATGTTAGATGTTAACTGGACGTCTGTTCTCTCGCATCCTAGTGCTAACACTTCATATAGTATTTTCCTGAATAGCATTCATCATATTGTAGATAATAATGCTTCCAAAATAGTGCGTGGCTCCCATGGGCTACCGTGGTATACGAAGGGTCTGGTTATATACGAGAATCTACGTAATAAGTTTTTTAAACGTTTTAGTAACACCCGTGACCCTGCTGATTGGGCAAGGTATGTGCCGCGTAAGCGTGAGTTTGTTTTTTTAAACACATTCTTATATAAGCAGTATATTGCCGATGTTGAAAGGGGACTTAAAGTTAATTCCATGTCGTTCTGGAGTTTTGTTAATTCAAAAAGATCAACGAGCACTCTTCCGTCAGCTATGAATCTTGGCATTGTGACCGGTAACACTAATAGTGGCATAGCAAACCTTTTTGCATTTATTTGTTGTCGATCTTGATGATTCTAGTTAGCCTGACGGAGATGGCATTTCTGTGATCCTGCTTCGCAGCTGCAGTGTTATATTTTCTGATCCTCTTAAAATTTTCAATCTTTTCACGAGTTCTCTGCGAACGGGTCGGTTTATTGAAAAGTGGAAAAAGCAACGATTACGCCCGTTTCTAACGAAAGTACCAAGAACAGCATTTCGAATAACAGACAAATCGCCAAGCTCAGCAATGTGAGCAACATCAAAACTTATTGAGCGTATCATTGCCAAAAAGGTCACGTTCCTCCTAAAGTCGTATATTAGCCCTACTTATGTAGACCGACGACAACCAATCTCATCGCCTTCAGTAGTTTTTGCAGACATGCTTTTGAAATGCACTCCCAAGTTGACGTTGTGTATACTGATTTCGCTAAGGCCTTTGATAAAATCTATGTTGATATGGTTAATGGAAATCAGTTCCTACAGCAAGTGTATATCCAATGTTCTGGCCTTGACTTTGGCGTCTTGTTCGATTCCAAGTTTCTCCTTATCGAACACCTGAATTTCGTTTTGCCAAAAGCCTATGCTATGTTCGGCTTTGTTAGGCGCAACTCATCCCAGTTTTTGGACCTGTATACGAGGCTTAGCCTTTACTCATTCCTTGTGCGCTCGAGCCTTGAGTATGCTTCTATGGTTTGGAACTCCACTGGGATCGTTCAAATTGCCCGTATTGAAAGGTTACAAAGGAAGTTCTTGAAGTTTGCACTTTAGCCTCTGCAATTCTCCACTCCATTGCCATCTTACGAGTGCAGATGTCAATTCGTGCATCTCTCCTCTATCGAAGATCGTATAACCATTGCTGCTCAGATCTTTATATTTAATCTACTAATGGGGAACATTGATTGCCCAGATCTACTCCGTAGTCTGCCAGGAGCCTTAGGACTCATGCACCTTTTGCAGTTTATTTCAACGAGTTGGTTTTAACCAACTGCGCTGCCAGCTGTGATGCGATTTGACTTTTCCCAGACGAAAGGAGCCATCAGATAGTTGCTTGCTGGTTTTTTCCTGTTTCATAATTGATTTTGTTATTTTTGTTATTTTTTAAGATTGTAATAAGTTAGTTTAGCCAGTTAAGGTTTTTCCGTTAACGAATAAATAAATAATAGAACCTGAATACTTAAATTTAATCATTTTTAATTATTATTATTAAAAAAAATTGTTTAATGGAAACGTCAAACACCTCTCTACAAGTCGGTCGGGTCGGTTATATGGCTGCTATATTAAATACTGCCCCAAATCATATGCAACGTCGTAGGTGAGCTTATGATCGTAAACTACTAATACAATCCAAATTTTAATTCAATAGCTTTAAATTTAGAGTTTATGCCAAAAAAAAACGTGAAAAAACCACTGTGGACTGTAGGGACCATGGAGCCACAGAACTTTTAATGAGTTCATATGCTTATACATCTCAACTGATAAAATGTATGGCTTCAATACTTCGTATATGGTTTTAAACAACACCTTCTTTGTCGCACGATTATTTTCCATATGAGTTAGTTTTCGGTAAGACTTCAAACTTGCCAATACTTCTAATAGCGTATATATATATATAGATTAGAAGCAGCCTATAAAAGAGCTAGGATACTATTAAAACAACAAAAGGAAAATAACAAGAAACATTATGACAATAATTTCGTATTCAAGATATTTGACCAAGTTTTATTACAAAACGAAACAAGGCACAAGCTAGACTTTAAATATACTGAACCATATACAGTAGACATAGGAGAAAGAGATAACATCATATTCTCAGACAATAAAATAAAAAACAAAAAGTACATAAGGATAGGTTAAAAATGTATATTTCATAATCATTTTTAATATGGCCATATATAAGCATTAGAATAAGCCATAAGCCAAAATAATAGGTTAGGTTAGGTTAACCCGGACGTCCCTCAGCGGGGACTTTCATAGGCCAGTCTGGCCCTTAGTGATCCGGATGTAGATGGACCTTTACGGGGGTATTGCTGAGATTTGGAAGTCCTCGAGTATCGAGGTGTGTTTCGCAAAGGCAAGTAATTCCCTCGGCGTCCTCTTGGAGGAATCTTCTAGTGATGCCATCTCCGGTGCGCCTAGGTATCTTGTCCTTGCCCGTGAAAGAGCCGGGCAGTTGCAGATGAGATGTTCCAGGGTTTCGATAGCCCCGGATTCATCGCATTTCCTACAGCTGTCTATGTTGGTAATGCCTAGCTTGGCCGCGTGCGCCGCAGCCAGACAGTGACCTGTGAGTATTCCCACTATCAGTCTACATTCTTTCCGTGGAAGATGCAGTAGATAGTGAGCTAGCTTTTCATTGCGCTCCTTGCACATGGTTCTCGAGGTTCTGCAGGTGGTTGCGTTCCTCCATCTGTTCTTTGTTTGTAGGGCGGCCTGCTTCTCTAGATCGCTTTGTAACGTTCTAAGGGAGATAGGCACGTTTTCGATTCTTTCGTTCGTCAGCCCAACGCCTTCCTTAGCCAGAACGTCCGCAGCCTCGTTTCCTTCGATGCCCTGGTGGCTGGGAACCCAGTAGATTCGCACTGACTTGGTCGTGCATAGTGAGTCTAATGCCTCCCTGCTTGCCAGGACACTTCTGGAGCCGACTGCGAACGACTGCATGGATTTTATCGCTGCTTGGCTATCGACGAATATGTTCACCACGTTGTGTGGTCGCTCTATTTGCTGAGCGACCTCTGCTGCCTTCTTTATAGCGAAAACTTCCGCCTGGAATATGCTGCATCGGTCTGGTAGCCTATATGACACCCTTATTTCGGGGTTTGTACAATATAAGCCCGCTCCTACTCCTCCGTCCATCTTGGAGCCGTCAGTATATATGTTGAGGTGTTGAGTCTGGTCCCGTCCCTTTTTCCAGTCTTCGGGTCCCAAAAATGTGTTGGTTTTGACCTCTAGGCAAGTTTGGGGGGTCATGTAGTCTGTATGACTGGTCATGTTCCTCCCAATTGAACTGTGCCCGTATCCTTGGGGTGACATGTTCCCCGATGCGATAAGTCGCTGTGCTGCTTTACCCGCAGTCAGCCGAGCGTGGATGTCGAGGGGATCGATCCCGAGTATGGTTTCGAGTGCTATAGTTGGGGTTGACCTCAGCGCCCCTGTGATACATAGCAAAGCCTGTCGCTGGGTCCTTTCCATAAGCTTGTGGTACGTCTTCTTCTCAGTTGCTTGCCACCACACTAGGACTCCATACAGCAGAGTTGGTCGCACCACCGAGATGTAGATCCAATGCATTAGGGCGGGTGACAGGCCCCATGTGCTGCTAAGCATCTTCTTGGATGCATAAAGCGCAATGGTGGCCTTCTTCACCCTTTCCACTACATTGGGTTTCCATGCCAGTTTGCTATCCAGTACTGTGCCGAGGTATTTGACCTGTGTTTTCGGGGTTAGCCTTGTTTGGTTGATTGTTGGGGGGATCCATGCCGGTACCTTGTACCTCTTTGTAAAGAGGATGAGGTCCGTCTTGTCCGCGTTGATATCGAGTCCTACTTCGTCCGCCCACTCGCATATCTCCCTGAGTGTTCGTTCCATTATGGAGCTGAGAGTCGATGGACATACGGTCATAATAATTATGCTTATGTCGTCTGCATAAGCTGTTATTTTTGGGGCCTTCCTCTCGAATCTCTTGATGAGGTCGTCGACCACCAGATTCCACAGGAGGGGCGACAAGACTCCACCTTGAGGTGTGCCTCTATGCGCTCCCTTTACCGTGGAAGCGGTGCCCCACTCAGATTGCACCCGTCTACAACTCAGGAGGTTCTTTATCCATAGGTTGATTGCTTGGTGTGTGTGGGTCGCTTCAAGGCGATCCATTATTGCGTTCGTGGCTACGTTGTTAAATGCTCCGGATATATCTAGGAATACTCCTAGTGCATACTTTTTATTGTTGAGAGCCTTCTCGATGGTAGCTACTAGTGAATGTAGAGCTGTTTCCACCGATTTCAAAATAATACTATGCATTCATTTTGAAAAAAAAAATATTTATATATAGCTATTCAATTTCATAAAACAAATGTATTCTTAATAAATAACTCCATCAATTCTGTTATTTTTCGAAAAAGGGAGGTGTAATATGCCCAGCGTAATGTAGTATCTTCTTTATGCATTCATATAAACATTGTCACTTTGTTGCAATGTTTAAGACATAACGCAATCTAAAATTCATAAGCATTCCTAACGTTTGCATTTTGAGAAAATACGCATTCCTACGTTTTCTGGAAGATACGAAGATTGGTGTCAGTATAGTGCGTTATATGCCCAAAGTAATGTAGTGTATTCTTTATGCATAAATACTTATATCAGTATCTAAAACAGTCACTTTGTCTCAAATTCATAAACATTCCTAATGGAATATGATCACATAAATATGTGTGTACAGGACGGTCCCCAACCGATTGCTTTGTTTACATATGTATACATATACACACATACTACATACTCTCGTCTCTGCCGCTTTAGCAGCAACAGAGACATTAGGCTAAGAAAACCATATTCAAAATAAAGATCATTATTAAAATCCTATCCAAATGAAGCGTATGAGGACGCATGGGAGAGGCTCAAAAAGCGTTATAGCAAAAGAGCTCTGATTGCTCGGTCGTTCATTTAAAACTTTCTTTCGCTGCCAACTGCAAAAGGTTCAAACAGCATCGAGTTACGTAAAATAGTAGACACCGCAGAATACACACACACGAGAGTATACGTGGTCTACACGCGCTGAAGTGTGACAGCCGCGATGTGTGTTTGATCCATATTTAATTTAATTGTATTCCATTCTATATCCTAACGCTACAAGTGTTAGTTTGATCTCAAAACTAGACCCTGAATGTAAGGAAGCTTGGGCTACTTCGAATGAATCGTGCAAGGAAAATGTGACCATAAATAAACCTTTTCGTCTTTCTTTTCGCCCGTTTTGATGCGGTTGAGCCTTGTCAAGGTCCAAAAGTAGTTCATGATACTCCCACTATGCTGAATAGACGTCGACCAGTTTCTCATCATTTGGACGTGCCAACTACGTCTGGACCACACAGAATTTATGCGTGCACTCAATTTAAAGTTCTTAACTTTGTGTCATCAAGTAAAGGATTGTAATTCCACAAACACGTGCCGTCTGTGCAAGTCGAGGCACCACACACTTGTCCATCCAGAGGAGATTCCCGCCACCCCGAGTGCTGCTGTCAATATATCTGCTGACCCAAACTTACGCTCGCCCATACATTCTGCTGATGCTGATCCGGCCGTGGTCAGCCATCATACGTTGGAGAGGGGATTAACTGCTGACCATGACGTATAGCTTAGCTTCTTCGCCATTCTTCGCTGTTCGAGCTCTCAAGCAGATCGCTCAAGATTATTCTATTCCAATAATGCTGACCATTCCTGATGCCACAAGTGCTCTGACAAAACGGATTTTGCTATCTGAGCTTGCCAAGGTCTACGATCCCCTGGGCTTGCTTGCCCCCACAACTGGATTTCTAAAGGTTCTGTTTCGTTATTTCTCGTTTTTGTATTTTCTCATTGTATTTATGTAAGGGAAGTGTGGCCCCCGTTTTTTTTTTTACTCACAACTTGTGACTAAATTGATATTATTCCAAAATATTCGTATCTATGGAACGCAGGAAACCTTAGCTAACTACTGGCGAATAAACTAAACGTTAAACGTTGTTAAATATTTGGTAAAGGTCATATTTTTAGTATAAAAAAAATTGTAGTTTTGGTAAATAATATTCTCAAAATGGTACAAAAATTTGAGGAAACCACTGCGGACATATACAAAATTAAAGTTTATTTATTTATTGACATTATTCAATATTATTCTTTTTTAAGAGGCGAGCGATTTATAGCATTAAAAAAAATTTAATTTTAATAACTTTTACAGTCCACCCGTGGGCGCCATGAAAATTTAGAACAGTTTTTGTAACACGAAACTGAAAACTTTGGGTGGCTGTAATAATGTATTAAATAGGCGAGACGAAGATATGAATTATTACGAAAGTATAATTCACTTTATTCTAACTAACCTACGGTTGCAAAGCGTGGTGAATTCGCTAAGAGCGAGCTTTTATTGCGTTCCCGCCTTGCCCCAAACTAACTTAAACAAGACTTCATAAATTCCAATTCAAATTAATCCTACATAAATACAATGAGAAAATAAAAATACGAGAAACTACGAAGCAGATTCTCTTTCAAGATAGTTAGCTGAGCTCGGTCGAATAGAAAGAGCCGCTACGCTTACAGTAATGTGTTTGTAGCTGAAGTTCATTTATTGGAAGCTTGTCGCATACCTCGCTACCTATCCTCACGACTTCAAGCAACGGAGATGCATAGATTTTCTGATGCGTCGTCTCATGTATACGCAGCTGTTATTTACAGTCGCGTGGAACTTAATATTGACTATGTTGTCAGACTGATCGCCACAAAAACCCGTGTTGCCCCAATTAAGCCTATATTCATCTTGCGACTCGACTTCGTGTTCTCAGAAATTGTACTGCATTGGCTATCGTCACCCCCTTGGACCTGGAACACTTATGTTTGCAATAGCACTGCTGAGATTCTGGAAGCTTGTCCATGTAACTGCTGGCAACACATTCGCATTGGAGATAGTCCTGACAATTAGCTACTGCTTTCGCTTCGTACATCGCCTTCGCTGCAAGCACCGCCTGTCATCGCTTTTATCGTCATGGGAACTTCAATATGCGCGCTCTAGGGTAATTGAACATGTTCAGATGGAGTCCTTCCAAGTGGAGTACAAGCAGCTGAGCACTGGAAAACCACTTTCTCGAAAATCAAAGCTGATTCGCTACACTCTATTTGTTGACCAAGGACTAGGAGGAGGTAGAAGGACGCATTCACAATTCGATGGCAGTTTACGATGCAAAACATCCCATACTTCTTCCAAAGGAATCACCAGTCGCCATTTTACTAGCTAGACACCAGCACGTCAAATCGCTACACGCTGGAATTCAATTTATATTCCACACTTTGAGACAGAAGTATTGTATTCTTGGTGCCCGCACCATAGTCCGGAAAATTTTATTCAACTGCAAGATTTGTTTCCTACAGCGCAAAAGTACGAGCGCACAACTCATGGCTCATCTTCCCGCTATCGAGTTCAGCCCGCCCGCTGCTTTCGACTTTACGCTAGACCAGTTACCATCAAGACATCGGCAGGTCGAAAACCGAAGTTTGGCAAAGCGTGGTTTGCTATCTTTGTTTGTCTGTCCACCAAAGCAATTCATATCGAGCTCGTCAGTGATTTGATGACTCCCGCATTTATCGCTGCTTTCAAACGATTCTATACTCGAGGAGGCCCGATTTATACTCAGAAAATGGCACAACATACCAAGGAGCCAGAAGGGAACTAACGGAAATCCAACGGATAGCTGCATCGTAAAGTCAAGACGAGGAAATTGCGAGTTTTCTGACGAGTCAGAAAATCAATCTGGCGTACGATCAATCAAGCTTCACCTTCGCCGAGTAATTGGTAGCAGTGCGTTTACCTTCAAAGTATGTTCAAAAATTTTAACCCAAATTGAAGGTCTATTCAACTCTCGCCCACTGTGCGCGCCCAGCGACCACAGCTTGGATCCCAACCACACATGGCGCCAGAGCCGTTTTTTGTGGACGTCAACTTTAACAGACTGCAGCGTTGAAAACAACTGCAAGCCAAGGTTCAAGGGTTCTAGAAACGTTGGAATCTTGAATACCTTGCTTCCTTTCAAAGGTGTGTTGTTATTGCTTTTATCCAAAACTTAACTGTAACGCTCTCACACCAGAACCCGCAACTGCACACGCATACATTAATGTGTGCCGTTTTGCATTGGTACGTCGCATCGCATGATCTTTCCATTCCCTTTTGACCGACTTATTTTCGTGGAGTTGATTTAATCGAAAATTCTATTAGCAAACAACCACACAATTGTAAACCACCAAATATTATATAATGACCATATATTTTCAAATAAAACCTTTTACAAATAATATGCATTACCAATACATTTATCGAATATTTTTTCACATTGTACCAAAACCCGGGATAGTGGCGACTGTCGGTATTATATAAAATTAAATATATTTAAGAATACCTTGCGGGCGTGTACAAGCGAATTACTCAAAGCGAATAAATTAAGCAGCGAATAATAAAATAAAATTTAGCGAAAACTTACACTCATATTATTCAGTGATGGATCCCACATACCGATCATCTTGCCAAGCTTAGCTTACAAAGTTGTGCAATTAATTTGACAAATACCTAGCGGGCGAATCAATATGCGACGAAAATTTAAACATATTCCTACATCGATGAAGAAACGCGCATAATAACCTCAGTAGGGCTGACGAGCAAGCTATAAGCATGAATGTACATGAATCGGAGAAAGAGAGAGAATATGAAATAATGCTTGAATATGCCGACAAAGAAGTAAGTAAACGTAAACGATTAGTGGAATATGCAATTGTAAAAGAGATACCAAGTCAGAGGCAAGCAGAGAACCAGAATATATGGCAAAATGCAAGATCCGAAGAAAGCTGCACGCAAGTTTCTAAGCTTAAGCAAGTCGATTTAAGAAAATTCGACGGAACTTTTGAATATTGGATGACCATCGAAGTTTTAGAGATAGCTCAGTTATCTGTGAGTGGGAGTAAGCAAAACAGCGAGAAAAGAAATAGAGAGAAAACGAATAATAAACTATGTTTACTTTGTAAACGAACAAATCACAATTTAATGGCGTGTAAAGACACATCCATATACTGTATGGTTAGTGGTTTCAAAACTGATTTTGTAAGTGAATAGACTTTCAGGTACAGAAAACGTATTTTATTTGAATGTTTACGGAGTTCGTCACTTTTGTTGGGAAAACTCTACGAAGATTTTCTTTCTTACTCACTCAAGCTGTTTTCTAACGGCGACAGATTGATCTTCCGGCGTAAGCTGAAACAAAAATTTTATTTCCGAATAATCGGATGCGAAGATTTCACTCGGACTGATTTCGTCTGGCAGCACTCGTCTAACCTAATAATTCTAGCGTAAAAATACTGGAAGGTTTCTCGCTAGGGGAAGATGGATCGGAAAAAGTTTTCCAAAGATTGATAACATGGCTTCCCCTGGTTGATTCTGCGTCCGCTGTACGGCTCGCCATGCCGAAAGCCAGTCGGTCCTAGCCTGAACCTTAAAAAGCCGTGCCGGATAATCCAGCAGCCAATATTAAGAACGAGCAATGGCTTTACAGCATGAGGCCACTTGAGGTTTGTCCGAGCGATAGACGCATTCCTCTTCGATGCCAGACTTGGAACCGCCAAATACCATTTCCCGCTATTAGCCACCCAGGAATCGAGTGAGACTTAACAACATGTATAGGCATCCGTAGGTATTTACCTACGCAAGTCGTCAATGTACAGCTAGATACCGTCAACTGGGAAATAGATTATGACAAAGATTTACATGACTTTATGACTTAGACTTACTGCGCTCTCACATTTATACGATACTTGCACTATGAATTTGCACTCTTATATGGAACGCTACTCGTCTAGGCGACTTGACAGGGAAATACCGAAACCGAAAACCTTCTCCTGTCAGAAGTTAAATTCCTCTATTATGTTATTAAAGAACAACTCTAAGTTCAGCTGCTTACCAGGTGTAGAGTATTTTAAAACACTTAAGCCGTCTAGACTACCCTCGACTGAAACAACATGAAGCGACACGTTATTGCCGTATGTCCTTGGCGTGGTAATTACCAAAAAGTCGTCCTTGTAAGTCTTTCAATTCATGGTAGCAACTAGGTAACTTTTTCCCGGCCCAAACTTGGCATTGAATCCGGACTGAAAGCATCTTTATTTGAAAATTTCCCGGAATACTTATTGATCCTCTGAGAATACTACATCCGTAGAATGGAAATTGTACCGTCGCTCGTTTTGGTAATTATACCCGGTACTCGAAGAGTAAAGGGGTATATTAGATTTGTTGAAAAAATGGATGTGTGTAAAACCCAGAAGGAAGCGTTTCCGACCCCATAAAAAATATATATTTTTGATCAGCATCAATAGCCGGTTCGATATAGCTATGTCTGTCTGTCTGTCCGTCCGTCTTCATTTGCGCCTATAGCTCAGAGACTATAAAAGCTAGAGCAACCGGATTCTGTATCCAGACTCCTGTGATATCACACTGTTACAAGTGTATTTCAAAATTTTGTCCCGCCCCCTTCCGACCACTCCAAGAACGAAAATCTGTGGCATGCCCAATTTTAAAGATACGAGAAATCTAAAAACGCAGAATCGTAGAGAATGACCATATCTATCTGAGTGTTGAATCTGGATTAGATCGGATCATAAATACAGCCGCAATGAAGAAAACCATTTCGAAATGCATCGTTCCCTCTCGCTCTCTCTCACACACAGGGGTAGGCGCTATGCCTGACGCCTAGTTCGCAGAGACTATAAGAGCTAGATCAACCAAACTTTCTATCCAAGCTCCTGTGATATCAAACCGAAACGAGTTTGTTGCAAAATTTGGCCACGCCCACTTCCGCCCCCAAAAAAGATGAAAATCTACAATTTTGAAGATACGGGAAAACCAAAAACGCAGAATCATAGAAAATTACCATATCTATCTGGATCAGATCGGATCATAAGTATAGTCAGAAGGAACAAATGAAATTTCAGTGGAGTAAAAATGCTGTTGCATAGTGTAAGACAATGCTGCTGCATAGAAAGTTTCGTGAGCAAAAGAGAAAGAACAGTTGATTTGCGAGATAAATGCAATGTGAAGGAGTACCAACAAAATCAACGACGCTAACCCCCGACTAACGGACTTTATCAGCATCGATAGCCAAGTCGATACAGCCATGTCTGTCTGTCCGTCCCTCTTTCCGTCCATCCGTCTGTCCTTCATCATGAGCGGCTAGATCTCAGCGACTATAAAACCGAGAGCAACTAAATTTTTTATCCAGACTCCTGTGGTATCGCACTGTTAAAAGTCTATTTCAAAATTTCGCTCCGCCCACTTCCACCCACACAAAGGACGGAAATCTGTGGTATGCACAATTTTAATGCGAGAAAACTAAAAAAGCAGAAACATAGAGAATGCCGATATCTATCAGAGTGTTGAATCTGATTAGGACCAGATCATTGATATAGCCGCAATGAAAAAAACCATTTCGAACGGAATTGTTCCATCTAACTCTCTTTCACATACTACAGCGTCTGATTTGCCCGTTCGTCCAAATGAGCGCCTAGATCTCAGAGACTAAGCTTTCTAAACTTTCTAATCAAGCTCCTGTGATATCACTTCAATACAAGTGCATTTAAAAATTTTCCCACGTCCCCTTCCGCCTCCACAAAGGACAAAAATCTGTGGGCGTTCACAATTTTTAAGATACGAGAAAACTAAAAACGCAGAATCGTGGCAAATAATTGTATCTATTAGACTGCCGAATCTGGATCTGTTTGGACTATTATTATAGCCAGTGTGGGGATAATGGTTTTTATCCCCGATCGCCTGGATAATTGTTTCGAATTAAAAAAGACACGGCGCATAAATAAAATTACAAATGTTCTTTAATGCGTGAAGTCCAAATTGCAAGTGTCTCTTGCTTGCCATTTACATTATTGTATTGCCACTCCGATCGCTGAGCGCAGCTTCGCTCGGCAAACATAGATAAAAATAAATAAACGTAGATTACGAAGAGCGAGCTTTGAGAGAGGACTTAGCAGGGCAACAAATAAAAGCTTTAACATAACATAAATATATTGAAAAAAATATAACATAGAAATTTGTGCCAACTAGAATATGTGGCTTAAGGCCCTTAATTGGCGGCTGTTTGGGGAGCAGTTAATCGGTGGGGTTGTGCCCCGAACATGCACCCCCCTGAAGGGGCAGAACCACTATCTTCCCAACGGCCCTTTTGAAGAGTCCTCTTTGGGTTGTCGAATGCAGCAATCGGCGCTTCATTTCATGATCATATCTAGATCATCGGGAATTTCTGTAATTTAATGAAATGGCAGGGAATTTAGCAAGGTAGAAATTTCAGAAAAAAAAGTTTGAATTTCGTTAAGCGTGGGTGTAAAGTTTTTTTCTGTATCAATGAGTTTGCACTGCAAATCCGGAATTTGGCGATTAGATAGGGTAAAGTCCTGCACGAGACCGATCTTCAACCGCTTCGTCCCTAAAGTGGCCTTGAGTTCTTGATTCTCCGATTGCAGTTTTTCCAACTGCTCTTGGGACTCGTGCAACTGCTGCCTGCATTGCTGCTCTCGATCGGCTGCCTCCTGGCGCTATCGAGCCAGCTTGTGGTAGTCCAGCATTGTAGGACTAAAATCGTCAGTGGAGATATGAGGGGAGCTCTCAAAAAACGGCTAACGCGGCACGCTCAACCTCTGAGCTACTTATAATTCCTGACGCTATGTCTTTTGCAATATTTGCAATTGCGCAGAAAGTCGTATCTGGTCGACGCTATTGCTCGTCGACCAGATACGACTTTCTGCGCCAGCTCCTATCAGCAGATCGACTCGTTGGGGCTTGGAAAACTTAGGGTCAGCTTTGCATCCAGGTTGAAGTTGGGCTGAATTTCCGTTATTGATTTGGTGACAATTGCAGCGAGCGAATCGCGATAGCCTGACCTGCACCTCTGCGTTTCATGGCCTTTGTTGAGGCAGTTTAAACAAGCGACTCTTTTTTGCTTCTTTATATCGATCAGAAGCAGAAAGATTTAAGAATGCCTGACATCTAGATATGTAATGCTCAGAGGAATTGCAATGGTTACATGTGGGTTTAGGATAGACGTTACTAGAGGTTATAAGGGTGCTAGGTTTACTTTCTCCCACCTGCTGTGTAGGACTTGCTACCATATCCGATGCCGAATTCTCCAGCATCCGACATTTTGTTTCCAAGAATGAGGCCATGTCTGTCCACAGAGGCAATCTTGAGGTGGGCACGTTCCCCTCCCATTTCACCTTCGTCTTGTGATCCAATTTCGTGCGCACGATGTAAACCACACTTCTCCACTTCTCCTTCTCCACACCTTGCAGCCGAAAAGTAGCCTTGATTTGTGCCTGAAAATGCATGAGCTTATTATCAACTTCAATACATTTAACGCCTCTTCGTAATTTTCCTCAGAAAGACCCAAAGAACGAATCCTATCCAGCGCAGCTCCATCTAGGCATCCACGCAGATACTGGAATTTCTCGAATTTCGGCCAATCCATATAGTCTCCACTAAATCGAGGAAGCAGCATCTCAGGCAGTCGGGAACGTCCTATAATGTCATAGGCAAACGAAGACGAATGCTCTTGGAGAGTGTTGGGGGCCGAAGAATAAGCAGCATTAACCGTGTGAGCAGCCGTCAACTTCCGTGACAGCTTGGACCTGACCTTGACATAGATATTAGCGAAAACGAGTCGGGCATTATTGACCAACTGCAGCAAATCTAGCCTTTCAAGGCTCGTTTGAGCGGCATCGAAATCCGAATTCGCTCGATCTGCTCTAATCGAGCTTGAAGCTCCGCTTCATCCAAAGCGGCCAGATCTTCCTTGGTGAGAAAACTATCCATGGCATTTAATTGACGCGAGATGGACTCCGCCTTTTGTTTATAAAAATCGTGGTCGCTAGGCATTACCGCGTTCGCGACATTATCAGGCTCAGGTGCTGCCATGCTGAAGTTTTTTTAAAGTCACTTATCAGAAAAGACACCCTGTATACGTGTGAAAGTGGGAACCACAAGCACAAGGACTACAGCTAATTCGTTTAGCTGTGCGATCTGTCCGATTCCGAGTTGTACTCCGTTTGTGTGTAATAATAGACATATTGAAAAACATATATCATAGAAACGAGGGGGAACGATGGGAGCCGCGTCTAAGGCCGCGGCTCTACTTTATACCCGGTACTCAGTCAGTACATATGTATGTGAGCTTGTTGTAATTTATTACATGTTCGCAAAAGAGACAAATTTAAATTTAGCCAAAAAAGAAATAAGTAATAAAGTCGAACCTTTTCGGAGATTTTTATCTATTAGTTTTGTTGATCTAGCTCTTATAGTCTCTGAGATCTCTGAGGCATAGCGCCCACCCCGGTGTGTGAGAGAGAGCGAGAGGGAACGATGCATTTCGAAATGGTTTTTTTCATTGTGGCTATATTTATGATCCGATCTGATCCAGATTCAACACTCTGATAGATATGGCCATTCTCTTTGATTCTGCGTTCGACCTAATTTTTTTAAATGTTTTTTTTTGCTAAAAATTTAATTTGTCCCTTTTGCGAACATATAATAAATTACATAAATCGTGAGCCCACATATGTATGTACATATGTGCATACATATATGTATGTATAATGACTGAGTACCGGGTATAAAGTAGAGCACCTGAAAGATGCAGTGTGTGCATAAAAGCTTTGATATTTCATATCTCATAAACTAATCAAATTTCCTTTAAAATTGTCTTGTTAAAATTATTAGACATTTTTTTTGCAGATGCGTATATGTATTCATAAAATCCAAAATGCACATTGACATTTTGATTTTGGCCTTAAAATTTCGGCTAAGACCCTAATTGTGCGTGGCCTATTCTACATCTGTTCATTAAAAGGATAGAATTTCCTAATGATTGATTAGGAGCAAAAGCTAAGCAAATAAGCTAAAAGATACCAAAACAGTACAAAAAAGTGGGAGAAGTGGATATTAGCCCAGCCGCCTTCGATTGGATCAAATCAAGGCATTTACTTTTTTAATGTGGCCAAAAATGACTGAATACTTTTATGTATATATATACCCATAAAAGATCAAATATGCATACATTTGTACATATTATGTATGTATTACTATAACTACATGGCGTCATTTACCTTTTGAATACATTTTACTTAATATAAAATAGTATATTTTAAACAAATACAAATATGTACTTACTTTTTATGATGTACATAAGTATATGTAATAAAGTCCAAGTTGACGTACTCTAGGTGACACTAGGTAAACACTGCACAAACACCATTAAACATTGAGACGGGTACGAAATTTTAAGGTATACATACATATTTTTTAGGAAGACGAAAATCACTTTTATATCCTAAACTTTTCAAGTTAAATATGTACTCTTTAACAAGCTATACAAATAAATCGTAATATTTTAAAGTATGCACTGATAAATATTATAAAAGATTATATTATTCATATGTATGTACAAACATCAGTACTCGTTCATATTTACTTAATTTCCTTTTTCCCCTTTTTAAATTTAATGATATAATTTTATCCTTATACATACATATGTATACATACGCGTACGTGTTTTAGTAAAACATACAAGGACTGTCTTAATTATTTATGCCTAATTGATAAATGGTCTAAATAACAGTATATCAAGTTTTAGAAAAAGTGAAATATAGTTGACCAGTAATTGCGTGGAATTATAAGTAACAGAACACCATTTGCACACACAGCCATACATAAAATGTAAATTGGTCTTAAACATCAAAATAGGGGTGCCATTTTTTTTAAACGTGTTTTTAATTTGATTTATATGGATTCTATTATAATTACACATTTAAAATGCACATATGCTTTAACGCTTTATTTTATTATATACTAAAATAAGAAAGTATACAACGGTCAACTTATTCTGTGAAACATTCTTATATTCTTTCCTGCTGAGAGCACGCTCCTTCGTTGGGAAAAGGGTGGTTTACAATGTTACGAACATATCTATGTACAGAAATATATGAGCGTTATATGTATGCTACCACCCACAATGTGTACAAATGTTAAAACATTCACTGTCGAACAATTTTACGAATATGTTTAAGGGGCAAAATAATCCTGTTTTCTAGATGAATGGAACAATATCCTTCTATATCCAATATATCCTGGAACTTCTATTCAATCAACATGAATAAAGCTTCGTTAGTTTTATATGACTTTATAATCTTATTGTAAGCCACCTAATGCAGACGATTCAATAAATAATATAATAATAATACATATTAATATAATATATATATATATATATATATATATATACGTTATACTATTATTCACTATTATACTATTATTCAATAAGATTATAAAATCATTTAAAACTAACTTAGCTTAAAATCATGATTGAATAGAAGTTCCAGGGCTCTAATAGTGATTTGCTGGGCTGGAAAAGGTTACGACAAAGACAGCTTCATGTGGTATTGGTGCTTTTACGGCTAGATTTTATATATCTCCGAGAATGTTCTCCTCTATAACGTAACATGGTGGACCCTTGATAGTTCTCAGGATCTTGGATTGTGTTCTTTCTGCACGCGTTCCACTTTAGGAACCAAAGTCTAGATTGGTTTTCAAGTGGAGTTGTAGAATAGGACCTTGAAGTCCAAACAAAGGCTATATTGTACGTTTATAATCCAATGGAGACTATTGGCTTTTAGTTTTAGGTGCATTTTCTGAGCTTCAATGTGTTTCCGACAAGTGAGTCGTCTGCAAAGGTATACGCCAAGGCACGTAATTTCATCAGCTTGGGAAACAGAGTTAACCGTAAACATTACATGCTTGCACTTTTTTATCTTTTATTTTACTATGCCTTCAATTTCAGAATAGTTTTCTAAATATAATTTGGACAAACTTTGGGAGGTGTTAAAGACTTTATACAAGGGCGGCACGAAAAATTATGCGTGCGCTCGATTTAACTCAATGAATATTAAATTTTTACAATCCGATCTGATCTCCAACATAGGTAACCTATGATGGCAAAGCGAGGCGAATTCGCCAAAAGCGAGAGTGCGAGCTTTTATTGCGCCTTGCGCTAAACTAACTTACACATATATACATAGAACGACTAAAATACAAATACAAAAAAGGACGAAACACCCCGTTAAGAGGCCTATATGGCTTCAACATACATACATTCTTGTCCCGCCAAAAAAGTGTTTCATCACTCCTACTGTGGTCGACGATCCTGACCATGCCGTCCACCCCTGAGTGCGTGGCGATTATCCTCCCGACAAGTCACTCCTAGTGCGGAAAATTGTCCTCGCCCACGATGAGGTCTCCCTCTTTCAGATTGGGTTGCCGCTGGTGCCATTTTCCCCGAATCTGTAGCCATAGGACATATTCTCGAGACCATCGCCAGCAGAACGCTTGCCCGACTGACGAGAGGCCTCCCAATTGAAGCGCTCGCGGCGTTTTTAACGAAAATCGTGAACTGATGTGAATTCGCGAATTGCGTGCAAAACCAAAAAGAGAAATGCAAATTCTTAACGTGAGGCGAAGATTATTTAAAAACGAGGGGAAACGTTGTGAGCCGCGTCTACGCCGCGGCTCTACTTTATACCCGGTACTCAGTCAGTGTATATGTATGTGAGCTTGTTGTAATTTATTACATGTTCGCAGAAGGGACAAATTTAATTTTAGCCAAAAAAGAAATAAGTAATTAAGTCGAACCTTTTCGGGGATTTTGATCTATTTGATGTTTCCATATTTATTTACATAAATTTTTTACATCTGCCTTTTCTACATGTCTTTATCTACTTCCTACATATACATACACGGCTGTGTGCGAGAAAGAGAGGGAATGAGTCTGCGCTTGGAAGGCCACTGAAATTTCATTTGTTCCTTCTGGCTATACTAATGATCCGATCTGATCCAGATTCAACATTCTGAAAGATTCTGCGTTTTTGGTTTTCCCGTATCTTCAAAATTGTGGTTTCGTCCTTTGTGGGGGCGGAAGGGGGCGTGGCCAAATTTTGAAACAAACTCGTCTCGGTTTGATATCACAGGAGCTTGGATAGAAAGTTTGGTTGATCTAGCTCTTATAGTCTCTGAGAACTAGGCGTCAAAAAATTCGATCAGGCATAGCGCCTACCTCTGTGTGTGAAAGAGAGCGAGAGGGAACGATGCATTTCGAAATGGTTTTCTTCATTGCGGCTATATTTATGATCCGATCTGATCCAGATTCAACATTCTGATAGATATGGTAATTTTCTATGATTCTGCGTTTTTAGTTTTCTCGTATCTTAAAAATTGTGGATTTTCGTCCTTTAGGGGGGCGGAAGAGGGCGTGGCCATATTTTAAAACAAACTCGTCTCGGTTTGATATCATAGGAGCTTGGATAGAAAGTTTGGTTGATCTAGCTCTTATAGTCTCTGGGAACTAGGCGTCAAAAAATTCGATCAGGCATAGCGCCTACCCCAGTGTGTGAGAGAGAGCGAGAGGGAACGATGAATTTCGAAATGGTTTTCTTCATTGTGGCTATATTTATCATCTGATCTGATCCAGATTGAACACTCTGATAGATATGCTCATTCTCTATGATTCTGCGATTTTAGTTTTCTCGTATCTTTAAAATTGTGCATGCCACAGACTTTCGTCCTTTGAGTGGGCGGAAGGGGGCGGGGCGAAATTTTGAAATACACTTGTAACAGTGTGATAGGACAGAATTCTGGATACAAAATTAGGTTCCTCTAGCTTTTACAGTCTCTGAGCTATAGGCGCTAATGAAGACGGACGGACGGACAGACAAACATAGCTATATCGACTCGCCTATTGATGCTGATCAAGAATATATATACTTTATGGGGTCGGAAACGATACCTTCTGGGTCTTACACACATCCATTTTTTCAACAAATCTAAAATACCCCTTTACTCTTCGAGTACCGGGTATAAAAAGCAGTTGAGGCAAGACTATGTCTTTGGCGGGCCACAGAAAATAAGAATTTTGACCATTTTAGCATTTGGTGCCTCCGTCTACGTTGTACCTCCTCCTATTTTTTGTTTGCAACAATATATTCCGCCCCCAACACAATAAATCCATCGTCAGAGTCAATTTTTCTCCTTTTTCAATTTTAATTGAACTATCACATTTGTCGCTGTTTACAAAACATAGCTGATTCATCAGAGTGAGCGACATTTTTTTAGGCACTTGGTCACACTATTTCAGTTTCGTTCCACACACACGAAATAAATATCAGATTCCCGGCAGTAATTTTTTGCGGTGCTGTATACTATGCTGTAAACACAAAAAAAAACAACAAAATGTGCAATGTATAACTTATTTGGTGGGCTTCCTCGAATTTTCAATGTCATATAGACTGGTCCACAAAAATCAATGCCGCAAATTTCAAATAGGCGGTAAGCACGGAGTCGAACTAGGGGTAAATTTCCCATAAGTTGCGTCTGCAATCGAGGCTTGCATTTAAAGCAGCGCAAACATGACCGAACTGTCGGACTGCAGACCTCTTGACATGAAAATTTGAATGGTGCAGACGACGAACCGCACAAATTGGGATCGGTTTGTTAAGATAGTCGCCCTCCTACTTGCAACAGCGAAAAAGTAAACCAAGTACATTTGTCTTAATGGATGAATGGGTTTAACCGCGGAAGACTAGGACCAGCTCTTCTTTCCGAATCTTTTCGATTTCTCCTCGATACTCGTGATGTTTTGTGATCTTATAAATTTTATGAAAAGCTTCGTTAAATTTGGTCGGTGAGACAGTTTATTTCAACTTAATACTTGGCTGTTTACTTTTTCTTAAAAAGCTGAACATTTATACGAACATTTTTAGCAGCTTGAGGTTTAACGAAAATCTCTCAATGACATCTACAAGCTCCGAGCTTTGCACAGCAGCGGTCAGCCCAACCGCATTCAAAGATCTTCTGGATGCTCGAAAAGAATGTTATTGTTCCACTTTTTTTCTTCATCCTTCAAAAAGATGGTCCTTCGAAACAGATTGACTGGACAATTTCGTTGACGTCACAACCTCTTGAGACAATATCTGCTGGGTTCTGTTTCGTGGGTACATGCCGCCACGTAGCTTCATTTGACCACTTTTAAATCTCAGCCACTCTATTCGGGGCAACCGTCGACAACGAGGACGGATGAAACCGAATCCAGTGAAGAGTTACTTCTGAATCCGACCAATAAACAGTTCGTTCGATAAGGACCTTTAATAGGGGCTTGATTCTGTGACATAGATCTACGAGAAGGTAAGTGGCACATAACTCAAGCCTTTAGAGCGTTTTGGTTTTGAACGGCGCTACTTTGGAATTTGAAGACAACAACGATATTTTTAAACCGTCTGCCGTTTTCCTACATATATACACTCACGCTCCATTAGCTCTCATTGCGGTGTCACCAAAGAAATGCATGTGCACTAGTGACATCGGATCGGCATACAGAAGCCGAGGTATGGATATCTCTTCAGAGTGAGACAATGTGTTTTTTAACATATTCCATGCTGTTTCTAAATGCAGCGGAATCGACTCATCCCAATCTAATTTGTTAAGCCAAAGTTCCTGCAATAGGATCTTGCCTGTTATGATGATAGGGCTTAATAAACCAAGTGGGTCGAATAACTTCGATGTCACCGATAGAAGGTTCCGTTTTGTCGCTCGGAGACCCATGACTGAATCGTCCATTTTAAATTTGAAGGCATCTTCATTAGGCAACCATGAGATTCCTAACGCCTTAGTCGACTCTGAATCCGAGATCGTTATGGGCTTTGCTGTGCTCTCAGATGATCTCAGGTGAGTTTGAAAACCACTTTGCCAACTCAAAACCTGCAGTCTGAAGAACCTGAGACACTTCGGACTTAATTGCCCTTAGCTCCTTTACGCATGCAGCACCAGTCAACATGTCATCGACGTAAAAGTCGGACCCGATAACGTCAGCAGCTTTAGGGAATGAGAGCTTTGCAGACTCACTCAACCTTTTTAAACACCGGATAGCCAAAAATGTGGCTGGTCCAGTCCCATAAGTTACGGTGTTAAGCTTGTACAATCTCAAGGATTCAGATGGGTCTCGTCTCCACACTATGAGTTGAAACTGCCTATCAGCTTCATTCACCATTACTTGGCGATACATCTTTTTAACATCGGCAGTCAGAATATCATTCAAGGCCACCTAAGAGGACGTCTTGGACGACGCATCGAAAACAACGCGAAACTTGGTGGACATACTTTGGGGTCTTAGGACACACTGATGTGGAATTTAGTAGTGTGCACTAGAAGAAATTTATGGAATACTCTTCCGTAAATTCCATGTACATTTATAAAAATGTACATGAGGTAAATTTATGGAATACTCTTCCATAATTTCCAAGTACATTTTCTTTAACTTAGGGTCAATATGCAATCTTCTTTAAAGTGACAAAACCACCGTTTAGCAACCTCAAAGAAGTTGCCTTAACAGATTGGATCTGATTTAAACGGCAGCCTTTCTTCAAACCGACCTGATTTCAATACCTGAGTTGTCTTCCGATAGCCGTCTTTGGAGATGGCATTTCTTCCAGTGATCAAAACTTTTGCAAGGTCCTCTCGATAGACACTGCTACTCAACCTATTTCTAACTTGGGGAGCAGAACTTTTGGAAACATATCTTCCCGAAACAACCCAGCCAACAAGGGTTTTCTGAAGAGTCTTCAGGGTCTTCAGAGGATAGTCTAGACCTTGTTTAATTTGATCAACAGCTATAAATTCAAGACATGATTCTGTTCCTATCAGCATATATATTCTTTGTGGCTTGTAAAAATAGGGGTCTGCCAGACGTAGCTTCTGTGAGATTCTCCAATCACTCACATTCACTGACTGGTCAGGATGATAACCTGAATATGATTTCAGAATCCAAAAATCGAAGGAGAACTCACTATCATTTAAGCGCGATTTCACCACAGTGTGTGTACTTGAGAATCGGATTCACCAATACCAAGCAAGCTAATACATGACTCCTCTTTACGGATCTGTAAGCGGTGAGCAAGGTCCTCTGTAATAAAATTGGTTTGAGATCCAGAGTCCAGCATAGCTCTGGCCAGAATGTGGTCACCGCTCTTCGTTCAAACACTTGCAATCGACGTAGCCAGAATTAACCTGTCCAACGATACCACATGTAGAGCATGGGACGTGGAAGGTTGATCCTGGTGTGAAGGAGGAGAGGCACTCTCTTGGGGTGGTGGCAACGCGAGACTATTAGCAGACACTGTGTATCGATGCAATAAGGTGTGATGTGAGCGGCCGCACACTCGACATTTATTGGCCTTGCATCTTACAACAGCGTGGCCTTTTTGCAGACAATTAATGCATAAGGGTGCAGATTTAGCGAACTCGAACCTTTGCATGACCGAGAGTCGCAAAAATGGAGTGCATTTCGACACTACATGGTCGTCCGAATTGCAATAGCTGCAAGTTCGCTTAACTCTGTTGGTGGAATGAGAAGAACAAGCAAATGAGCTACGATTATGCTGCTTGATTGGTACAACCTTGTCCGGCTTTGGCTTCGTCGACTCTTCAGCAGACAAATACTGGTATCGACGATTCAAAACTTTCTCAAGGTCGGACCAAAGCGGCAACTTTTCGTAAGTCAGTTGTTTATCCCACTTTTGTTTAGTCACTGGGTCGACTCTGTTCAAAACGAGATGAATGAGCATTGCATTCGAGATTTTGGTATCGTCTCCTATCGACAGTAATGAACCATAAATCGATGAAACAGTATCGATGAGGTTCCTGAGGGACGATGCGCACTGCTGCGAGATTTTTGGCAGATTAAACAATGTGGAAATATTGTTTGTAAAAATCAGATACTCGTTATCATATACTCGTTTGAGGCTATCCATGGCCTTTTTATAGTTGGCTTCGGTGACTTGGAACGCCTTAATTGTTCCTAATGCTTCATCCGAGAGGCACGAGATCAAGTGATTAAATTTCTCGATCACCGGTATGCTTGCGTCGCTATGAACTAGAGTCTCAAAAAGGCTGATGAAATTTTTAAAATCCGAATGCTTACCACTAAATTTTGGTAATCCCAATTTCGGAAGTCGAGCACGAGTTGGGGCACCACAGGCTGGTATTGTTAGCGTCGTATCGCTTGATACATCAAAGGCGCAGATAAGCGACATTATCTTTGCCTTAGTTACGATAGATAACTCTTCCAACTCGGCTGCGAATTCATCGTCGCCATCTATTTCTTCTATTTTTTCTTGTAATTGTTTAGCCTTTTGGATTGACTCATTCAAGGAATCGAACCTACATTGTAGCTCTGTCAATTGTATAGGAATCGAACCTTCATCTAATCGTACTTTTAAGCGGCGAATGCTTTTAAGTTGACTTTGAAGCTTAGATTTCAAGTTTTTAAGAACTGACTTATTGTCTTCTGCCATATTTTTTATATTTATAATATGCTCAAACAAAGAAAACAAACAAATACAAATAAATGTTCAAAGCAAGAACGGCAATCGAAAACAAATAATAATTGAACTGCGAGGCACGAGGTATCAATATATAATATGGTTGCAAGTGACAGCCGAAAACCATATACCCTCGAAAAGCAGGGTAGCGCGTCACTGGTAAGTAACACCCAAAAACCATATACCCTCGAAAAACAGGGTAGCGCGTCACTTGGCGTTCCGTTAAGATCAAGCGACAAGATCTCCCAACAAATACAACGCAAGCAACGGTGGAAAGGCGAAAGCGAAAACGAGAGAGTGCACCGATGTTGCTGATTGTATGTATGTATGTATAGA
This sequence comes from Drosophila helvetica, assembly GCA_963969585.1. Taxonomy (NCBI): domain Eukaryota; kingdom Metazoa; phylum Arthropoda; class Insecta; order Diptera; family Drosophilidae; genus Drosophila; species Drosophila helvetica. The sequence goes on along the minus strand of OZ018402.1, from coordinate 37,962,902 downwards.
TATATGTAAGTGTTATACGCCGCGGCTTGGGTTAACGAACCAACCTTTTGGCGAGATTCAAAGAACGAAAAAGGGTAAGGGGGGGGGGGGGCGACAGTGATTGCAGTAAACGATAAATAACGGTTGCATCCAACTAGCGGTTCACATAGGTTATGATATATGTATAATGTATGTCAATAAATATGTATGTGCGTATATTGTTGCTGTTATATGTGTATATATTTGCAAGAATATTATAGTCTAAATGCATGCAATTCAAGCTCTACTATATCATACATCTGTGCCAAGAATTGAAAGCGAGGTGCAATTTTTCCAGCACAAGACAATTTAAAGACTATTATATCTGTCTTTAGCTCTAGCTTTAAATTATTGCACAAATACCTCTGGCTCTACGGTTGGATCTTTACGTCCAGCTGCTACTTTCCTTTTGCAGTCTGTGCAGGGCATCCCTCGGCGGTAGCAGAAACGAATGGCGAAGATTAGGCTGGGGTATTTCGCGACCGACACGATTGCTTAAGCAAGGTTTTAATTGCTGTTTTTTGTTAACACACAAAAAGACGACGCGGGCAACGATACGCTTGATTCTAGTAAATAGAACTATGTATATATATATATCTATATATTTGAACCACTTTTAAGCACTTCTTTACGTGTCACTGTCACTTTTATTTGTTGCCTTTAATTTAACTTACAGTCCACCCGGGGGCGCCATGAAAATTTAGAATAGTTTTTCTAAATACGAAACCGAAAAAACTTTGGTTGGCTGTAATTTTATTAAGAGGCGGGACGAGAGGAATAATGCGTGCGCTCGATCAAAATAAAATTCAACGAATATATAATTCAAATTTATCTCTAGCCTAACTAACCTACGTTGGCAAAGCGGGGCGAATTCGCCAAGAGCGAGAGAGTAAGCTTTTATTGCGCTCCCGCCTTGCCCTAAACTAACTTACACTAGACTTCATACAATTCAAAACAAAACAGACGAGAAACGACGAAACAAATTGTATTATTATTTTTTTTTTTTCCTCTTCCTTCCTCTCTATATTAACTTATTTTTAATTATTCAACTTTATTAGCAGAACAATTGTTGATTTGCAAATAAATATAAAAAAAAACTTGTTCATACACATATGAAATCACAGTAGGCCGAAACAAAAATTCGGTCCTGGGGTTTGAATATTGTATATGAAATCATTATTGGTTTCATCTCGGAAGCGAAAACATCTAAAAAAAATATATAAAATAAAAATATAATGGAAAACAAATGAAATTTCACGAAAATCGGTCGAGCCATTTTGCAGAAGTTCAATAACAAACATAACCCGAGAATTTAATATATTTGAGCAATGCCAATAAGGTGCAGAGGGGACCAATTTGAGTCGTCAAACGATCAAGTTTAAAGCGTAGTACTCAGACCAGCAACAAATGATATCGGAAGGAATCAGGGTTGATATTCGTATGAAACCGATACAACTATATGTGGGAAAAGTTTGCTTGCATTTCTGTTCCGCAAAATGAATTTATACAATATTGCGGTGCTTTATCCGTGCATTGTCGTCACCCAGCACCACAGGTCCCACAAATAAAACATTTATGTTTGCTTTGATGCAAAATTTTGAATTCTTAACTGATTTTATTTGTACACAGTGTAACCGTAGGGCATGCACACCTGGTCACACTCGGTCGCTAGTATTTTTATATTGCACATTCCGCCAGAGGAAATTTTGCTGGTCTGCGTACTAGGCTTAAAACTGTGAAAAATGTTTCGATAAAGAATCGTTGAATAAAAAATTAGCCGGAACAGGACGGTCTGTATGCTGCGTGTTGGGTTTTATTACTACTTAAGTATAACTTCAGCTTTCTAACAATGTAAATTCATGGTGTAAGATATGGTAAGGTAGGGTCGCGGAACATGGTATAGGTACATGGTTAATTCAACTTAATTTTCTACATCTTTGGCCCCGCCAAAGACTGATTTTAATTCTAGCGGATACAATAGTTGAATCGGTCGTCGCAAAATTTGTTGATACTTTAATCTCACGCTGCATGCTCTAGCTCGCCCATCTCGTCCGATGTACCTCGCAGTTATCACTCCCAATTTCCAGAGTAACCGAGGTTGATGATCGCCTTGCACAAGATACGTCGCCTTCGTTTAGAGATGTCGCTGATTGAGACCTGTTAAAATGGATAGAACGTAATTGTGTTAGCCATTTTTCACGCCATCTTTTTATGTAGCGCTGAATAAGAGCCGTTCTCGCTTTCCACATGTTTGCTATGTTACTCCCATCGGATTTGAAGTTTTCGCCGCTTAAGACTAGGAAATCTCCCAAGATGTGAGCAAATCTCGTGATTTTATTCCGTTTTCCGCTGCAAATCGTTGTAATCGATTTGATTCCAATAGATTTTCCAATTTCCAATTTCCAGATTCGCTCTTTTAAATGTTCTTGCGTTGTCTGATATGATGACTTTGACTTCTCCACGACGAGCGATAAATCGCGATAAATTGCTTGGGTTTCCAGTGACATAAAGGGGTCCAGAAAAATATATTCCTGTTGTTTCAAATGCTTTACTTGTGGCCAGTCGCTCGACCGGTAAAGTTGTCCATGGCTCGTTAGCCGATTTAGAATGAAGTCTTCTGAAAAGAACGCAGCGCTTGATGATACTCTTTATAAGTTGGTGCCCTTTGATTATCCAAAATCGCTTTCGTACTTTCGTCAATGTTGCGTTTATCCCGCAATGCTTAAGCTGGGTATGCGCGTCTCTTACAAGAAGTTCTAAAAAATATGAGTTGTTTGGCATTATAATTGGATTACATATTTCCTCTAATTCGCTCTTCAACAAACGACAAGATAGTTTTAGGATTCCGTCGTCCAATGTAGGGCTTAGACAAATTAGCATTGAATTTCCTTTAATGCCGTCACCCTTCTGTAGTGCTATCATCTCGTCTCCAAATTCTGGCTGATGTATAAATCTGATCCAATAACGTTCCGCTTCTCCAATTTCATCAGCTGATAGCTCAATGATTTCCTTGTTTGTAGTTGAACTCAAATGTTTCGATTTTGATTTAACGCATTTTATGGAAGACAAATCCTGTTACTCGTAACATTTTTTTAGATGTTTGAACCGATGAATAGGAAATATAGATTAAATTTCCGTATTGGTAATGTTTTCCTCTGTCTTCTACTCTTGAATCGATAACGTTACTTGTCCGTCCGTGTCTGTTATCCTTGTTGCTGGCCAAGTGCTGCTACAATCCGATAGCCATGGTGGTCCATGTCTCCACGGCTCTGAGGTCTGAATCTTCTTAGCTGATATACCTCGGCTCAACAAATCCGCTAGATTGCACTTGCCTTCGCTTACTCTTGCCTTGATATACGGGCTTGTCTGCTTTCCACCGCCGACGATCCAATTCAAAGCAATACTGGAATCCGACCACATGTATATATTAACAATTTTAAGATTCATTTCTGATATAATGCAGCCGTCAACTCGAGCTTAGGTAGGCTAAGCACCTTTCCATTCTTCTCCTCTTCTTTCTTTTTTAAAGGACACACTCTGTTTTTCGAGCTTATAAGCTCCGTCTTTATGTTTCGATCGCGATCAATTTGTCTGATATATGCCACCGCTCCATACGCTGATTGACTGGCATCTGCAAATACGTGCACTTCCAGCTCCGATACGCTGCCTCTGGTAAAGCATCGTTGCACTGCAAACTCCTGAAGGATTGCAATGTCCAGCTGCCACACTATAAAATCTCGTGCTAATTCTTCTGGCAATAGGGCGTCCCAATCCAGATGCTCTCTCCAAATTTTCAGTGGTAGAATCTTGATCTTTACTGTAAAGGAGCCTAGAAACCCTAATGGGTCATATACGCGTTCCATCGCTCTCATTACATTTCTCTTGGTCGGCAGTAAATTTCGAACATACGTAATTGTCGCCTCTAGGTCGACACTAAGCTCGTCGCTGATCGTATTCCAGTTGTTTCCAAGCAGCTTTGGCTTTGCTGGGGGCATTTGGTGTTTTCCTGCAATCCGCTCCTTTAAGTGTGTATCATTTGTGTTCCACTTTCGCAAATTAAACTTCGCTTTATTCATAATCTTCGTCGCTGATTCGTATAGTCCCTCTGCTTCTTTAAAACTCTCTACGCTTGTGATTAGATGATTTAATAAAATGATAAAATGATTTCCGTAGTATCTCGCACAGTGATTCGTGCTCAGGTGTCTGCCTCTGGAGCTGCTGCTGAATCGTAGACGTCAGGAAAAAGGGGTTCGACGTCACTCCAAATGTTACTTTTGTCATCCTGTATTCCGCTATTTCTGGATAGGGTCCTCCAATCTCCGGGGTCGAGCTGTACCACAGACATCGATGACAATCTCGATCGGTTTCATCAATGGCAATTTGTAGAAATACCTTTTCAATGTCCGCTACGACAGCAGTTTTCTGGCAACGAAATTTTATTAAAATTGCAGTCAGATCGTTTAACAAATTTATACCTGGATTTAAATGGTCATTTAAAGAAGCTGATCCGTGCTTGCTAGATGAGGCGTCGAAAACTATGCGCATCTTTGTCGTGTCTTTGTCTTCTCTGTATACTGGACGGTGCGGCATATAAAATGCAATGCTATTGCTGGATATATTTGGAACGACTTCTGCAATACCTTCGCTTACTTATTCACGTATACCTCGATCGTACTCGATTAATTTGTCTGGGCTTCGCATTAATTTTGAAGTCAGGCTGCGCAGACGAGGCCCGGCTACGGCCCTATTGTCTCGCAAGTCACCTTTTGGTATTTTCCACGGTATCTGAGTACCTTTCATTGTCAACAACAATATCAGCCACTTGAATGTGGTCACTGCACGATGATATACCAATTGACTCCAAATTCCAGAACCTCTCGATATCGAAATCTTCCTGATGAACTACGCTCAGAATAAATCTGTCTTTGAGTTCTATATCGCCACAATGAACCTGAATAGTCCAGCCCAAAAAACGTATCAACCGCTACCAGATTGATGTCGAGATTCTCTCTGCGAGATTCTCTCTTTCTCTTTTCCTATTACTCGTAGTTTCTCGTAGTTTATTCGCTTATAAAATAGACATCGTTTATTGTTCTTTTTTTTCCGCAACATATGAACAGACTGCTGTTCCTCTTTGTATGGTTTGCTCTTCATCTCTTTGATCGTTCTTTTCTTACTCCCACTCACAGACAATTGAGCTTTTTCTAAAGCTTTGACTTCTATTTTAATGTAGTCCAGTAGACATGAAAGTTGTTCGCGTCTCTCAATAACTGTGTAGTTAAAAGCTTTATGACTGATCTCGTCTCGCTTACGCATCCAATGATATTCGAGTCGTAGCTAGGTAGGAATAGCCTTTACTAAGATAGACATTACCATAAAGCAGTAATAGCTAGTTGGAACGCCTAATGCTGTTAATGTACGGATGCATGCTATGACTTCGTTGTATAGTTGCCGTATCGTCCGCTGCATGAACGCTCTTTAAATTTAGAAGTTTGTGAATATACTTCTCTGTAATTTTCTCCGTGTCTCCATATTTTTCAAGTAACAAACTAATGGCATCTTTATAACAAGCCTCAGTTGGAATAAATCCAGACAAAGTCACTGCTGCTGCATTGGTAAGAGAATCATTTAAATAGTGGAATTTAGTGCTGAGTCTAACGCAGGGTTTTCGTGTACTGCCAACTTGAACTGAGACCAAAAGGGCAACCAATTTTCAAAAGCTCCGTCGAATTTTCTTAAATCGATTCGCTTAAGCTTAGCAAGCGAGTGCTAAGGGTGGAGTTACGCGAGGTCGAGGAGTTTGCGTTCAAGAGACAAAGAGAGGGAGAGAAAGAGAGACTTTTCCTCGCGGTGTCTAGTAGTCATATTGGCCTATAAGCAGAGGGATCTTCGAGCGGTTTGTCCGGCTTTGGGATTAGTACCAGCATCTGCAGCTTCTATCTACTCGGAAACACTCCTTCGGAAAGACGTCTGCTGTACAGCCTACCAAACATTTCGGGATGGAACGTCATGGCTGTCTTTACGGCCCGGTTCGGAATGGCAACAGGGTTTTCTCATTGGGTATGTCTCTAGCAGCCGCCATGACCTCTTCCTCAGTGATTTCTGTCTGTCTGTCTGTCTATCACCCAGCGGTGTCGCAAAGTTCCAGGAAGCTTTCCCGTTTGCTATATCGTATGGCTATCTTGCGGTCCCTTCGGGCATTAGCATATTCGGCCTGGAATTTCGCGTAGTTATCTCGGCCACGCGCTCTTTGGTGTCTCCTTCGGGCTTTAATGCATCTCCGTCTTTTATTCTCTATCTGTGGGTTCCACCTATAAACCAGGTGGTGGTCTCGCCTGTAGTCGAAACGTCGTGCCATGCTAGCTTCGTAGTCTTGCCTCACGGCCTTTATCACACTGTCGGCCTCTCCAGAGGCGTCACCGGCTGGTGGTGGGATGCGTATATTGGCAGCAAATTTTTCTGGGTTAAATGTGGCGACCTTATAGCCCTTGTGTGTCTGCGTGTGGTCTAGTGTGGTCTGCGTGTCTTGTGTGGCCTGCGCCCTATCCTGGCCAGCTCTTTTGCCAGATTTTATGGCGCACCAGATAGCAGTGTGGTCGTTTGCCATATACTTCGAAGTCAGGTCTATACATGACCCGATGCCCCCCCTACTTGTTTGCTTCCCATGTTGAGCAGGGCAACGTCAAGTAATGCTTAACTCTCCAGTAGCCCCAAACTTCTGCACAAGCGTTAAAGTCGCCCGCAAGCACCGCGATAGATCGGCCTCTGGCATCCTCTGTTATTTCATCTGGGCAGCTGCGAATTCGCTTATGTGCAGGCTCGGTGGCAGGTGCCAGCTTTAGATCCAAAATTCTCCTTTGCTCGTGCGAAGTAGTTTGCGGACCCGATTGATTCCATCCTTATCGGCCTTTCTCCACAAACCCAGATCGCCGCTTTTCCTGTGCTGTCCATTGCATAATTACAGTTTTCCTTTTTCCTATTAAGCTCTCTAAGAATAGCAAAGTCCACGTTGGTCTCCCTTACCGTTTTTCTCAAAAGGACTTGGGCTGCCGCACACTGGTTAAGGTTTAACTGGAGGAAATTCAGTTTTTAAGGAAGGTATGAGAGCCGCCTTGCACCATTGGGCATATCCTGCTGCCCATTGTAAATACCATGGTTTTAATCCCTACCTGTGGAAAATGCCACGTTAAATAAAACTGAGAGATCAGATTCATTCTGCCCGCATACTGTGTTCATAGCATACGAAGCACTTTGGTTCCTCTTGGCACGTTGCTGCTTTATGGCCACTCTCGCCGCATCTGAAACAACAGCCCGATCGACCTACGGTGCTTGTGCATCTCTGAGCTATATGGCTCATCTCTCACTGACCCGGCATCTGGTCAACCCAATTCTCAGTTTGCCCTCTTTTAGCAGTTCTTTGGCTGACTGCTGTCATTTGTGTCCCCGCGTAGGCCTCTCGTAGGCTTCTTACGTCGTTGATGTGCGCGCACTCCGGCCAGCCTGGGCCGCAATCGCTGCGACTATGTCCTCCTTCGTGACTAATGTGTCGAGATCCTTATCTCTACGCAAGTCTCCTCTGTCCCTGCTCTGACGCCCGCGTTCACCCCCAAAGCCTTACGGATATCCTCTCTGATTTTCTCGCTGCTACTGCTACATACGCTTTTTAACTAAAGTGGCAGTTTTCCTTTTACTGTTCTTCTCACCTGGTTTACATTCTCGCTGACGTCCTTTAGCATATCATCCTGCCACCTGGTGACCATGCGAAGTATATCGCTGTATGTTAGGTCGCCTTGTGGTTGGATGAATATCTCGTCCGGCCTAGTCCTCCGTTTATTATCGTTGATGGCGCTAGTTTGTGTTGCGGTGCTAGGCGTACCTTCGCCACTCGCCGCTGCGTTTGTCAGGGCTAGGATTGGTGGCACCAACTGGTTGGAGACTCAGATCTGCGGCGGTCCCCTATACCGTTTCTGTGAATAGCTCTTGCTCTTTTGCGTCTCATCTCGTACCTTTTCGAAGTTCCCACCCTTCTTGTATGCCTCGCTCTCGGGTGAGGTCTGTGAGCCACACTCTACTGTGCTGGGTCTGACCTTCGACGAGTTATCTACTTGGCCAGACTTCACTTATTGAGTTCTTCCAACATTTAGCTGGAATTTGTTGTATATCTATACTAATATATAAAGAGAAAAGGAAATTTTCGTTTTTTTGTATGTTTGTTACGAACAAACTCAAAAACTACTAAGCCGATTTCAATAATTCTTTCACAATTAGAAAGCTACATTCACCCTGAGCAACAGAGGCGATAAATATAGTCGCAATGCAGCATAACCACCACGTTGTTGAGGCATTGTTTTTACTTTTTCAATTTTTGGTGTTAACATAGCAGGCCACGTATTACTTAGACTGAAGTGCATATAAAATTCATATTATAGTGCACATTCAACAATATGCCTGGGAAAAAAAGGTCTCAACTATCTAAAAGTAGCCCCCAAGCGAGATTAACAAAACTTCGACGTAATGGAGAATCATCTTCTGAAAATTCAGATCGTCTCGCAAAGCAGAGAGCGTATGCGCGATCGCGAGCCACAGAACGTTCGCAACGCCTTGCGGAAAATAGTGAACAAATCTCGCGATCACGTACAAAGGATCTAGCGCCAACGATCGTTTCATCTTTCAGCACAAAATGCCCCATCATTACAACTACACGAACGACAATCGAGTGCTGAACGCTCGCAGCGCCTTGCTGTCAATCGAGTAAGGAACTCGCGAATACGTGCTCGGGAAAGAGAAAGGCGTAATATAATTTTAGCCTATAGTTATAGATCGGCATTCAGCTACGATCCACATATTGATTATCAGCATCAGAGCAGCATCCGAATTGGAGCAATGAATAAGGTATGTCCTAAATGTTTTGCTAAAAAATGGAATGATGAAGCGAGCGGCATATGATGCGCGTCTGGGAAAGTTATTCTTTCTAACATTAAAGAGCCACCTGAACCGATAAAAAGCCTGTTGACTAATAATCACTAATTTTCTGTAAATTTTTAAAATAATGCACGTAGATATAATGGCCTTTTTCAGCTGACTTCGTTTGGGGTGGAAGAAATTAAACAAGGAAATTGTATGCCTACCTTTAAGGTAGAAGGGAAATTCTACCATCCTATAGGTAGCCTCTTACCGCCAGCAGGACAAAGCCCAAAATGTCTGCAAATAAATTTTATTTCAGCTGACCAACTACCATTACGATCAAATATGGCCCCTATGCTAAAAATTGATTTTATCAACGAATTTGCAGACCGTATTAAATACGAAGTTTTAAACAAAGTATCGAACTTAAAAACCCGGAGAGTTTAAAATGAAACATTCAGTCTGATCGCGTACCTCATGCACAACATCGGGGCAGATATAACGCTCCTTCCATAAATAAAGTGGCCGTTCTTTTGGTCGAAGAAGACAAAAGATCCAGGGATATTGTACTGCATGGTAGAGATGGACAACTAAAACGAGTGTCAGAATTGCACCGCGCCTACGATCCGTTTCAATATCCACTAATATTTGTATCAGGAGACGACGGATATTATGTTACTATTCCTCAGCAGCCTTACGAAATAAGACGGTATGCCATGTATGCCATATTATGCCTACCGGTTAATGATTAGGAACAACTTGTAACGGGCGTCCTTCGGTCCGTTATAAGATCGTCAAAGATATTTTTAAATTTCCCTCGCAATTCTGCTGCGATCTTGTAGTTGCTGCGATGGAAATACATATTGTTTTTCTGAAACATAGAGGGCGCTAAATGATCTAGTCCCACCAGCTGTGATTAGAGGTGCAGCTTAGAAAAGCTCTTCCAGTGCTTCTGTACGCACCAAACGTCATCGTTGACTCTCCCTCTCTCAGAGAGGCGGCAGAGAGAAAGCTCTGGAATGCGGGTCTATAAAAGAAAATTGCAGCTGGGTCCACGCTCTCTTTCTCAAAAATTCTGTTTTTGGTGCGTCTTCAAGTTATACCGAGTGTGCAAAATAAGCAATCAATTAATCACGTGTGTGCAAACAAAGCCCATTATTTAGTCTTTTGGCATCCAGCACTTAAACCGATCCAAGTGATCAAATAATTCCTTCCTTGGATTCGGCCCAACAAAAGGTATGTGTGCTACCACATATTTCGGTAGTTTTCGTTTCATTCAACGGCATTATCTTTTCGTCAGCATGCCCAACGATTTTCTGGCCATCGCCCACGCCCCGCGATCTGGGCATTACCAACTCTGCTACACGCATCTTGCCAAGCGGCAATTGTGGACTCTCAGGGGTGGGCGGATTTTTTATCTGTGGTTCTTAGTGCGTCTTTGTGTGGCCAGTACAGCACCCACACGCATGCACCGCTAGCTGAGTCGACCATATATCTCTCCCAAAACCCCGGCATTACAGCCAGCACCGTGGCGCTCCACAAACAAAACGGACAGTTACCACACTAAACGATAGCACAGTGGCGCTCCATAAATAAAACGGTCAATTATCGCGCTGACTGATCGCACAGTGGTACTCGATCACCAAAAAGGATCTTCCTTTCTTTACTTCGTTTTTTTTTGTTAGTTAAAATGTGTTATTAAATTTTCAATTAATCTTTTGTTCTAATTTGATCTTTTGCCTGCGTGCAAGTTTTAAGATTTGTATTATGAGAAAAATTTGTCGGAAATAAAGTGCGGAAATGATTAAAGAACACATAGCAAATACAAATTCAGACCCATACTGCATAATATCAATAGTTGTACCCCTCCATAATAATCTTTCCAAAGTTTAGATACCACATCAACAGCGTTGGAAGGCCTTTCACCGTTGGAGAGCTTTGGTATGTGAGTTTTTCATCTTGATATTCTTGTATTGGCACTAACGAATGGAAAAAACAATAACCAGACATTTCGACCGATCTTATAAAACAATGATCCAGAAAATGCCATACAACCAAAAATTAACCGACACTTAAAGAATATTTTCCCACACTCTTTTCCCATCAACCTTTAAATTTTTTTTCTTGAACTACTTTTTCTTCGTATTTTGTAAGCATTTCTTAGCCAACACTTTGTTCATTAATTAATTTCTACTTTAGCATTAGGAAAACTACAAATCTGCGATGAAATACAGTGAATTTATATGATATTGAAATCTATTTATTTCGGAATGAGTAACTAAGGAATTTAGTTTGAACGGGGAACTGGAGAACTAGGAGATATAAATGATAAAATAAATGTATAAGGGGATATTCGTAAAACCGTGTATTGAATGTCCAGGTAGGGAGGGCCAACTCGTGTTTGGGAAAATGCCTTCTCGATTACCCATCGTTTGGTTGAACTTTTTTCACCGAATCGAATTGTTTTGTTTTAGGAGTCTAGCTCCTATTGTAGTTTCAGTAGGGATCCTCAATTAAAATTATGTAGGCGAAAGTCAAGGTCCTAGCAAACCCACCCCACCCCGAAAGAGGACCCTATGTCCCCCGAATATCCCACCCGCTCGGATACCTTTGACTCAGTCTGTGAATATGGATGGAGGCCTGAGTGCAAATGCACTAGCTAGACGACTCATCCCATATTATGTGTAACAAGGTTACATAATTTTTGGCGCCCAACGTGAGGCTGTTTGTCCAAATCGAGTTACTGTATATACCCAGTTGGACGCAGGTGTGTAACAAGGTTACATACAGAACAAGGTTCTGGCGTTTGTAGTAAGATAACATCTTATTAAGAAATTTTGGAAATAGCAGTCGTAAACCCCGGATTAGGACGAGCGGAATTTTCTTTAGAATAATCTATATTTGCTCTGTAGAGGACAATTGGCACATAGGCATTATAAGCCAGAATGGATTCAGATAGAGTGGAAATCTTCGGTATAGAATTTGTAATAGCTAGCATTGACTAAAGCCGTCGAATGTTCCACAGATGAGTAAAATAAAGAATAACAGCAAAACCTCAGCTACAGCAGAAACCGCCGTCTCAATTCTAGGTCATTTTGTTTGTAGATTAGTAACTTTGATTAGGAAAGGAAAGCGAGAATACTCTTACATACATATAATCATCTTTATTAGATTACAATAGCCCAGTAGTACCCAAACACTTAATCGCTAGAAATTAGAATCGCTATCTCCTGGAAATTAGTATCCCCGTTCAGTTTATAGTCAAAAAAATTAAGACAAATATATAAAAACCAATACGCCTCTCGAACATAGTCCACGAGCTTCCTTAGAGGATGGCCGTGATCAAGCCCCAGCCGAGGCAGCATCGGCCAATGGCTGTGGTATTTGCAGCTATCCTATGTCGGATACTCAGTCTAGCTTGATAACGCCTTGTAAGCACGTCTTTCACAAAAACTGCTTGGAATCTTGGTTGGATGCGCGACAAGAATGTCCGAACTGCAGTTAGCCTATATCATTGAAAATTATAAAAGTAGTGGTAGGAAATTACTCCCCTGGCGACCCAATTGTCGAAAACGCTTCAACCACAAGTCGTGTCTTAACTCGAAATTTAGCTAGAGTCTTAAATAAACCCCCGCTGTCTATTCAAAACGACAATTTCAAAAGTCCCAACCCGGTCAGACGTGGTTCAGGTTATAGCGCTCGGGGCCGAGGAAATTTTCAAAACAACCGTCAGAATAGAAGTGGTGCAGACTACGATCTTCTCCAAAACATGGTGGAGCTAGCTCTGTCTCGCCGCCTGGCAAACTTAAATGTGAGTCCGCAGTCCAGCGCTAGCCTGCAGCAAAATCAACCTGGTCTGGCATGGGGATCTCAAGTCTATTTGGTGATCAGCTCGAACATAAAGCCCGGAAAGGTGGCCGACATAATGCAGAAGTGGAATTTACAGTTTGATGGATCCGAAAATGGCTTAGGGGTAGAAGAGTTCATATATAGGGTAAAGTCGTTGACTGACGAAACAATTGATAGCGACTTTACAGCCTTATGTAAGCACTTGCACGTCCTTTTTTCTGGGAGAGCTAGAGATTGGCTTTGGAGATATCATAAGCAGGTGTCTCAAATAGTATGGTCTAATTTTTGTTCGTCTCTACGAACGCAGTACCGAGATTATCGGTCCGACTTTCGCTGTAAAGAACAGATCCGTTCTCGGAAGCAAAAGCCTGGAGAGTCTTTTTCTGCTTTTGACGACGATGTCGTTACCCTAATGGATAGATTTTCTGTGCGCATGGAAGAAGAGGAAGTTCTTGAAGTTCTTAAGAATAACCTGTTACCAGACATCCGGCAGCAACTACTGTATCAACCTATTCATACTGTTAGTCATCTTCGACGTTTGGTAAAGATTCATGAATCCTTGGTACAGGAACTGACTGATCGCCCTGATTCCTCAGCCAAGCTAAAACCAATATGGCATCGGTGCCTAGTATTAGCAGTTGAAAAGGCGAGTGCCGAGATAGAACTAGAAGAAGAGGCGGAACTGGAAATCGAAGTTGCTGGCATCCGTAGATCACAGGCAAATTTGACCTGCTGGAATTGCGAAATCATAGGTCACGTGTGGGAAAACTGTCTGGCTGAGCATCGTATCTTTTGTTATGGATGTGGCACACCTCAAGTTTATAAACCGCAATGCAAAACATGCCTCAGTCGTCAGTCGGAAAACCGGCTCAAGGGAATACCCAACAACATCAGGATGCCCCCGAAAGTCTGAAATCTGTCACTAAGCGAGTATGTCTTCCTGTAAGCGAGCTCAAGCCACAGCGGAAGAACGTAAGCCTTGCTCGTCAGTTTGTTCCGTATCATGAGCGGTTACAGAAATATCAGGAAGTCAGAAAAAGAATTTTTAGGGTCGATCCAAAAACGTAGCAGTTCAAGAGTTAAAGAGTATTTCAATAGGTGTAAGACGTAGAATGTTAGTATAAGCTATTTTTAGGAATAAAAGCGATATGCGTAGTTATGCGCAAGTTTCTTTCCTCGGACGCGATGGCCTGTTGAATATCGGAGCCAATGTTAGCTGCGTTGGAGCTTCGCTTGCTACAGATAAATTACAAAATTATTGAGAATTTAAGCTTACAAAGTCTCAGGTAAAAACTGCAGATGGTAAAGGCCATGAAGTTTTAGGAGTTTTTAATGTATTAGTTAAGTATAAAATGATCAAAAGCTTATGATGTTATATGTCATCCCCTCCATTAATCAACGAGTAATTCTTGGCATTGACTTTTGGAAGCTGTTCGAACTTACCCCGAAAGAGGAACAGACTCGTCATCGTACCCTTTAAATACGACCCAGCTTCAGCAGCTTGATCTTGTCAAACAACTCTTTCCTAACTTCTCCCAGGGATTGAGTCGAATCAAATTAGTCCAGAACTACATTGACATTGAAAACGCGCAGCCTGTAAAGCAGCGTTTTTATCCAGTGAGTCCATCGGTAGAGAAGTTGGTTTTTGCAGAGATCGATAGAATGTTATCACTTGATGTGATAGAGCCTTCGACAAGCGCGTGGAGCTCCCCGATGAGATTGGTAATCAAGCCGATTATGCTTATGCTTGCCGAAAGCCAACATAATTTCCAAACTCGACTTAAGGGATGCCTTCTGGCAAATCGAACTAAGTAACGAAGCCAAACCGTTAACAGCGTTTAGAGTTCCCGGGAGACCACTTTATCAGATTAAGGTCATGCCCTTTGGTCTATGTAACGCTCCCTCGACAATGTATCGAGGGATGGATAATGGATAGCATCATCCCTCCAGATTTGAGATATTGTGTTTTTGGATATCTTGACAACTTGTGTATCATATCGGAAGACTTCACATCACATCTAGCCATTCTCGTACGATTAGCTGAGGAATTTAGGCTCCTTACACACTAGGCGGGGGTTCTCTCGAGAGAATTACCCTAGTTGATGATCGTGGTGTTCTTTTAGATCCCAAGTTAAAGTTTTCTGAACACATTTCTACCATGGTAAATAAGGCCATGGGCATGCTTGGGTTTATAAAGAGGGGGTCAAAGGAATTTGACGACCCTTGTTCGTCCAATTTTAGAATATGGTTCTTGTGTATGGTGCCCTCAGTACAAAGTACACCAGGACCGAATAGAATCAGTACAGAAAAACTTTTTAATTTGCGCTCTACGCGGCCTCAACTGGGATGCAAGTGTAAGACTGCCGTCTTACTCTAGTAGATTGCTTTTAATAAACCTTCCATCCTTAGTTAACCGTAGAAAAATGCTTGGTGTGATTTTTGTGTACAACTTGATCAAGGGGGACGTAGATGGCCCTGACTTGTTGAGCCGCATAAACTTCACGATTCCTATTAGAATTACTAGAAATTATATACCTTTGTTCCTTCCGATTTGTAGATCGAATTATTCCTTGCATGAACCTTTTAGAGTTATAATTCCCTCTACCATATCATATCGGCAACTAATTCCCTTCCTCTTCTTAAATCACTATTACTCACATACCTCTCTCGTAGTTAGAAATTGTAGTTGTTGAGTACGATAGTTTTAATGCATGCTTAATTTCTTTAGTAAGATTAGTTCTAATTTTCCTCGAATACTAGTCTAACATCTATCTTTCCTGCATGATCGCGATCGTTTCGGTTAACGAGTCGCGCGTTATGCGGCAACGCCCCTCGGTCGGTTGGGTGGGAGGAGGACTGCGTTTCGGCCTGGGATTCGCGCGTAACAGCATTCGGCTGGTGTCCCATGGGCCACTTGATGGTGCAGCCATTGCACGTCATCGTCCAAACAAACTATAAATTAACAATCAACGTTGAGAAAAGTCACTTTTGTGTAAAGAGCGTAAACTATCTAGGATACGTTATAGAAAGTGGAGGAATTTGCACAGATCCTGAAAAGATTTCATGTATTTTAAACTGGCCTCCGCCAAAGAACCTTATGCAAGTCCGCGGATTTCTTGGAGTTTGTGGATGGTACCGGCGATTTATTCAAAATTTTCTGATCTAACTTGTCCCATCACCGAGGTTTTGTCTGCAAAAAAGAAATTTTCCTGGACTCCGGGGGCGCAAAGGGCAATGGAGGCCATGAAACATACCTTAAAGTCGTCCTACCTGTCCTACAGAATCCAGATTTCTCTAAAAAGTTTTATCTCCATTCTGATGCCAGTGCCTTTGGTATTGGGGCAGTGCTGGTTCAACGTTCAAAAGACGAAGAGGAAAAACCGATTGTATTCATGTCCAAAAAACTGAGTCAAGCTCAGAAAAACTACAGCGTTACTGAACGCGAATGTCTGTCTGTGATCCTAGTAGTCGAGAAGTTCCGATGCTATCTTGAGCTGCAAGAATTCGAGGAAATAACCGATCATTCTAGCTTGGTTTGGCTAATGCGTCAACCGAATTTGTCCGGCAGACTTGCTCGATGGATTTTCCGCTTGCATCAATTCAAGTTTTCCATTTCGCATCGGAAAGGGAAAGAACATATTGTACCCGACGCGCTCTCTTGAATAATGAAAAAATCGCCGAGCTATAAGTAGACCCAGTTTTTGATTTGACATCCACGGCCTTTGGCGATGATAAGTACGAAACACTGAATGCTAAATTTGCGGAAAATCAGTCCAAATTTCCGGACGTTAAGATCGTTAAGCCGTATATCGATTTACGGACCGAACATGTAAATAGTAACATGCCACAAGATGAACATTCTTGGAAACTGAGATTTTCTAAAACAAGCCCATGATAGCGTGATTTTGTCTCATGGGGGCATGCAAAAAACTTTAGAAAAATTGCGCCGTAAATTATTTTTGCCTGGATTAGCAACGTCCGTAAGAGATTATATCCGAAAATGCGAGGTCTGCAAGGAGACCAGGGCCCCTAATTACACCCTGCGGATGGGTTCCCATAGCCCATCGTGCCGACCGTTTCAACGGCTTTATATAGATCTTCTCGTTCCGTACCCGCGTAGTAAAGGCGGTAATGTCGGGCTACTAATTGTACTGGACCATTTCAGTAAATATCACTGATTGCATCCGCTGGAAAAGTTTACTTCAGCTGCTATACAGGACTTTTTACCTAAAACCATTTTTCATAGCTACGGAGTACCAAAGACTATTATAAGCGATAATGGTGGCCAGTTTAAAGCAACCGAGTTTAATAGGTTTTTAACACAGTTGGGTATTCACCATGTTTATACAGCCTTGTACTCGCCTCAAAGCAATGCAGCAGAGTGAGTTGCGCTATTGCGAAAAGACATCCAAGAAAATATAAAGAAGGCATACGAGCGCAACGTCAAACAATATAACTTACGTTCCAATCCTACCTCATACAAGGTTGGTCAAGAAGTGTTTCGGAGGAATTTCGCTCAGAGCAACTTCACACAAAATTTTAATGCGAAACTGGCCCCAAAAGTTTTTTGAGAGTCGAATTAAGAGAAAGCTTGGGAATCATTATTACATTTTGGAGGACCTAAATGGACGTGAAATCGGAACATTCCACGCTTATTCCCCCTAATCTGTCGTCTAACTGTGTCAGATTATGGGGTGGTGTAACGGAAGCCCTTCGGTCCGTTATAAGATCGTCAAAGATATTTTTAGATTTCCCTCGCAATTCTGCTGCGATCTTTTAGTTGCTGCGATGGAAATACATATCGTTTTTCTGAAACATAGAGGGCGCTAAATGATCTAGTCCCACCAGCTGTGATTAGAGGTGCAGCTTAGAAAAGCTCTTCCAGTGCTTCTGTACGCACCAAACGTCATCGTTGACTCTCCCTCTCTCAGAGAGGCGGCAGAGAGAAAGCTCTGGAATGCGGGTCTATAAAAGAAAATTGCAGCTGGGTCCACGCTCTCTTTCTCAAAAATTCTGTTTTTGGTGCGTCTTCAAGTTATACCGAGTGTGCAAAATAAGCAATCAATTAATCACGTGTGTGCAAACAAAGCCCATTATTTAGTCTTTTGGCATCCAGCACTTAAACCGATCCAAGTGATCAAATAATTCCTTCCTTGGATTCGGCCCAACAAAAGGTATGTGTGCTACCACATATTTCGGTAGTTTTCGTTTCATTCAACGGCATTATCTTTTCGTCAGCATGCCCAACGATTTTCTTAGCTTAGAGCACATGACTATATTCATTTGATTGATGCTTTGAACCAAGATTCAAGCATAAATGCCGCTAATATAGGTCAGCATGTCATCTTGCCGTCATCATTCGCTGGGTCTCCGAGGTATCTTCATGAAAAGACGCAAGATGCTATGACATATATGCACAATTATGGAAAGCCTGACCTCTTTGTAACATTCACCTGTAATCCGGAATGGAAAGAAATAAAGCAGGAACTTTTTCCCGGTCAGCGATTTTTCAACCGGAATGACATCATCGCTGGAGTGTTTCACTTAAAAATTAAAAAACTCATAAAAATTATCACAAAAGACTCGATTTTTGGGCCGGTCAAATATATGCTTACTGTAGAGTGGCAAAAAAGAACTGCCGCATTGTCATATGTTATTTTGGCTCGACTTAAAAATATGGCCCGATGAAATGGATAAAATAATAGTAGCCGAGCTACCTAATAAAGACAAAGTTCCAGAGTTGTTTGAAATAGTCAAATAAAATGGGCCACATGGGCCATGTGGGGAAGAAAATTTGACTTCGCCGTTCATGAAAAATGGCATATGTTCAAAAAAGTATCCACGACGCACAGTGGGACATTATGCCATTTCAGCTTGCTAAATTAATAACTTCTGAACGAATAAAAATATCTTCATAATATAAACAGCATTTGAAAGATAAATCTTTCAAAATGTAGTACGCAATTTTACGTGGCGCTACATTGTTAAGAATCTTACCTATAAAAGCCAAAGTTGAACTTTGTTGCCGGCGAATATTTTCCTATGTAATGTACTGAATTTAAATTTGTTTAGATCGATAGAGTACATTTATTAATCAATTTTACTATACAAAATTGTTTCACATCAATTTTTTAGCTCAATCTAATTTCACAAAAAAAAAATTTTTTATTCTGTTATTTGGTTTAATTTATTGTTCTCTGTAAAATATGCCTCCGCTTCCAATTTAGAGGGAGGAATATCTAACATACTTAACATTTCTAAAGAATAACTATTTTCCAATTTTTTTCGAGATCTCACATGTCCAATAGATGAAATATATGGATCTGAAGAGGCTGCTAACATGTTGAAAAGATCCCTGTTTTGGGTTTTTCGTGATATCTTGCACGTATTCATGTACATGTATTTATTGTAATCCTTGTTTCTCGCTTCCAGTGCTTCCTCTGACATCTCCCAAATTGGAAAGCTCTGATATTCAATTAAAATTTGACCATGTGTCAAAATTTTATGAAGCGTAGAAGTAAGTTTCTTTTTAGGATATTTGTCCTGTAACAGCTCTGCAGTCTTCAAGGCATATTCACCAAATTTGAGGGTGAATCAAAATGACACCCAATGTTTTGATTATGTCAATATCTACACCAGTTATTTCTGCAGCAATTTCAACTTTTTCAAAAAATGTCCGTGATGAGTTTCCATCGTTTGTGTTTCCATATCCTTATTTGGACCTTCAGTGATAGTTTTTCAACGAATTTTTCTTAAATAATTTGTTTCCTATTGTTTTGGTATATGCAAGTTTTAAAATGAACTCCGTACATCTTATTCTTGCATGCAATGGGGAAATACCATATTCCAAATTTTCCTCTTCAACTATGGAATTATCTAAATTCTTAAATTCCTTTTGGGTTTTTTTCCAAAACGCACATTTCAAGATAGATTTAGTATAAGTTAGTTCGTTAAGTACTTTTCCATCAATCATTGTAAGAAAAAATTCAAAATTGACATGAATGGTTTTTTCTTCCTTGATTATTTTTACCGGCCTTATATTAGAAATCTGGTTCTTAATATAGTTTACTGTGAACTTTATTAACTCCGAAGATTCTTTGACGTATTTGAATAATATAGGGCGGCAATAATGAGCAGACGAAGGTCGCGGATTTTTCCAATATTCCGAAGTATCCGATTTAAGCCGCAGGGGTACAGGAGAAGCCATAAACATGTTAGAATCTGTTATGGCTTTATCGTCTGTGGATATTGCTTGCTTATCTTCACTTTGCCCAGAAGATCCATCACAGCCCCATTTGCTGAGCAATGTGCGATTTTGCGGAAGACTCTCAATCTGATGGTGAGGTAAACTCTCAATGAGCCGTTTCGCAGTGTGTTCCATCAGGTCTTGAAGTTTTACTTCCGCTGATATCTCTGTAGTTATTGTTGATTCCGGCACTGCCTTTGGTTTTGCTTGTGTAATGTTTCATGTCAGAATGTCTACATTATGATGGATTAAGGAATTCCGCAATATTGAATATTTCTTCTTAGACATTCCCAAATCCAAAAACAATGCTAAAGCCTCTTCAAATGTGTACTTCCTCGGTTGTGAATTTGGTGGCGTGAGGATGCTATCCTTGATCCTGTCAAGTCTCACCGGACTTGTATTAGAAACAGCTTTTGTAATACACGACCTCTTGTTTTCCTTGTCGTTCGTATATTTGATTGACAGTGCCTCTGATAAATGATCCATACGTATATATCATGTTGCATCTACAAGTTTTCTCTTTCTTGTATAATCTGAACATTCATCCCAGGTTTTTGTTGGTCTTCCTGTGTCTCGTCCTGTGGAGGTGAAGGGTCCATCATATAGCAAGCTGTTTCCAATCAACCAGTTTGCGTTTTTGCTATTAAAGAAGTCAGTTTTAGTAGTAGTAATTTTTTGTCTTATACTTGTATACTGCTCGGGGTTGTACGATACTAAATTCAATTCATTAAGAACAGATTCCACAAATTCGTTTAATGTGTTTGAAGTTCTATATATCTCCAATAACCTTATATTATCCATAGCCATTTTCACGTTAATTATGTTTATAAATTGTATTCACTGCAACTTATGCTTTAGAAGTCAAAAAAGACTAGCGTGCTCAAAAAAAGGAATGCAATATATATATATGAATTCATTATTAACCATCAACGTCATTTAAGTAGCGTAAAATTAAAAATTATTAAAATGTGGAGTGTACCTGAGTATATGGATTCATTAGTACCTAATTTTTGGGCGTTTTTAAACTTTGACCTGACTTTACAAAAAAACGACATCAAATTTTCCCAAAATAATTTTTGTATATGTTCATTGAGTATTCTTTTACCTATGTTCCAAATCCCTATTTGCGATTTTGGGGCGTTTGGCTTCTAGGTCGATTTACCTCGTAAAAAAAACGTCCAAAATATGATTTTGTATGGGATTTAGCACCTGCGACAGCCCTTTTTTGCCTGCTTTTCGTGCGAGGTAGGGATTTGGAACATAGGTAAAAGAATACTCAGTGAACATATACAAAAAATATCTCGGTAAAGTTTGATAAAGTTTTTTTGTTAAGTCAAGTCAAAGTTGAAAAACAGTTAAAAAATTAGATGGTTTTGAAAATAAGTTTTTCTTGATTACTGTCCATGCAACAGAATAGGTTTTTATTGATTAATAATAACTATAAATATACCTAAATGGAAATTTTTAAAACAGAATCATACGTAATGTAGTTTACTTTTAATTCATCATCAAAGATGCAGCAAGTGAAAAAAAGTTGAATACATTTGTGTACACTGAAAAAATTTTCAACTTTGAATGCTCATATATCCTAAACTAAAAGTCAGATTATCTTAAAAATTATATTTTTTAAAGCTCTGAGAAATACGTGCATTCATTTTATTCAAAGCGCTCAAAAAAATGCTTCGACTTTTGCCACCTCTTTTCGTCTGATGTCCCACTGTGCGACGTTTCGTAACTCAAACCCAGACCGGTGAGGATAGATATCCCGTTTATCGACGACGCGACATCGAAAACGGAGGAGAGGTAGCTACCTCAAATGTGCGAGGGAGCTAAGTTCACATAGACAATAGATGAATCGTTCCATATTCTCCAACGTTGAATATTGTCATTCCGTACAAGCGATTAAATACATATGTAAATACATCAACAAAGGATCGCATCAAGCTACTTTCAGTGTCACAAATGCTCATAACGAAGTTGAAAATTATTTGAATGGCCGGTACATCAGTACATCTGAAGCAATGTGTTGTTAGAATTTCCTATACATTCCTATACATGACCCTACCGTAGTACACTTAGCGGTAAACTTAGAGAACGTCCGTTCGAGTATACTTCACAATGGGAAAATATGAAAAATATAGTTGAAAGTCCACCAAAAATGACACTCACGGCTTTTTTTGATCTGTGGCATAGTGACGGATTTGCTAAATGAAGCTACGATCTTTGTTTGATACCGCGTATCCCTATGATTCCAACTTATTTGCCATATGTTTTCAAACGATTACAATATCCTATGCGTTTATTTGCGATGTCCATCAACAACGACCAAGGGCAAACACTTCACGTGTGTGGTGTGAATTTGGAGGAATCATGTTTTTCACATGGCCAACTTTATGTTGCCTGTTCCAGACTCGGTACCCCCAGCCGTTTGTTTATTTATGTCCAAAATGGAAGATGCGGGTACATGAAGTAGCGTATGGTGGCATCTGTCACACACCCTGCACAGCGCGCCACTGCGACAGTTTTTGCCGGAGTGTTGCTGAGCCAGGCAGTTCACACAATATTTGTTTAGGAAGACGGCTCGGTTCCTTTCCTTGGGGCTTAAACGGAGAAAGCGGTGGCATGTCCGTACCGGATGCACTGGTAGGAGTTGAAACCTCGAGGCCGTCGGCTCTCCATGATACGGTCGGCGCAGAAACGAGTATCCAGTTCTGAATGCGGAGAGCTAGGATGAAATTAAGTAGTCGAAGAAGCATTAGAAAGGAGCTTGGAACGGGTTACGGGCACACGTAGGACATTGGAAACGGGTCCACTACTACTACTGATGAGGTCACGTTGGTCTAAAGAAGAATTTAAGCTATTTTTGAAATGTTCTTTTCGGTCAAGCGTAGGACATCGTTCGAGAAATTCTGCGGAGTGGGCTGGAAGGAATTTGCTTTCGTAGCAGAAATTCGAGTCTCCTACCGTGTTGATAGGTCCTCTGGAAACTTGGCTCGAAAAGGATGCAATGTTATGGCTCCCCGTATTGAACACAGGGCCAGTGAGTACCCAACCGAAAACTGTTTTTTGCCCGAGAGCCACAAATGTTAGTCTGTAAGCCGCTCAACAGTACGGATGGTAGGATGTCAGCTCCAATCAGAACATCGATGGGTGAGCTATCGAAAAATGTAGGGTCCGCGAATGGAAGGCTCGGCAAGTCTCTCAAAAAACCATGCGAGATCGGATACGATGAAATATTCTGTGCCAATTCCGGAATAACGTATGCTGTGGCGGATAATTGTAAACCCGGCCTGGTCGGAGAACGGATGGAAAAATTACAGAGCTTCTTGGACTGAGCGGATATGGTAGGATTGATGCCGCAGACCTGTGCCTGGATGCGTTGGAATGGCAATTTGATCACGTTGACCAGACGTTCCGTAATGAACGTTGCCTCGGAGCCAGAGTCGATCAAAGCGCGGGCGCGGAAAATTTTCCCCAGGTGGCAAATATTAATCATGGCCGTGCTCAGAAGAACGGCACTTGTGGCGGAAGCGAAATAATTCTGAATGTTGGGCTGCGATTCGGAAGAACTTGGATTTTGAATGGGCATGGAAGTGGACTCGCTGGATTTTGGATTTCCACGGTGTAGCAGCGTGTGGTGCCGTTCTCCACAAGTGATGCAGTTGTGGGCTCTTTGGCATTCTCGGCTCTGATGGCCTCGTGCGAAGCAGTTTAAGCAAAGCTGTTTTTGCTTAATGCAGCTGGAACAAGCAACAGCGGTCATTTGAAGAAAGCGAGGACATACACGGATTGGGTGTTTCTCTTTGGAGCAGAGATCGAACGTCCTCGTCTGCGGATTCACTTCGGTCTCAAACGAGTGAACCCTCCTTGGAACAGGGCTCCCTTGGGAACGGAGCGGATTCGGATCGCCTTTGGAACCGTGCGTGGAAGGGTTGCCTTCGATGGCTTCCTGCGTCAGATAGCTCTGACTTAAGAAGGAATCCATTTCGTTCCACGACGGAATCTCCTTCTTTGTGGTGACTGAGTCTTCTCACAAAGCACGGGTCAATTTCGGAAGCTTGGATGCGCAAATCGCAAGCGCAAATCGTCACCAGCAAGCTGTCCCAGTTCTCGGTGGAGATCTTGGAGTGTGCCAGTGCGGTTAGTACCCCATGGATCGTCCCTTGGAGCTCCTTCAAAGCACGACTCGCGGTAAACGCGCTTCCAAATGCCACGAACTTCGCCCGTAAGGCGATGAAGTCAGATTGGTCCATTGTAAGGGTGCGTTGATGGCCGATGCGACTACTTTGAGTAAGTGCTGGCACCTTGAGCGTGATCGGCGAAGGGAACAGAACCGATTGAGTCTTCGCAACAGGGGATCTGGTGGGCTTTGTAGAACCTGGTGACCGTTCTTTTTGAAACGCCGAGGTAGGTGTTTCCGGGGCGGAAGAACTCCTGGGCCCTTTAGCACCTGGAACGGGCAGCGGCAAAGGTTTTTTGCTATCCCTGTCACCAGTGGGCATATTCGGGCGTCACACGCTGAGGAAAGAGAAATCGGATATGGGAGTGTAGGCCTGATGGATACGGAGTGAGTTGCACGTCTGAGATGCTTGTTGATTTTGATGGAAATCTGGCAGTAATAGAAGACGCAGGCACGAAGTTTCGATAAAGCAGGTTACCAATGACAACCGAAAATAGTATACCCGCGGAATATAGGGTAGCGCGTCACTTGGTGCTCCGTTATGCTCAAGAGCGGCACCGATAATGTGCTCTCCCAACAAATACCACGCGAGCAGCGGTGGAGAAGCTAAAGGGAAACCGAAAAGAATGCACCGCTACTGCTGCTTGTATGTGCATATATATGTATGGCTGGATATAAGTTTTATGTACCGGGCAATTTGAAATGTATTGTGTAATTATCGTTGTAATTATGTAGGAGTGGACTGGAATAGGATTTTCTATGATTTATGGATTTATTATGGATTTTTGTATATGAATGTAGATATTGTGTAGATATAATGTTAGTGTAAATGTGGATGTTTATGTAAATATATAATTCGAAGAATATTTTAAGTATCTAGACTACGTTGGGCTATGGGCCATGGAACGGAATGAAAAACACAAATAAATCACAGGATAGTTTATTTACTGGACTGGGATTGTTGGCGGTAGCTTGAATTGCGTTGCATATGCATATACGTGCATGCATACGTGTATGCATATGTATGTTAGCAACGAAAGTTGGGCGTTTGGCTGGAAGATGTTTTATTTATCACAAATTAATCACAGGATAGTGCCTTAATTGGAGCGTAGTGATAATATAGATGTACGTATATAGGCATGGACGTAGGAAGGAACGGAAGGAAAAAGTGGATGGCACTTTCCGAATTACATATATTCGGAAAGTGCCATCCACTTTTTTATAAGAATATATATACATATGTATATGTATCGCGGACTTCGGACTTAGAGGTGACAACTCGCACAAATCACTGCACTGGTGTTGCTGTTGGATGAGTAGTACTTATCTTGTAATTGTTGGAGTGATCCGCCGATGATTGCTGTGGTGAGCTTCTTATATGGAAACCGAATATCCGGCTCGAAGGACCAATGTTTGTAGGAGGGCGGATCGGGGGCGATTCCAACTAAACCAAAATAATGCAGAGCGTCGATTTTCTCAATGTATTTTTAATCCAATATATGTTCAATATTCCCAGGTATAATTATAACTATATATATATATGTAAGAAACCGAAAGAAACGAAGAAAGAATGCGGCCATCGAAACGGGGGTGGAACCGCGAATTAACTAGCTTACCATCTATGCTTACACGGTTAATGCCGTGTGGATCGTGGGAGCGACCGCGCCCCGAGCGCGCGAGAGCAAGTTTGGACCGTAGCGCACTCTTCTGCACAGTGCACAGCAACAATCTGCTACTACCCTGAACATCCATGAGGACTCTGGATACCTGCCGACCTCCAGTTCCCGGGGCAAGCGTGCTATGCCTCGGGTGACCAACCCCTTCCCGCCTACTCGCGGGACCAAATATGTCGAATACCTTAAATATTAAAAACAAAACCCGAATGGAGCTCGGTACTCTTTCTAAAATACTGGAGGGACAAGACTATCCCTCTCGAATTCAGCCGCCAACTGCTCCGAGGAAGGGTCCGACAAGCCAATCGGACCCATCCAAGTCGGAAGTCGGGGGTGAACCGGGTACCGGGGTGGCTGCCAAGCAGAGCGTAATCGCGGCTGGTAAACGCTCTGGGACCGGGGAACCCTGTCAAATCCGGCAGGTGGCGCAGGTTCAAAAGGTAAGAAGCCGTCATACCAAGACAGGTGACGTGCTGCCTTCGTCCTGGTCAACGACGGCCCTGCCTTTACATTGTCAGTCCAAGGGCCGGAGCAGAGGCTATGGGCCAGCTCAATCCAGCCACACTTCCAGCCAAAGCTGGGAAGGGCAAGGCGCCAAACAAGCGGCAACGCTCGGCGGAGGACCCGCCACACAGCCAGGCCCAGCCCAGCAAGCCAAGCAGGCTAAAACTTACCACGTGAACCGGTAGTTCGCTGAGGTGGCGAGGGGTAAGCCCCTAATTGGTGTCCTGAAACATCCCTTAACTGCAAGAAGTACACCCTGGTCGCCTTCTTAGATATAGAAGGAGCCTTTAATAACATCCTCCCGACCGCCATCACGGGTGCACTGATGGATCGGGCGGTCGATTCTCGGATTGTGGGCCTCATCGATCAGATGCTAAAATGCAGGACCGTTGAGGCATAACTGGGACATCGACGTCAATCAGGTTTGTCAGCAGAGGCACACTGCAGGGTGGAGTCCTCTCGCCCCTCCTATGGAACGTAGCAGTGAACGAATTGCTGCGGATGGCATACGCGGATGATGTTGCCATAGCGTTCTCCGCAGACACTGTGTGAGTGTATGACAAATACTCTTAAGAAGATGTCAAAATGGGCTAATAAATGCGGGTTAGATGTTAAGTTAAAAAAAATTATTTTTTATCAAAAAAATAAAACTCAAAAATAAAAATTATTAATGATTTTTATTTTTTCGCTCAAAATAAAACTCAACAGTAATTTACGGACTCTGAGCTAAAATTTCCGGCAATATTTTTGCATATACTTGTAAAGGGATCACAAAGCTACACCCCAGTGCAAATTTTCTTTTTTAATATATATTTTTTTTATTTACTATTTATTTTTGTTTTTGATGTCTTATTTTGGGTTACGCTTAAATAATTATTATTATTTAAATCAACAAAAAGCAATTTCGCCAATGACTCGTCAGCGAGGTTGCATCGTTGATCCATAAGCATCATTTTGAGGGCCGAAAACGATCTTTCAACACACACTTGTGTTGCAGGAACCGAGTGCACCACTTTGGCCAGATGGTATAAATTAGGGTATATATATCGGTTATCCTCCAAATACTCCATAATGTTGGAGGTAGTGCAAATTGACTTTGGGCTATAACCGTCAATTTCAGCATATCCCTTCTTTATTTGGTCTGTTCGATCACCATCTTCAGTTTCATCTTCTGAAGCTACCTTAATAGTTTGCAAGAACTCGTCCAACAACGAGCCGGTTTTTGAGTTTTGCGAAAGCAATGCATTCTCCGCTTCGAACGATGATGTTGCGCTTGAGTTACTTGAGCAAGCCTGTGATATTGGACTAGTTTGAAATGTACATATATATGTGCTATGTGTTATATATGCATGACATAAATACTAAGAGATTCTTTCAAATTAAATATCTGCAAAAAAAGCTGCTTTAGTTTTGATCTGGCGAGCATTAGGCTTACTGGATTTTGCAACAATACTCTTCTTATCCGTGGGTCCAAGTAAATGCTGCAAAGGACTGCATAGCACCCCAATAGGCTCTCTTCCCTTTCACGGATACACTGGCTCAAAGCTTGTCTGTCTGTGGTGTTTGTTGCTGCAACAGTGAGCTTGAGCTCCAGCCACAGCTTATAAAAGTTACCCATGAATAATTGAGTGCTTTGCAATTTTTCTGTGACAAGGTACGCCGGTTCCAGGGTATTAACAAGCCCTTTTAAATCACCCCATTCAGCTGGAGTTAATTTCATCGAACTTTTGAGGCACCTTTCGCAAAACTCCTCAAATTGATGCAGCTTACTTAACATAGTGTATGTTGAATTCCAACGGCAATGACTCCTCCGTTATCGAATATCTACACTCCAGAAAAAAATATTTTATGTTTCTCTGTGATAAAAATAGGTCAAAAATATTACCTGTACGCCGTCGTTCTTAAAAGTTTTACAATTCGTCGTGCTTTCTCAATGAAATCAACGGATTCGAGGCGTTGTGAAAAATCCTTTACAGCAAGTTGAAGGATGTATGAAGCACATTTAATTGTGTGCGATGTCTTTAGCTCAATCAGGCCCAAAGTTTTTACGCATATCACACCGTGGTCGATGAATTGGACATTTACATTTACATTCACATCGTCTTGCCCCATTACTACCGGAAACTTCTTTTTCTTTTCTGGCACTTCAGTTTCTTTGGTTTCGGCCACTTCATTGTATTCACTTTTGTGCCTCATACTATTTGTTAATGTGTGTGTGTGCGTGTATGAAGCTGGGTTGTATACGGTACATAAACCGTCTACAGTTAGGTCGTCGCAACTAGAACTTGAACCAGTTGGACTGCGGAGAGGGTATCCTGTGGTGCGCAATTGAGGATCTGAAGACACGGCGACAGCCTCTGATGATTGCGATGGAAATGGTATCCCGTAATGTGCAAGTGAGGGTCTGAAGACACAGCGACAGCCTATGATGATTGCAGTGGGAATTGAGTGACAGGCAGCTTTGGTACTGTTTCTGATACTGATTTTATTCAACAAAACTTAACTCTATTTATAGGTAACAAAAGGTACAAAAAGTGCTGATTTAATAAGAATATGGTAAAATGGTAAACAATAATTAATGTGAAATTAATATTGATTTAATATGATTTTATTGGCTGGTGTGCAAATTGGGCAATTGTGATGGTCAGCAATTGCACCAGTGTTGTTGGTCTCTGAGGAATGATCGCATTGTCAGCAGAATTCGCTGCCGAGGCGGTTTATTGTTGACTCAGCTATAATGCTGAGTCGTCATACTTCCTGTTGCCCGGGTGAAGTTGTTGTTTTGGTAAAAGTGTCATGTGTATTACATAATATGTCAACATTGTTATGTATGTATGTATCGTGTTACTTATGCATAATTCCCCGACTGAACATTCTCCCGGCCGTTGAACTGGTGTTCAACCATCGCCTAAGTTGATGGAAAATTGGCGGGACCTTGGGGTAGGAGCTGAAGATCCACGCCGTTCTTGGGTTGATGTCCGGGGCTTCCATGATCGATACTTTTTCCGGAAAATGTAGCCAATAATCAATAGAATTGACATGGCTAGGGCAGCATAGGCAGCAATTTGGTGGTGCTGCACTGCGGTGATATGGTGTGGCAGCTCGTGCTGATTGATTGCTGCTAGTTGCTGGCGTAGATCATCAAGTTCTTGGAGATAGTCTAAAGTCTGGTTTAGCTGGTGTACCATTGGTGGTGAAGGAGATGTCACCGCTGAACTTATGTCTCCAAATCGAGTGTAGATTGATTTTACCTCGCTGTTTGTAGTGCTGAAGGTGCTGATGCTTATTTCTGTGTTGCGAGCAGTACATCCAGGAGATAGCGAAAGTAAGCCAGTTCCTTCCAACTGTATGGTTAATGGATATCCGTTGCAGACTGCTTGGAGTCTCATTGTAGAGTGTGTTGCAAAGATCCATTTGTTCGGTTGC
The DNA here is from genome assembly GCA_963969585.1 of Drosophila helvetica. Classification (NCBI taxonomy): domain Eukaryota; kingdom Metazoa; phylum Arthropoda; class Insecta; order Diptera; family Drosophilidae; genus Drosophila; species Drosophila helvetica. The sequence continues at coordinate 37,933,102 of OZ018402.1, read as the reverse complement.
TGAGTTCTTGTCCACAACATGTCCGCCTTTGAATGAATGACGTGACATAATGTTGTTGTTTTGTTGTTAAACAACTGGAACTCGCAGCGATTATCAACGTTAAAGACCGTTTGATGATCAAAACAGATGAATTCTTCGTTGGGCAGTCTGAAGCAGCGGCGAAATTCCTCTGGAGTAAAACCCATGAACTGATCTCGATGTGTGTTTACTGTAATTACAGTTGTTTTGAGATCGAACAAGCTCCAACTTGTTGAGTCCCAGGTAGGAATTGGGATGATGCTGAAAGTTTCAAGCTGAGCTGTTGAAACTAGAGGTAGCGTTACCTTGAATATGACGTGGTTTGCAGTTGGTGTTCCTTCGGCCCGCATGATTCTGTATAGATGAATGACATTTTTTGTTGTAACCGGCAGCATTTGATCGGGTGGCAAATGATCCCGTATTTGGTCTAGTTGATCTCTTAATTGTTCAGGAGAAACTAGCGTAGGACTTATTGTCCGATGGTGAATACCGATTAGTACATCAGCTATATCGGACTGCATACGTTGAAGACTCGTTGTCAACAGAGTTAATTGTGCTGTGAGTCCTAGGTATGCCTGAGTGAGATGATCGCCGTGATATGTTCCTCTTTCTCTGTTGATGGTAGCCACTTGCCGTTCCAACACCTTCAGGCGATTGTCCGTTGCTGACTTATCTTTCCTGACAACATTGATTGTGGAGTCGACAATCGAGGTTTGGTTTCGCAGTAGATGTAGTAGAAAGTCTTCGTTTGTTTTTACATTTTCGATTACTTCGGCCATTTTCTCAGCGTATTTGGAGTCAAGAACACCGAACAAATTGTTTGCCACGTTTCCTACTATATCAAGCGGTGATCGGCGTTGTCGAGAGGTTTTCATTAACATATTTCCTGTTTGTAACTCATTGTACAAATGTTGAAAATGTTGAAATATGGAGTTGCACGCTGGAACATTTTTTAGTTCCGGGCACATGTGTCTTAGTTCGGACATTCCGGTGGACATTACTTGCATATCTTTCCAATATGGATCCAAGTCATAGTATATGATCATGGTCCATTCAGACGTTGTCATTCTTGAGGTTCCAATTTTCTCATAGAATATTCCAGGTTTGGTCGCGAAATGTGTTACATTTATTGACTGTGACAACGCTAATGGAAGCATGAGAAGCATCACTGTTGATATTATTGAAGGTGCAACTGCCTTTTTGCGCTGTGGTGGTGGCTCATCAGGCCTTGCCATGTCGTTGGTGACGGTGATGGAGCGTTTGGAGACGTGGCCTTCTGGAAATAACGGTGCTAGACGAGTGATGGAGCGCTTGTATACCCCTGATGCTGTTTTAACATCAACCACTCGGACGTGGTTGTCTTGGCCAGGATAGGTCTTAATGATGCGACCCATTGGCCACTTCATTACTGGAAGGTTGTCTTCCTTCACCAAAACAAGTAGTCCTTCGGGCACGTTTGGTGAAGCGGTTTTCCACTTGTGCCGTGTTTGTAGTTCTTGGAGGTATTCCATAGACCATTGTTTCCAGAATGAATGTTTTAAGCGTGATACCAATTCCCAGCGCTTTACCAGTGTTTTTTCTTGATGCTCAGTGTTGACGTCCGGTGGGGTTGTCAATGGTTCACCAATCAAAAACTGTCCTGAGGTGAGCGCTGTTATGTCAGTTGGATCGTTTGACATTGGAGTAATGGGTCGAGAATTGAGAATTGCTTCAATTTCAATTATTACTGTGTTTAGTTCCTCAAATGTCAAGAATGCTGTGTTTGTGGTTGTGATCAGGAGCTTTTTTGCTGATTTAACCGCAGCTTCCCAAAGCCCTCCAAACGATGGGGCCCGGGGAGGAATGAATTTGAAGTCCACTTGTCTTTTGTTGCAGTGATTCGTTATTAGATCATGTGCCTTTTCGCTGAAGATGGCTTCTTTTAATTCCTTTAGTTGATTATTTGCACCTATGAAGTTGGTTGCATTATCGCAATGAATAGTCTGGCATTTCCCACGCCTGCTTAAGAATCGACGGAGAGCTGCCAAGAATGCATCTGTGGTTAGGTCGCTCACCAATTCTAGGTGCACTGCCTTTGTGGAAAAGCAGCAGAACACGGCGATGTATGCCTTGTCTGGCCTTTTTTCTCGGATCTTATGGTGGATCGCAATCGGGCCACAGTAGTCAACGCCTGCATTAAGAAATGGGCGTGCTTGTGTGACTCTTTGTGCTGGAAGATTGCCCATAATCTGATTCATTAGCTTTGGTCTGGCTCTGGTGCATCTAACACAGCTGTGAATGATGTTTCTAGCCATCGTTTTGTCGTTGATGATCCAATACTGTTGTCTTGCTATTGCCCTTAGGGCTTGGGCACCGCAATGCATGTTCTCCTCATGGAGTTCTCGCATAATCATTTTGACTATAGGATCATTGTATGGCAGTAGAATTTGATGTTTAGCGTTGTACGGAAGTAGAGCTTCTTCTAGTCTACCGCCGACTCGGATGAGCCCATCTTCTCCTAGTATGGGAGATATCGATATGATCGAGCTCTTTTTGTCCACAATCTTATAGCGCTGTAGCTGCCTTAAGTCTGCGGTAAACTAGACTTGTTGGATAGTTCGCAAGATTATAGCGCGAGCACTATTCAGTTCTCCTGTGCAGAGTGTCGTTGTAGCCGCTCTATTGGTTTTGTAGCAAAAGCGTAACATGTATGCTACAATGCGTTGAAGCTTGTAAAATGAGTTGCTATGTCTGCATGTGTATAGTTCTTCTCCAAGTGCGCTGGGTGTGATTGGCAAGCTGACATGCTTCGCCTTTCTCTCGAGATTAGTAGGCTCACTGATTGTTGCTGTCGGCCATTTGTCTCGGGATCCGTGGAGGAATAGCGGTCCGTATAACCACAGATTGTGATCTGGTAATCTGCTTGCTGCAATTCCTCTCGACAGTACATCGGCTGAGTTATTGGTCGATGAAACGTGACGCCATTGTAGTTGGTTAGACAATGCCTGTATTTTGGCTATTCGATTTGCTACAAACGTATGGTATGTCGATGCCGGTGCGTTTATCCAGGATAGCACAATGGTGGAGTCAGTCCAAAAACATCCTGAAACCGTGTTGATGTCCATATGAAGATCCGTTCGGACTCGGTGTGTGAGTTCGGCACCAAGGACTGCAGCGCAAAGTTCTAACCGTGGTATTGATTGCTTGGCTGTCGGTGCCACACGTGACTTGGAGCAGAGCAGTCGCACTGACACTTGGTTGTTTTTGTATGTAGCGCGTGCGTATATTGATGCGCCATAGGCTCTTTCTGATGCGTCTACAAAGGTGTGTAGTTCTTGGGTATCTGGAACCTTGCCGTCATAGATATGCCGGGGAATCTGCATCTCGTTCAATGCTTGTAGGTCTTCACGGTAGTCTTTCCATTCGTGTTGGAGCTGTAGCGGTAATTCGTCATCCCAGTCCAGCTTTAACTCCCAAAGTTGTTGCATGAAGATCTTGGCCTTGACCACCACCGGTGAAAAAGTCCTAATGGGTCAAAGACTTGGGCTAGCTCGGAGCATACCACACGTTTTGTGATGCGAGCAGCTTGGCTTTTATGGGTTCTTCCGCGTAGTTGATCCTTCTTTGGCATCCAGATAAGACCTAGAGTTTTCACGCTGTAGTGATCTAGTGTCTCTCCCAGTTTGACATCGCTTACAATGTCCTCTTTGGGGATTCCTTGAAGAAGTTGCTCATTGTTGGAGCACCATTTGCGGAGTTTAAATCCGCGAGGTGACAATATCCTTGTAAGTTCTTGTTGCACTTGGATCGCTTCTGGAATCGTGTTTGCCCCAGTAAGACAATCGTCGACGTAGAAATCATTCTTTAATGTTGATGACCCTACTGGTAGTCTGTCCTTGTTTTGTATTGCCAAGTGATCCAGACATTCGGTTGCGAGAAACGGAGCAGCTGTTGTCCCGTACGTGACAGTTTTTAGCCGATAGTACTTGATGTCCTCAGACGGATTGTTTCTCCAGACGATCATCTGATGGAATTGATCCTCCGGATTTATCCACACTTGTCGGTACATTTTTTCTATGTCCGCTGTGAATACGTATTTATGAGTCCGAAATCGTAATAGAATGGACAGAAGTTCACTCTGAACTGTGGGTCCAGCATGTAGAATGTCGTTCAATGACTTTCCGCTTGCTGATTTGCATGATGCATCAAATACCACTCGCAGCTTTGTTGTGGTGCTTTCGGGTTTGAGCACATAGTGATGTGGTATGAAGTAATGCCTTTCCGGGATGTATGATGCTGGGACCATCTTCATGTGTCCTAGATCTTCATATTCGTTCATGAACTCCACATAGCTCTTCCAAGTGTCTGGTGAAGTCCGTCGCTCTAGTGCCAGAAATCTTTTAGTTGCAATTTCCAAAGACCCCCCCAGGGCTGAAGAGTGTTCGGAAAATGGGAGTTTCACTATAAGCCGGCCATCAGCTGCAGTTTGTAAATTTTCTAAGAAATGAGCTTCGCATTGTGTCTCGAGCGGTGTGCGTGGTTTTTCGTCTGTCTCAAGGTTATCCAGAGTCCAGAATCGTTCCATGAGTTCATTTATTCCCGTTGCACAAATGGTCGAAGAACTGTAGGCAGACTTCATTTTTATACCCGGTACTCGAAGAGTAAAGGGGTATATTAGATTTGTGCAAAACATTAATGTGTGTAACACCCAGAAGGAAGCGTTTCCGACCCCATAAAGTATATATATTCTTGATCAGCATCAATAGCCGAGTCGATATAGCTATGTCTGTCTGTCCGTCCGTCTGTCCGTCTGTCCGTCTGTCCGTCTTCATTAGCGCCTATAGCTCAAAGACCATAAAAGCTAGAGGAACACTATTTTGTATCCAGACTCCTGTCCTATCGCACTGTTACAAGTGTATTTCAAAATTTCGCCCCGCCCCCTTCCGCCCACTCCAAGGACGAAAATCTGTGGCATGCACAATTTTAAAGATACGAGAAAACTAAAAACGCAGAATCGTAGAGAATGACAATATCTATCAGAGTGTTGAATCTGGATCAGATCGACTCATAAATATAGCCACAATGAAGAAAACAATTTCGAAATGCATCGTTCCCTCTCGCTCTCTCTCACACACAGGGGTAGGCGCTATGCCTGATCGAATTTTTTGACGCCTAGTTCTCAGAGACTATAAGAGCTAGAACCACCAAACTTTCTATCCAAGCTCCTGTGATATCAAACCGAGACGAGTTTGTTTTAAAATTTGGCCACGCCCCCTTCCGCCCCCACAAAAGATGAAAATCTACAATTTTGAAGATACGGGAAAACCAAAAACGCAGAATCATAGAAAATTACAATATCTATCAGAGTATTGAATTTGGATCAGATCGGATCATAAATATAGTCAGAAGGAACAAATGATATTTCAGTGGCCTCCCAAGCGCAGACTGATTCCCTCTCTCTCTCGCACACAGCCGTGTATGTATATGTAGGAAGTAGATAAAAACATGTAGAAATGGCAGATGTAAAAAATTTATGTTAACCAATATGGAAACATCTAATAGATCAAAATCTCCGAAAAGGTTCGACTTAAATTGTTTTTTTTTGGCTAAAATTTAATTTTTTCCTTTTGCGAACATGTAATAAATTACAACAAGCTCACATACATACAAACTGACTGAGTACCGGGTATAAAGTAGAGCCGCGGCGCAGACGCGGCTCATAACGTTCGCCCTCGTTTTTAATATAACTTTGTAGTATTATCTTTCAAAAACATAGCAAAAAACTAATAGTTTCTAATGAGAACACTTTGCTTAAAGCGAGAAACGAAAAAAAGTTATAACGTTCCCCCTCGTTCCTGCTATAATCCATCCCAATTTCGTATTTTGCATCAAAGGGCCTCCTATCTTAAGGTGATGTTGATTTGGGAGGAGTAGGGAATAATAATGTTCTGCTCCGATGAGCATGTCGATTTTTCCTGGGTAATGGAAGTTCGGGTCCGCCAGTGGGAACTTGGTTGGTATGTTTAAGTTCACCGAATCGAGTGCCTGAGCTGGTTGATCTGCTATTATTTGTGGCAGTACAAACGCCTCAATTCTTTGCGTAAAACCGCTGTGAAGGGATTTTATAAGCACATTTACTCGTGCTCTGCTGGTCTTTGATTGACCTCCAATTCCCTCGATGCGCAATGTTGTGTTATTAAGTTTAAGCGACAACATTGATGCCATTCGTTCAGAGATCAAATTTATCTGTGATCCCGAGTCTAGCAATGCTCTGAAGTTAGCAACCTGTCCGTTGGTTGCTTCTACTGCCACTCTTGCTGTGGCCAGTAGATTGTAACTATTGTTACTTGCTGCACAAACCATTGGTGCCTTTGGTTCTGTGGATGCGAATGATGCTGTCCTCAGATGCAGCATCGTGTTGTGTTTTTTGTCGCACATGAGGCAGGTTCGACCTGGGCATGCGTTTGTTTTGTGATTTGTTCTAAAACAATTAACGCACATTTTTTGCTTTTGTACCCAGTTTAGTCGTTCTGCTGGAGATCTGGAGCGAAACTCTTCGCATGCGTAAAGCCGATGGTTTGCCTTTTTGCAAAATGAACATAACGGTGATTGTGCATGTCCAGTGTTTGCTGATGCGCAGGCCGTGCCTTTTGGCTCTTTCTTCACTGTTTGTGGCTTCCGACCACTTCCTAGAACTCGAATTCTCTGCTCCAGGAACTGAAGTATTGTGTCCAATGGCTGTATATCTTTTGAGCTTCCCAATGATTGCTCATACAAGGCCTTATTTTTGACATCTAGTTTGTTTCTGATTATGGCAATCAATATTGGATCCCATGTGGATATGTTGATGCCGAGCCCTTTTAAGGATGCAAGTGACTCTATTGTTGTTATGTACAACTCTTTCAATGACTTTGGATCGTCATTGATTGTACTATGATTGAGGAAACGGTTCAGTACCGTATTTGCAACATCTCTGGGATTGTTGTATGTTTCAACAAGAATGTCCCAGGCTATTAGATAGTTGTCCTCTTTTAGATCGATGTGTCGTATCAATCTTTCTGCCTCCCCAGAAACGGTGGTTTTAAGGTACCACATCTTCCGTACTGTGGGCATGTTTGTGTCATGAATCATACATGAGAACAAGTCGTAGAACTGGGACCATTTCAGTATGTCCCCATCAAACTTTGGAATGGTGATGCGTGGAAGCTGCGCGTCATCATTTTTTGATGTGGCTGGGTTCGCCAATGCCCTTTGAACGTCTTTTTCCAGTGATAGGTACAATTTAATGTCGTATCCTCCTGCTACTGGGTTCTCATATTCTTCATGAATGCTGAAGTGGACTTCTTGTGCTTGAGTCCATAGTGATTTTATCAAATCACTTGAGGAACGTCCTCCCGCCTCTGAAAATAGTTTCAGATTGCGTTTTATAGCTTCGACTATGGCTTTTTGTCGGCGACATAGCGAAGGCAATTTGCTGTAATCTACATTTGACTGCTGATTGAGGTCATTTTCCTTGGAGATGGGCTGACTTTCCCCAAGACTGTGTGATGTCTGTTCCAGCTTGTCCAGGTTCTCAGTAAAGATCGCAACGTATTTTTCATATGTTTTACGTAGGTCAATAGAGAACTCTATGTATTTTTCAGTTTTATCTTCTTCTCGAATTGTGGAGTCGTTTGTGTTGAAACGATTCCATGCATTTTCGAGTGCTGATATTTTGGCTTGAAAGTATGAAGCTTTTTGCTTCCTTTCTTGAGAATCTTTTTTGAAGTTTCGAATGCACTTCGAGATTTCCTCGCCAAATTCCTGCTGCATATTGAATGCCTTTGTGGCGGCAGCTTGTTCCTCCTGTGGATTATCCATTCTGTCAATTCGTCTCTTTGTACTTCTGACCCGATGGGAGTGTTTTATTTGCTTTGCAGCTGGATTACGCTCCGAATCGCAACCGTTGTTGGTCAAAGAAGTACAAGCAGACTTGACCTATTGGATGGAGGGGGTTGTGCTGGTTCCAGTTGATGGAACGCACGTACAGCAGATAATGTCGATCGCTTGGTTAGCAATCGAACATCGATTTCTTGCTGTTGGCTGTACTCTGAATGTGTCAGAATTGCCGAATTGATAATTGATATCAATGTTGTTGTATGTGGCTGGTGCCGTTTGCGTCGAATCCTTTCTCTGTCGCCTTGTTGACAGGATGGAAAGGATGAATCACGTCGGGGTCACCAAATGTTAATGTGTGTGTGTGTGTGTGTATGAAGCTGGGTTGTATACGGTACATAAACCGTCTACAGTTAGGTCGTCGCAACTAGAACTTGAACCAGTTGGACTGCGGAGAGGGTATCCTGTGGTGCGCAATTGAGGATCCGAAGACACGGCGACAGCCTCTGATGATTGCAGTGGGAATTGAGTGACAGGCAGCTTTGGTACTGTTTCTGATACTGATTTTATTCAACAAAACTTAACTCTATTTATAGGTAACAAAAGGTACAAAAAGTGCTGATTTAATAAGAATATGGTAAAATGGTAAACAATAATTAATGTGAAATTAATATTGATTTAATATGATTTTATTGGCTGGTGTGCAAATTGGGCAATTGTGATGGTCAGCAATTGCACCAGTGTTGTTGGTCTCTGAGGAATGATCGCATTGTCAGCAGAATTCGCTGCCGAGGCGGTTTATTGTTGACTCAGCTATAATGCTGAGTCGTCATACTTCCTGTTGCCCGGGTGAAGTTGTTGTTTTGGTAAAAGTGTCATGTGTATTACATAATATGTCAACATCGTTATTTATGTATGTATCGTGTTACTTATGCATAATTCCCCGACTGAACACTATTACTATTACGCTTGCGACCGATATCGATATGCGATTAAGAATGATCCTCAAAAACTTAGTAAAAATGCATTAACACTCTCAACTTAAGATAAGCATTTCTAAAAATATATAAAAAATAATGCATGAGCGTAGTCAAGTGCAGGGGAAGAGTACGACCCTGAGTAGCTTTCCATATCTTTTATTTGTTATTGATACATAACAGCTATTGCTGATCGGAAGACGTTATTTGCTATTTCGTAGTTCCAATCAATATAAATATATATATATATTGGCGAAAATTTTAACTCACAATCCGTAAATTAATGTTGAGTTTTATTTTGAGCAAAAAAAATAAAAATCAATAATAACTAATTTTTTTAGTTTTATTTTTTTGATCAAAAATAATCATTATTTTTGAGTTATATTTTTTTTGTATTTAATTTAAATAATTATTCAATATTAATGATTATCATTGAAGAAAAACGTAAAAAATTGATATTTATTCATTACCATGTAATTTTTATAATATAACTTATAATGATTACGGTCCCTGGGATCTGGACACCGTGATGGACTTTCTTCCCGTAGATCTCATGGGAAAGAATTCCGCTCTCAGAATGAGTGAAAACAGGCTGTGAAAAACATCTGCGACTGGTCACTCGGGAATCTTGACGGAACTTCCACAATTAACAGAGAGGACTGATTACTGTTTTCAAAGTGATCACCTCTCGACACCTTTCCAGATATCAATTCCACTTAGGGAGGACTAAGAAATGGGCGAACCTGGGCCCTGGAACCCACCTCTTGATGGGCGGTCATGCGTCTTCTCTGATAGCCAGGCAGCCATTAAGGCACTAGGCTCAATATCGTCGAAGTCTACTACTGTAAATACCTGCCGTAGGTCTCTAAATGAGACCTTCCTAATGTGGGTCCCCGGACATAGGGACTTCCAGGGAAATAAGGCTGCCGACGAACTGGCGAGGCAGGACACTGCAATTCCTCTCCAACTGGAGAGGGAGCAAGTAGCGATGGCAATGGCTTCGTGTAGGCTTCACACGCCCGAAATTTTCGAAACCATTCCTTGCAAAATCACCAGATCGATATGGCCATGTCGATCGAAAAGACGCTCGACAGAGCTAAATAGACTCAATAGAGTCCAATGCTCTGCAGTAACACGAGCCATAACGGGACACTGGCAAATCGGCATTCACGCCTCTAGACTGTCAATCCCCCACAATAACTACTGCAGAAGAGACGAGGAAGAGGAGGAGTCTGTCCCCCACTTCTTCTGTCATTACCCGACCCTCGGAAACCGTCGACTCCGTATTCTTGGGGCTGTGAGGAACTCACGGACATTTCGGATATTTCCGAAATCAAACCAGAGCTCTGGTCGAAACACATCCAAGCCTCCGGATGGGGCTGCCTTTAAAGCAAAAACTTTTGCTCACCACGGTCTAGGCAGTAAGAAGGGGCTCGCGCTCATGCGGCATCACAACGGATCTTTAATAGGTCCACGTGTGCTGGGGAGGTCCTCTCCCCAGCTACCGCCTTAACATAACCTAATATAAAGAAGTAACGGAAGCAGTCAAGTTGAAAAAAAGTGCATCGGCATTCTTAGAAATGAATCAGTTTTTGTAATTTTAAAATTAAAATATCCCATATCCTATCGCATTGCATACAGATGCGAGTTTTCGTAGCAATAGAGCTATGGATCAATGGTAGTCCTTGTGTAGCGAAATATTTTAGCAAAAAAAACTTTCTTTGCTGAGTCAATATATCATTCTAATGAAAATTATATTTGAAAATGTTGAAAGTCGTTGAAGCCCTAAAGCGTTACCGTCACTATCTGCACGGTTGTGAGTTTAAGGTATACACCTATTGTAACTTTATAAAGGAATTCCAACACTGAATTAGACATAACCGCTAGAGTGTATCGCTGGCAGGCTTATTTTTAGTCCTTTAAAATTGACATTTAGTATCTGGAAGGAAAATGTATGGTGCATGTTGATATCTTATCGAGAAGTCCCATTCAATTTAAAACTGACCCTACATGAATGACAGAGTTTCCAGTTATGGGCTTATCGCTAAATAGCGAATAGCGATAATTGGATCACTTGCAAGAGTGCTAAAGGTTTTTTGAGAAAAGTTCAGGCAGAGCCATTTTGAAAGTAAAAACCCTGGTTTTACTGGAATTTTAAGCAATATAAGTGGTCTTAAAGAATATGTGATTGTGCAAAATTATGATTTCACGAAGTTAGTTTATTTGTTCAACACCTACTAGTTGTATACTGAGTATACTGAGTTGTATACTGAGTGCTGAGTGAAAGCTATGAAAACAAACATTTTTTCTTTGTTAAAAAGGCTCATGGATGAGACCGGTGTAATGTGACGATGAAATATCATACGTGTGTTCCGTTCGCGGGACGATGAGCGATGATGAGTGCGCCGATGAGTGACTATGTGTGACCTATTTTGGAGAGACAACGAGTCCAGTAGAGACTGAGTGTATTCCGTCTTTGAGCAACTATGAGTCCAGGAGAGATTGAGTGTGTTCCGTCAGTGGAACGATGGGACGATGAATTCATATGGGACTAAGTGTTATCCGTCCTGGTCAGGCGATGAGTTCAATGTGACTATTGTGATCCGTCCTGGTCGGACGATGAGTTCAAATGAACTTGAAAGACAGGATAATGATTATCCGGACGATGTAAAGTGTTTTATAGAAATTACGAGGATGGCAAGTATCGGCGAAGGTAACAGAGACTTTTTAAGTTATTATCAGTAACGCGAAACTGTAGTTGAATCAAGCCAACGATATTGACAATATGCTCTGTGAGAAACACAACTGGCCCTAAATTGTACATTCAGCCGTGTAGCTGTAGTGAGTCCTCTCTATTTTTATCTTACCCTCTCTACTGTTCTCACTCCAATCACACACGCACCGCGCTATCAGCCGCTCCGCGCTTACTCTCTGTGCTTCTTTTGTCTCTCTGTGTCTTTCTGTTCACCTGTTCTTATTGTGACTGTTGTGTTTGTGCTTGCGCGCGGCATTGTGTAACACACGCTTATCATACTGCATCAGCCTCACACCGACTTATAATTTACCTTTCTTTTCCACATACATTTCTTTTTCATCACTTTTACAATGAGCTCCTGCTGTGCTAAACGGTGCGACGCTGGCCGTACGGTGGCCACCCGTCAAACCTTCATCTACTGCTGGTTGTGTACTAATACGGCACACGCTACCTGTGAGGGTCTTGGTCACTAAGGTGGTCGCATTGTTGATATGGTCAAGACTCGCTGCGGTCTCAACTGGACCTGTTTTGATTGCAGGCCACTGGAGGCCGACATGCGAATCTTTATGAGACAAACTCATAATGAATTCGCCAGCCTCCACTCCGAATTCCAGCGATTACAGGATACGTTTCTCTCAACGGAGACTTATTTTAAAAACTTAAAAATGATAAATGAGTCTCCTAAGAGAAGAAAGATTACTCGTACTTCGCCGTCTTCTAAAACCCTTAATTCTCTTGCAGTCAACGATATGCTCGCTACGCCAATAACCTCGCCAGCCATGATCGACTCTGGTGCTAAGGAAACCGACGGCAATAACGATCCTGCTTCGATGAGGATGGCTGCACTCGGCCCCTCTCCTGCAGCCTCTCTGGTGCCAACTGTCCAATTGGAAGTTAATGACGATCATGTCGCTGGTGCTCCATCGCCCTCAAAAATCAAAATCAATAATAACTAATTTTTTTAGTTTTATTTTTTTGATCAAAAATAATCATTATTTTTGAGTTATATTTTTTTTGTATTTAATTTAAATAATTATTCAATATTAATGATTATCATTGAAGAAAAACGTAAAAAATTGATATTTATTCATTACCATGTAATTTTTATAATATAACTTATAATGATTACGGTCCCTGGGATCTGGACACCGTGATGGACTTTCTTCCCGTAGATCTCATGGGAAAGAATTCCGCTCTCAGAATGAGTGAAAACAGGCTGTGAAAAACATCTGCGACTGGTCACTCGGGAATCTTGACGGAACTTCCACAATTAACAGAGAGGACTGATTACTGTTTTCAAAGTGATCACCTCTCGACACCTTTCCAGGTATCAATTCCACTTAGGGAGGACTAAGAAATGGGCGAACCTGGGCCCTGGAACCCACCTCTTGATGGGCGGTCATGCGTCTTCTCTGATAGCCAGGCAGCCATTAAGGCACTAGGCTCAATATCGTCGAAGTCTACTACTGTAAATACCTGCCGTAGGTCTCTAAATGAGACCTTCCTAATGTGGGTCCCCGGACATAGGGACTTCCAGGGAAATAAGGCTGCCGACGAACTGGCGAGGCAGGACACTGCAATTCCTCTCCAACTGGAGAGGGAGCAAGTAGCGATGGCAATGGCTTCGTGTAGGCTTCACACGCCCGAAATTTTCGAAACCATTCCTTGCAAAATCACCAGATCGATATGGCCATGTCGATCGAAAAGACGCTCGGCAGAGCTAAATAGACTCAATAGAGTCCAATGCTCTGCAGTAACACGAGCCATAACGGGACACTGGCAAATCGGCATTCACGCCTCTAGACTGTCAATCCCCCACAATAACTACTGCAGAAGAGACGAGGAAGAGGAGGAGTCTGTCCCCCACTTCTTCTGTCATTACCCGACCCTCGGAAACCGTCGACTCCGTATTCTTGGGGCTGTGAGGAACTCACGGACATTTCGGATATTTCCGAAATCAAACCAGAGCTCTGGTCGAAACACATCCAAGCCTCCGGATGGGGCTGCCTTTAAAGCAAAAACTTTTGCTCACCACGGTCTAGGCAGTAAGAAGGGGCTCGCGCTCATGCGGCATCACAACGGATCTTTAATAGGTCCACGTGTGCTGGGGAGGTCCTCTCCCCAGCTACCGCCTTAACATAACCTAATATAAAGAAGTAACGGAAGCAGTCAAGTTGAAAAAAAGTGCATCGGCATTCTTAGAAATGAATCAGTTTTTGTAATTTTAAAATTAAAATATCCCATATCCTATCGCATTGCATACAGATGCGAGTTTTCGTAGCAATAGAGCTATGGATCAATGGTAGTCCTTGTGTAGCGAAATATTTTAGCAAAACAACTTTCTTTGCTGAGTCAATATATCATTCTAATGAAAATTATATTTGAAAATGTTGAAAGTCGTTGAAGCCCTAAAGCGTTACCGTCACTATCTGCACGGTTGTGAGTTTAAGGTATACCTATTGTTACTTTATAAAGGAATTCCAACACTGAATTAGACATAACCGCTAGAGTGTATCGCTGGCAGGCTTATTTTTAGTCCTTTAAAATTGACATTTAGTATCTGGAAGGAAAATGTATGGTGCATGTTGATATCTTATCGAGAAGTCCCATTCAATTTAAAACTGACCCTACATGAATGACAGAGTTTCCAGTTATGGGCTTATCGCTAAATAGTGAATAGCGATAATTGGATCACTTGCAAGAGTGCTAAAGGTTTTTTGAGAAAAGTTCAGGCAGAGCCATTTTGAAAGTAAGAACCCTGGTTTTACTGGAATTTTAAGCAATATAAGTGGTCTTAAAGAATATGTGATTGTGCAAAATTATGATTTCACGAAGTTAGTTTATTTGTTCAACACCTACTAGTTGTATACTGAGTATACTGAGTTGTATACTGAGTGCTGAGTGAAAGCTATGAAAACAAACATTTTTTCTTTGTTAAAAAGGCTCATGGATGAGACCGGTGTAATGTGACGATGAAATATCATACGTGTGTTCCGTTCGCGGGACGATGAGCGATGATGAGTGCGCCGATGAGTGACTATGTGTGACCTATTTTGGAGAGACAACGAGTCCAGTAGAGACTGAGTGTATTCCGTCTTTGAGCAACTATGAGTCCAGGAGAGATTGAGTGTGTTCCGTCAGTGGAACGATGGGACGATGAATTCATATGGGACTAAGTGTTATCCGTCCTGGTCAGGCGATGAGTTCAATGTGACTATTGTGATCCGTCCTGGTCGGACGATGAGTTCAAATGAACTTGAAAGACAGGATAATGATTATCCGGACGATGTAAAGTGTTTTATAGAAATTACGAGGATGGCAAGTATCGGCGAAGGTAACAGAGACTTTTTAAGTTATTATCAGTAACGCGAAACTGTAGTTGAATCAAGCCAACGATATTGACAATATGCTCTGTGAGAAACACAACTGGCCCTAAATTGTACATTCAGCCGTGTAGCTGTAGTGAGTCCTCTCTATTTTTATCTTACCCTCTCTACTGTTCTCACTCCAATCACACACGCACCGCGCTATCAGCCGCTCCGCGCTTACTCTCTGTGCTTCTTTTGTCTCTCTGTGTCTTTCTGTTCACCTGTTGTTATTGTGACTGTTGTGTTTGTGCTTGCGCGCGGCATTGTGTAACACACGCTTAACATACTGCATCAGCCTCACACCGACTTATAATTTACCTTTCTTTTCCACATACATTTCTTTTTCATCACTTTTACAATGAGCTCCTGCTGTGCTAAACGGTGCGACGCTGGCCGTACGGTGGCCACCCGTCAAACCTTCATCTACTGCTGGTTGTGTACTAATACGGCACACGCTACCTGTGCGGGTCTTGGTCACTACGGTGGTCGCATTGTTGATATGGTCAAGACTCGCTGCGGTCTCAACTGGACCTGTTTTGATTGCAGGCCACTGGAGGCCGACATGCGAATCTTTATGAGACAAACTCATAATGAATTCGCCAGCCTCCACTCCGAATTCCAGCGATTACAGGATACGTTTCTCTCAACGGAGACTTATTTTAAAAACTTAAAAATGATAAATGAGTCTCCTAAGAGAAGAAAGGTTACTCGTACTTCGCCGTGTTCTAAAACCCTTAATTCTCTTGCAGTCAACGATATGCTCGCTACGCCAATAACCTTGCCAGCCATGATCGACTCTGGTGCTAAGGAAACCGACGGCAATAACGATCCTGCTTCGATGAGGATGGCTGCACTCGGCCCCTCTCCTGCAGCCTCTCTGGTGCCAACTGTCCAATTGGAAGTTAATGACGATCATGTCGCTGGTGCTCCATCGCCCTCAATTGATGCCGACGACACCGTTGATAGAATGAAAGTTGAAGCCCCTTCAACTTCTGCTTCCATCGCCATCTCCTCGGACCTTTCTGCTCTATCTGAATTCGCCCCTCGGGTAGTTCCAACTTCCGCCTTACCTATTAAACATGTGACCCCTTCAACTGCTTCCCTTCTGCTTCCATCGCCATCTCCTCGGACCTTTCTTCTCTATCTGAACTCGCCCCTCGGGTTGTTCCCACTACCGCCTTACCTATTAAACATGTGACCGCTCCACCTACTCTTCTTGCTCGTGCTCCTCTGAAATCTATTTTTGTGTCCCGACTCTTAGACTCGACTACGGATGTTCTCGTTAAGGACTACATCTATTTTAAACTCAATATTGATGATTCCTCTGGCCTTAAAGTCACCAAATTTATTTTTAAAGAAAAACGTAGAATCGCTATATTTAAAATTCTAGTGCCGGATGAACACGTAAATAGTTTACTTGATCCCTCCTTCTGGCCGAATCATACGATTTGTCACCTGTTTTCTAAGCGTACCCCTGAACCTAGAAATGGTATAATTCCTACTCCTCTTCCGTCTGCTTCAAAAAAATGAATTCCCCCCTCCACTAAAGATCTCATATCAGAATGTACGTGGCCTGTGCAGTAAGCTCAGCAAACTATATTCTAATGCTTCACACTGCTCATCTTCAGACCCTCTCGTCCCAACTTAATGATTCCGATCGCCTTATTGTCCTGGGGGATTTTAATCTCCCAAGCATTACGTGGACTCCTTCTGTTGACTCTAACCTCATGCTCCCATCCATGCAGCATGATTTTATTGACTCCTTGTCCTATACTTCGCTGGGTCAGGTTAATGACATTTGTAATAACATTGGCAGGATCTTAGACCTCGTCTTCACCTCCGATTCGTCGATGACTCTGGTTAGTAGAGGATCACCTCTATCCTTCCCTGAAGACCTTTATCATCCCACACTCGATATTGAACTTCACTTGCCTTCTTCTGGGCCCATCAAATCGTTCCCTAAGCCCTCGCCTATCTATTGCTTTAAAAAGGCCGATTTTCCCTCTCTGAATATAGCTCTGTCCCAGATCGATTGGTCATTCCTCGACGACTACCGCGAAATAGAGCCTGCCACTAAGGCATTCTATACCACCATTTTGTCCATCTTTTCTACTCATGTCCCTTTAGTCACCCCCTTTAAAAATCCTTCTGGCCCCATTTGGTTCACCACGAGGGTAATCAACCTGAGGAATTTTAAATCCCGCATGTATAAAAAATTTTAAAAATCCGGTTCTCAATCTGACTTTTATAAATACTTAATTGCTAAATCTAAATTTTCCCTATGTAATACGTTATGCTATAACAAGTACTTGGCCAAGTGTAAGCTTAACTTCAAGCGCGATCCTAAACAATTCTTCAGGTTTGTTAACTCTAAACTTAACTCTTCTCAATTTCCTTCATCTCTACACTTAAATGGTAGTTTTGCTGACAATGATTGCGACATTGCGGATCTGTTCGCTTCCTTTTTTCAACGTTGCTACTCTGTCCCCTCAATGAACCTTCCCTCTATTCTCCACATCCGACCATCGTACCAGGTACTCTTATCCTTTTCCGCTAAAGAGCTCAAATTGTATCTATTCCCCCTTCATTGATTATAACTGCCTGCTAACCAATTTAAAATCGAGTAAGTTCTCGTTCTCCACTGGCCCGGATTTGGTCCCCAGTGCCGTTCTTAAACTTTGTGCTGATTCTCTTTGCGTGCCCCTTCTAAAACTTTTCACCTTGTCGCTAGAGTTAAGCGATTTTCCAATCATCTGGAAGGAGTCCTACATAATCCCTGTCCACAAAAAGGGCTCGAAATCAGATGTTTCTAATTATCGGTGTATATCTAATTTATCTGCCATTCCTAAACTTTTTGAAAAAATCATTACTTCTCAGCTGCAGCACTTTTGTAGTTCCCTGTTCTCGGAATCCCAGCATGGATTTGTAAAACGTCGCTCAGTTACGTCTAACCTCCTGGAATTCTCCTCCTTCGTAACTACTGGATTTGCTAATCAGTGCCAAACTGATGTAGTTTACACTGATTTTAGTAAAGCCTTTGACTCTGTTAATCACAATCTCCTTATCCATAAACTATCTCTCCTTGCGTTTCCGACTAATCTCCTCCTCTGGACCAATTCTTATCTTAGTAATCGTTCTCAGCGTGTCCGCTTCAACTCCTCTCTCTCTCTAAACCAGTTCTTGTTACATCGGGTGTACCTCAAGGTAGCCATCTGGGCCCCCTGTTATTTAATTTGTTCATTAATGATCTTCCTCTAGTATTATCTCACTCCCGTGTCCTTATGTACGCTGACTATGTTAAAGTATGTTTTTCCTATAAAGACCCTGCGTCCCCGTTATCTCTGCAATCGGATCTTGACGCTCTTAATAACTGGTGCCTCATTAACGTTCTTCCACTGAACATTTCTAAATGTAATGTCATGACTTTTCACCGCATCAAGCCATACCTATTTGACTACTCCATTAATAGTTGTATCCTAGAACGCCAGTTCAAAGTTAGTGACCTAGGCATCATCTTTGTTCCTAATCTTTCTTATAATTGTCATATCTCCTCCATCTCGAATAAAGCCAAAGAAGTTCTTGGCTTTGTTAAAAGATGGTCTAAGGAATATACTGACCCTTACACCACTAAAGTCTTATACGTTTCCCTGGTCAGGCCTATCTTGGAATATGGTTCCTGTGTCTGGTCACCACATTACCAAAAATTTCAAGATATGCTTGAATCCGTGCAGAAACAATTCCTCATCTTTGCACTCCGTGCACTTAATTGGGACCCTGTGTTACATCTCCCTCCCTACGAAAGCAGGCTGCGCCTCATTAACCTCCAATCTCTGAAGTCCCGTAGGATCTGTCATGGAGTTCTTTTTCTCCACAAGCTTCTCTCCGGTGAGGTGGAATCATCGGCCCTTATAAGTCTTATTAGTTTTGCTGTCCCGTCCCGCCCGACTAGGCATTACTTTCCTCTCCACCTTCAACTCTGCCTTTCTAACTACTCAGATCAGGAGTCTTTCCGTAGCCTTTGCCGAAATTATAACAAATTTTTTTATCTGTTCTCCTTTGATTCTAGTACTAACACTGTCAAAACTATCCTAATAAATAACATCCTGTAATAACTTTAAATTATATTTTAAGTTTATCATGTATCTTGCCTAAGTCAAGTAATTTTCCTTTAATATTTACCCCTACAGTTTAACTGCACATTGTTAAACTTTAAACAATTAAACAATAAACAATAAACAACTCAAGCATCTAAGAACATGAGAGATATGGCTAGCTATGAGAAATCTAGACTTGATAAGACTACTGCAACTGTAACAGACACAAAGTATGTCACAATGTTTTGCTGAAAAGTGATGAAAAGCATCGAACATAATTGGAATAAAAAGTTAATGGCCCGTCTATTGTAATGGAGGTGCTTGATGGGGATCGGTATATGTTGAAGTGCAATTCAAGCTGTACTATATCACAATTCTGAGCCAAGAATTGAAAGCCAGGTGCAATTTTTCCAGCACAAGACAATTTAAAGAAAGATTTTCTTGTCGGAATGGGAGCTTCACCTATTGGAATTTTTACAGGATGTCTATTATATTTATTCTTGTTACATATCTCACAACCTTTGATATATTTTTTTATATTTTATTTTTTTTGTATAAGTTTGCCAAATAATACAATTTAGTTATCTGTTTGTAGTTTTCATCTAAACATCTGTGTGCTCTGCAATGAGTTTCTTCTATAATTAAGGCTTCATCTTCTGGATTCTCAATATCTTGGAGGAATTTCTTCGTGAAGAGAAATTTGTTTATGAAATTATCCTTTAGTACTTTTTGAATAACATATAGATCTTCTAATGTGCAATGTATTCCAGTGGTTAAGTTTGGCTTTTAAAATATGCAGTAAATTCTCAACTGTGTCAAATTCAATTATATGTCGGGTATTTTCATGAATTCTTTTTAGCTCATGAACTGTGATTCTAGCTTTTGCTATGAGTAACTGTTGCTTAAACTGGTTTAATGGCTTCCTGGTTTCTTGAATGTTGTTTTCAAAACTGCGTTCTGCTGAATGTTGGGTATTTAAATCTGAATCTAATTTCACTTGTTCATCATCACTGTCTGTTATATGATTTATTTGAATTCGAGATAAAGCGTCTGCTACTATATTGGTTGAACCTGGTTTATATATGATCTTTGGTGCAAAACTTTCAATAAAGTAGTACCACCGTTTCATTTCCATATTTGGATTGTTCTGTGACATGGTAAGGGAGAATGGTTGGTGATCTGTTTGAATTTCAATTCCACTAACTCCGTTTAAATAATTTCTTAAATTATTCTGTGCCCACACTTTTTTGTTTGTGGCATAAAGTTGCTCAGTTTTGTTTAGGGTTTTGGAAATAAATGTTATAGGGTTCCCTTCTTGTGATAATACTGCACCAATTGCTATGTTTGATGCATCTGTGGTTAGAGTGAATTTTTTATTGTAATCCGGTTGTACTAATTCTATATGTACAATTAAACTATCTTTTAGAATATTAAATGCTTCCACTGCTGCTTCATCCAGCTGTATCAAGGCTTTTTTTGATGCTCTTTTTGAAATCTTCCCAATGACTCCACTTAAATACTTTGTTAGTGGTTTGGCAATTGTCGCATAGTTCCGGACGAATTTTCTATAACACCCTGTTATTCCTAGGAAACTGCGTAGCTCTCGGACATTTTTCGGAATTGGGTATTTCTGTATTGTATCTATTTTTTCCGGGTCTGTTTTAGTGACATTATGGGAAACGATGTTTCCCAGGAATTTAGTCTGTAGTTGAAAAAATTTAGACTTTTCAAGGGAAATTTTCATGTTAGCATTCTGTAAAATCTGTATTATTCTAATTATATCTGTATAGTGCTGATTAATAGTTTTTGAAAAACGGTTTCATCGAAAATGATCTGCTCTTCGTTATTATTATATCTTAAAATTCCCTTTTCGGTATCAATAACCGCTCCTATCTTTTTTAGTAAATTAAATCCTATAAGTAAATCTGTTTCCATACCCTCTATTTCGTAAAATACTTGTTTTGTATTAAAGCCTAGTACTCAGACGAGCAAAATATTCTAGCGCAAGAAAGTTGCCTATATTTTGCTGTGTGACCAGAGTGACCAGATGTGCATGCTCTACGGTTACACTGTTTTGTTTTTGCTTACAAATAAAATCAGATGGAAATTCAAATTTTGTCAGAAAGCAAGTCGGAATGTACTATTTAGAACGACAAAGAACATAAAAAGCTCCGCAATATTGTATCCATTAAATTATAAATAAATAAAATGTGTATCGTTTATAAAATTGATAAGAGACAATATCCATTTAATCGGCTTCAATGAGATTCAATTTGTTTTCATTATTGCAATATTCTAGCCGGTGCAATTTTCTAGTGTCGATGACGACAGAATATAGAATAAATCTATCTTTCAGTCGAGCCCAGCAAATACCACCTTTTCTTTTGTAGTATATATCGTTGCCTTTGCAGTATAAATCGGTCATTTATTTTGCTTGTCTAAGTACTCGTTTGCAAAATTCTTGCGCAAGAATTACAGGCATGTATTTTTATCGTTTCCACACGAATATCATCCCTGATTCTTGCGCAAGAATATTTTGCTCGTCTGAGTACTAGGCTTTATTTCGTAAAATACTTGTTTTGTATTAAATATGGTTATTATATGAAAATATTTGATTATCGAAAATCCATTTACAGTGGCAACTCTCTTATAAGTTGACATTTCTTTTTTATTTTTATAAATTCCCTTTTTTATGTAATAGGATATTGCTCCCGTATCTATTAAGACCTTAAAATTTTTATTTAATTTTTGGTCTGTTCTTATTAAGTAGGGCAGACCTACTTCGAGGGCTGATCTAAAAAATTATCCTCTTCAATATTGTTCACCCTCATGGCTTTATTTACCGGTTGAGGTTGATTTAACGAGTCAGTTGGTTTTCGTTTAAGCGGTAGATTTGGGCTATAAAAGTATTATAACTTCGGTTATAGTTAGTATTATGATTTCCCCTGTAGGGGTTATTATTTGGTCGGTTTTGTATTTGCAAAGATTCGTTCACCTCCATTGGTTCGGGGGCCTGATTTTGTTGTCTGTTATTTAGAAAATAATGTTGTCCCCAAGACATATTATTTTTCTGGAAGTTGCTTTTCTGTTCGAAAGGTCCGTTGTAGGCTCTTGGTTGTCTCTGGAGGAACCTCAAGGTATTTTGGGTATTTCCTGGATTCTTTGGTGGGTATTGAATTGGTAGGCAAATTGTGCCCGCCTGTTATTAGCTTGTAGTTCTTGCACCTTGGCCAAAGCATTTGGTAGGTCTGGTGGGTTTAATGAAAAATGTAATTCGGAAATACCGCCTTTGAGACCAGTCATGAAAATGCGTAAGGCATTCTCTCTAATTTTGTTATTTGTTTCTTTGGTTACCTCACTGTCCTTACCATAAGTCATGATTGTTTTGTTAAGAAGCAATGTCATCTTTTTAATAACCTCATTATAAAAGTCTATTATTGAAAGGTTCCCTTGTCGGAGAACGCTTAATTCTTGTTCTATGATGTATATTGGTCGTTTGTCACTGAACACAAAGTCGAGTCGTGCTAGTATAGCATCAACGTTTAAAACGGTTCCATGGTTAGTTAGTGCATCATGCGCTAGCCCTGTGATTTTATTTCTTAAAATGGTCAAAGCAATAAAGTATTGCTTGCTTCCCCTTTTATACAACTGCATAGCTGTTTCCGCAGCCTCTCTCCATCCTACGTATTGATTAAGTCCCCCACTAAAGACTGGTAATGATTCTATTATTACATGCTCGTATATTCCACCTTCTTCGGATATCGCAATTTATGAGCAGCACTTGTCCGCCTTAAGCGCTGTTTCTTCCTCGCTATCTGATAAAGATCATATGATAGTTCTTGGGGATTTCAATTTGCCAGGAACTGTTTGGTCTTCGGTAAACGAGTCTAATAACCTAGTGCCCATGTCACGACATGACTTTATAGACGGCTTACTTGACTTATCCCTGTCTCAAGTCAACCATGTGAAAAATTCCCTTGGTCGATTGCTTGATCTGTGCTTTGTAACGGATCCGACCATAGCGTTGTTAAACCGAGTCCCTCCGCTCACTATACCTGAAGACGCCTACCATCCTACACTTGAAGTGTCGCTCGATATAGGACCAACCGCATCGGATCGGTCGGGTAAGCTACCTCGATGTGTCCGCTGCTTTCGTAAAGCCGAGTTTGCGAAGCTTAATAACCTCATTAGGGATTTTAATTGGTCCGCTTTGTATTTGTGCACTGATGTTACGATAGGCACAAATATTTTCTACAATGCACTTGACTCACTTTTTGAGTCTTGTGTCAAACTTTTCTGTCCTATTAGATCTGGGAAGCGACCTTGGTATACCAAAGAGTTATCCAGTCTAAAAAACTTAAAATCAAGACTTTACAAAAAATTTCAAGAAGTTGGCTCTCCTTCTTCTCTATCTCGCTATGTAATGGCTCGGTAAAACTTTTCAGTTCTTAATTCCCAGTGCTATAAGAACCACCTATCTAGATGAAAGATACGTTTTTCTCAGGACCCTAAGCAGTTTTACAGCTTCGTAAACAGTAAGCGTAAAACGTCCGCACATCCATCCTCGCTTTCATTTTTTAATACGTCGGCAAATACTGATCAGGCAATGGCCGATCTTTTTGCCCAATTCTTTCAAACAACCTATTCACAGGAATGCTACTCCTGTCAGCCGTACCCATACGGTTTACCGAGGTCGAACGGCGTCTTCAGTCCCTTGTTAAATGAAAGTTCTCTGCTTCATGATCTCCGGAAAGTTAAGCCGGTGTTTTCACCGGGTCCGGACGGAGTTCCCGGCTGTGTACTTAGGTACTGCGCCGAGTCTCTGTGTGGACCGTTGCTTAAACTATTCAGCCTGTCCATAAACTCTTCATGATTCCTCTCCATAAGAAAGGTAGTAAGTCTGACCCGAAGAACTATAGAGGTATATCTAAGTTATCCAATATTCCTAAAGTGTTTGAGAAAATTTTAACTCCGCACCTGCAGCATCTTTGCAGATCACTTATATCTCCTGCCCAGCATGGATTTATAAGGCGGAGATCAACAACCACGAATTTATTGGAGTTTACCTCCTTCATCATTAAAGGCTTCCAAGGTAATCTACAGACGGATGTCATTTACACAGATTTCAGTAAAGCATTCGACTCTGTAAACCACACTCTCCTAGCACAAAAACTTGACCTTTTAGGGTTTCCACCCAATCTCTTGAGATGGATTTCTAGCTACCTTTGTTCCAGATCCCAAAGAGTCCTCTTCAAAAACTGCCTATCTTCACCAGTTATGGTTACTTCGGGCCTACCACAGGGCAGCCATCTAGGCCCCCTACTCTTTACACTCCTTATTAATAACCTGCCTTCGGTATTAACATACTCTCTTGTACTTATGTATGCGGATGATATCAAACTGTGTGTCCAGTTCAAGGATAACTTATCTCACTCCAGGTTGCAATCCGATCTTAATAGCTTTCAATCGTGCTTGGGTTGATAAAGAGGTGGTCAAAGGAATTTGACGGCCATTATATAACAAAGACTCTCTATATATCGCTTGTTTGTCCGATTTTAGAATATGGTTCTTGTGTATGGTGCCCTCAGTACAAAGTACACCAGGACCGTATAAAATAAGTACAGAAAAACTTTTTAATTTTCGTTCTACGCGGCCTCAACTGGGATGCAAGTGTGAGACTGCCGTTTTACTCTAGTAGATCGCTTTTAATAAACCTTCCATCCTTAGTTAACCGTAGAAAAATGCTTGGTGTGATTTTTGTGCACAACTTGATCAAGGGTGACGTAGATAGCCCTGACTTGTTGAGCCGCATAAACTTCACGATTCCTATTAGAATTACTAGAAATATACCTCTGTTCCTTCCGATTTGTAGATCGGATTATTCTATGCATGAACCTTTTAGAGTTTTATGCTCGGATTATAATTCCCTCCACCATATCATATCGGCAACTAATTCCCTTCCTCTTCTTAAATCACTATTACTCACATACCTTTCTCGTAGTTAGAAATTGTAGTTGTTGAGTACAATAGTTTTAATGCATGCTTAATTCCTTGAGTAAGATTAGTTCTAATTTTCCTCGAATACTAGTCTAACATCTATCTTTCCTGCATAATCGCGATCGGTTCGGTTAACGAGTCGCGCGTTTTGCGGCAGCGCCCCTCGGTCGGTTGGGTGGGAGGAGGGCTGCGTTTCAGCCTGGGATTGCGTGCGTAACAGCATTCGGCCGGTGTCCCATGGGCCACTTGATGGTGCAGTCATTGCACGTCAACGTCCAAACATTACCTTTAAGGTGGTTTCATCTTTAATTTTTTCATCATTTTTTTCAGCATGATAATCTACTACCTGATCTGAGTTTGTTTCTAAATGTTCTTTTAATTGTGTTATTTGCTCTTTCACTTGTGCAATCTGAATTGCTATCAACTGCTTGACCAGATCGGTGGTCAGATCAGTCCTTGATTTTGTAGTCATTTTTAATTTTTGAAAATCCGAAATTAAGTTATCCAGTGTTTTTTAGTTTTAAATGTTGTACTCTATAATATTAATATTTTTACTTAAATAACTACGAATATTTATTTATCTGTTTCTTAAATTGCATTTTTTCTGATTTTCACGAATTTTTCCGGAAGGGGTCGTCCTTCTTTTGGTTAACTTGATATCTTCCTTCTAATGACGTTTTATTTGATTTATAAAATTGTTCTTCAATTTAGATAGTTGATAGCAGCTAGGGTCCTCCCTACAGCTCTTCCTTGGTTTTCGTATGGTTTTTTTGGTTTTTTTGGTTGGTTGGTTTTTATACCCGGTACTCGAAGAGTAAAGGGGTATATTAGATTTGTGCAAAAAATTAATGTGTGTAACACCCAGAAGGAAGCGTTTCCGACCCCATAAAGTATATATATTCTTGATCAGCATCAATAGCCGAGTCGATATAGCTATGTCTGTCTGTCCGTCCGTCTGTCCGTCCGTCCGTCTGTCCGTCTTCATTAGCGCCTATAGCTCAAAGACCATAAAAGCTAGAGGAACACTATTTTGTATCCAGACTCCTGTCCTATCGCACTGTTACAAGTGTATTTTAAAATTGCGCCCCGCCCCCTTCCGCCCACTCCAAGGACGAAAATCTGTGGCATGCACAATTTTAATGATACGAGAAAACTAAAAACGCAGAATCATAGAGAATGAGCATATCTATCAGATTGTAGAATCTAGATCAGATCGAGTAATAAATATAGCCACAATGAAGAAAACCATTTCGAAATGCATCGTTCCCTCTCGCTCTCTCTCACACACAGGGGTAGGCGCTATGCCTGATCGAATTTTTTGACGCCTAGTTCTCAGAGACTATAATGTATGATGTATATTGGTCGTTTGTCACTGAACACAAAGTCGAGTCGTGCTAGTATAGCATCAACGTTTAAAACGGTTCCATGGTTAGTTAGTGCATCATGCGCTAGCCCTGTGATTTTATTTCTTAAAATGGTCAAAGCAATAAAGTATTGCTTGATCCCCTTTTATACAACTGTATAGCTGTTTCCGCAGCCTCTCTCCATTCTACATGTTTATTAAGTCCCCCACTAAAGACTGGTAATGATTCTATTACCTTTTAGGTAGTTTCATCTTTAATTTTTTCATAAATTTTTTCAGCATGATAATCTACTACCTGATCTGAGGTTGTTTCTAAATGTTGTTTTGATTGTGTTATTTGCTCTTTCACTTGTGAAATCTGAATTGCTATCAACTGCTTGACCAGATTGGCGGTCAGATCAGTCCTTGATTCTGTAGTCATTTTTAATTTTTGAAAATCCGAAATTAAGTTATCCAGTGTTTTTAGTTTTAAATGTTGTACTCTATAATATTAATATTTTTACTTATATAACTACTTATATTTTTTTATCTGTTTCTTAAATTACATTTTTTCTGATTCTTACGAATATTTCCGGAAGGGGTCGTCCTTCTTTTGGTTAACTTGATATCTTCCTTGATGATAGCAGCGAGGGTCCTCCCTACAGCTCTTCCTTGGTTTTAGTATGGTTTTTTTGGTTGGTTGGTTGGTTTTTTCGTATTCAATTCAATCAATTGAATATTGATATAAGATATTGTTGAATTGTTTTTTACGCGCCGAGCCTTCCAGTTGGGTGTTTAATTTCCTCACTTTTCTCTTTTTGTTGTCTTAACGCTCCGTCACAACGCGTTCTATTGAAGGATTTATTGCATTAATTAATTGTCCTTCTTTGGGTTCGAGCCCACGCAACACTTTTGTTTTTCGGTGCTTTGAATACGCATGGCCCCACGTTAGGCGCCAATTAAACATTCGCGGTGGCGATTTGTGTTTTTAAAAAGTAAAATTGTTTAACTTTATTTAAAAAATTTATTGAGCTTAACAAGACTTAAAGAATTTCAGTTTCGAGGTAAATTGTTCAACCGGATAGGTATCGGCACGATTTTGGCGACTTTAGTTTTAGGTCAACTTTTCCGTTCTGCTCCAAGATCAAGACTGACTCTACTGATTCCATCTCCACATCATGAAACCATAAATGGTTCTCTGCTCGATACCATTTTCCTATTAACAAACGGACTGACTCGATTTGGTCATCCAGATCTAGAATTGTAAAAGACCAAAAATGCAGAATCTGCAGAAAGCAGGGTGTTCAATTGTTTACCCGAAAGCCGGGAGTGAGCCGAGAGTGGGCCGAGAGTGGGCCGAGAGTGGGCCGAGATTGTTTTTCAATTAAGGCGGGTGTGAGAAAAGTTTGTTTTCCACTTTAGGTGGGGTGTGAGTAAAGATTGTTTATAAATTATTTGGTAGCCAAAGATTGAATGATTTAGATCGGATTAATAGGGTTAATTTGTACCCGCAATAAAACAACTGTACTAATAAGAAAATTATTAATAATATAGTTGTTAATGGTAATCCAGTATTCCAGAATTTTATAAATGGATTTAAAATATTAACATTGTAAAAGGAAAGTAAATTATCAGTGGATTGTTCAAAATCAACTAAATTAAAATTACTGTATCTATGTTGCGATACGTATTCCCAAATTTTATTCTTCTCATTTACATAGGTTTTGTTATTTATTATAATTGTATCGTTGAATATAAGAAGATAAGTACCTAACAACTTAGTGTTGTTTACGTTATTGGTGCCTGACACTAATATGGCACCATTTTCCACGAAATCTATTTCTTTGTTTTTTTCTCTTATTTTCGAGCAGTTGGCCTTAAGGCCATTTAGAAAATTCGTAAAACAATTATTTTCTAAACTTATTTTCGCATAGTTGTTAAATGTTTCTGCTTTGAAATTATTCATTAGATAATAACGTCCCCCGCATTCGCAAATATTTTTGCTTATAACAAATTTTCCATCATGTTGTGAGATGACTCTTGCATGGTATAGTTTACAAATATTATTAATTTGGGTGTAGTTTATATAAATAATTATTAAGTCTGCGTTTCGAACTATTTTAAAAGTTTCAATGCCAAGGCTTCTTTTCGTGCTTGTAAATGTCATCTTTTTCATTTTTATTTACAATTTTTGTACTAAGAATGTTTATTGTTTATTGTTTAAAATTGTTTAAAGTTTAACAATGTGCAGTTAAACTGTAGAGGGAAAAATTAAATGATAAGTGTGTATCCTACGAGACTTAGGCAAGATTCAAGATAAACTTAAAATATAATTTAAAATTATTACAATATGTTATTCATTAGGATAGATTTGACCGTGTTAGAACTAGAATCAAAGGAGAACAGATGAAAAGATTTCGGCAAAGGCTACGGAAAGATTTCTGATCTGAGTAGTTAGAAAGGCAGAGTTGAAGGTAGAGAGGAAAGTAATGCCTAGTCGGACGGGATGGGACAGCAAAACTAATAAGACTTATAAGGGCCGATGATTCCACCTCACCGGAGAGAAGCTTGTGGAGAAAAAGAACTCCATGACAGATCCTACGGGACTTCAGAGATTGGAGGTTAATGAGGCGCAGCCTGCTTTCGTAGGGAGGGAGATGTAACACAGGGTCCCAATTAAGTGCACGGAGTGCAAAGATGAGGAATTGTTTCTGCACGGATTCAAGCATATCTTGAAATTTTTGGTAATGTGGTGACCAGACACAGGAACCATATTCCAAGATAGGCCTGACCAGGGAAACGTATAAGACTTTAGTGGTGTAAGGGTCAGTATATTCCTTAGACCATCTTTTAACAAAGCCAAGAACTCCTTTGGCTTTATTCGAGATGGAGGAGATATGACAATTATAAAAAAGATTAGGAACAAAGATGATGCCTAGGTCACTAACTTTGAACTGGCGTTCTAGGATACAACTATTAATGGAGTAGTCAAATAGGTATGGCTTGATGCGGTGAAAAGTCATGACATTACATTTAGAAATGTTCAGTGGAAGAACGTTAATGAGGCACCAGTTATTAAGAGCGTCAAGATCCGATTGCAGAGATAACGGGGACGCAGGGTCTTTATAGGAAAAACATACTTTAACATCGTCAGCGTACATAAGGACACGGGAGTGAGATAATACTAGAGGAAGATCATTAATGAACAAATTAAATAACAGGGGGCCCAGATGGCTACCTTGAGGTACACCCGATGTAACAAGAACTGGTTTAGAGAAAGAGGAGTTGAAGCGGACACGCTGAGAACGATTACAAAGGTAAGAATTGGTCCAGAGGAGGAGATTAGTCGGAAACCCAAGGAGAGATAGTTTATGGATAAGGAGATTGTGATTAACAGAGTCAAAGGCTTTACTAAAATCAGTGTAAGCTACATCAGTTTGGCACTGATTAGCAAATCTAGTAGTTACGAAGGAGGAGAATTCAAGGAGGTTAGACGTAACTGAGCGAGAACAGGGAACTACAAAAGTGCCGCAGCTGAGAAGTAATGATTTTTTCAACGAGTTTAGGAATGGCAGATAAATTAGATATACAACGATAATTAGAAACATCTGATTTCGAGCCCTTTTTGTGGACAGGGATTATGTAGGACTCCTTCCAGATGATTGGAAAATCGCTTAACTCTAGCGACAAGGTGAAAAGCTTTAGAAGGGGCACGCAAAGAGAATCAGCACAAAGTTTAAGAACGGCACTGGGGACCAAATCCGGGCCAGTGGAGAACGAGAACTTACTCGATTTTAATATGGTTAGCAGGCAGTTATAATCAATGAAGGGGGAATAGATACAATTTGAGCTCTTTAGGGGAAAAGGATAAGAGTACCTGGTACGATGGTCGGATGTGGAGAATAGAGGGAAGGTTCATTGAGGGGACAGAGTAGCAACGTTGAAAAAAGGAAGCGAACAGATCCGCAATGTCGCAATCATTGTCAGCAAAACTACCATTTAAGTGTAGAGATGAAGGAAATTGAGAAGAGTTAAGTTTAGAGTTAACAAACCTGAAGAATTGTTTAGGATCGCGTTTGAAGTTAAGCTTGCACTTGGCCAAGTACTTATTATAGCATAACTTATTACATAGGGAAAATTTAGATTTAGCAATTAAGTATTTAGAAAAGTCCGATTGAGAACCGGATTTCTTAAATTTTTTATACATGAGGGATTTAAAATTTCTCAGGTTGATTACCCTCGTGGTGAACCAAATGGGGCTAGAAGGATTTTTCAAGGGGGTGACTAAAGGGACATAAGTAGAAAAGATGGAAAAATGGTGGTATAGAATGCCTTAGTGGCAGGCTCTATTTCGAGGTAGTCGTCGAGGAATGACCAATCGATCAATATTCAAAGAGGTAAAATCGGCCTTTTTAAAGCAATAGATGGGCGAGGGCTTAGGGAACGATTTGATGGGCCCAGAAGAAGGCAAGTGAAGTTCAATATCAAGTGTGGGATGATAAAGGTCTTCAGGGAAGGATAGAGGCGATCCTCTACTAACCAGAGTCATCGACGTATCGGAGGTGAAGACGAGGTCTAAGATCTTGCCAATGTTATTACAAATGCCATTAACCTGACCCAGCGAAGTATAGGACAAGGAGTCAATAAAAACATGCTGCATAGATGGGAGCATGGGGTTAGAGTCAACAGAAGGAGTCCACGTAATGTTTGGGAGATTTAAATCTCCAAGGACAATAAGGCGATCGGAATCATTAAGTTGGGACGAAAGGGACTGAAGATGAGCAGTGTGAAGCATATAGGTTGCGAATTCAGCAGACGGAGGGATGTATGAACAAGAAATGAATAAACTAAAAGAGCGCAGACGAATTTTAACTATGACTATTTCTAAATTGTTACACTCTTCGATGGAAAGGAGTTGAGAAGTTAAATCAGAGCGAACGGCTATCAGAACTCCACCACCTCGAGATGGACGGTCAAGTCTATATACGTTAGTACGATATGGCGAAGTACGAGTAACCTTTCTTCTCTTAGGAGACTCATTCATCATTTTTAGGTTTTTAAAATGAGTCTCCGTTGAGAGAAACTTATCCTGTAATCGCTGGAATTCCGTGTGGAGACTGGCGAATTCATTATGAGTTTGTCTCATAAAGATTCGCATGTCGGCCTCAAGTGGCCTGCAATCAAAACAGGTCCAGTTGAGACCGCAGCGAGTCTTGACCACATCAACAATGCGACCACCATAGTGACCAAGACCCGCACAGGTAGCGTGCGCCGTATTATTACACAACTAGCAGTAGATGAAGGTTTGACGGGTGGCCACCGTACGGCCAGCGTCGCACCGTTTAGCACAGCAGGAGCTCATTGTAAAAGTGATGAAAAAGAAATATTTGTGGAAAAGAAAAGTAAAATATAAGTCGGTGTGAGGCTGATGCAGTATGTTAAGCGTGTGTTACACAATTCCGCGCGCAAGCACAAACACAACAGTCAAAATAACAACAGGTGTACAGAGAGACGAAAGAAGCACAGAGAGTAAGCGCGGAGCGGCTGATAGCGCGGTGCGTGTGTGAGAAATTTCATTTGTTCCTTCTGACTATATTTATGATCCGATCTGATTCAAATTCAATACTTTGATAGATATAGTCATTTTCTATGATTCTGCGTTTTTGTTTTTCCCGTGTCTTTAAAATTGTAGATTTTCATCCTTTGTGGGGGCGGAAGGGGGCATGGCCAAATTTTAAAACAAACTCGTCTCGGTTTGATATCACAGGAGCTCGGATAGAAATTTTGGTGGTTCTAGCTCTTATAGTCTCTGAGAACTAGGCGTCAAAAAATTCGATCAGGCATAGCGCCTATCCCTGTGTGTGAGAGAGAGCGAGAGGGAACGATGCATTTCGAAATGGTTTTCTTCATTGTGGCTATATTTATTATCCGATCTGATCCAGATTCAACACTCTGATAGATAACGTCAGTGTCTATGATTCTGCGTTTTTAGTTTTCTCGTATCTTTAAAATTGTGCATGCCACAGATTTTCGTCCTTGGAGTGGGCGGTAGGGGGCGGGGCGAAATTTACACTTGCAACAGTGCGATAGGACAGGAGTCTGGATACAAAATTGTGTTCCTCTAGCTTTTATAGTCTTTGAGCTATAGGCTCTACTTTATACCCGGTACTCAGTCAGTATATATGTATGTGAGCTTGTAATAAATTACATTATTACATGTTCGCAAAAGGGATAAATTTAGTTTTAGCCAAAAAAGACAAAAAAAAATTAAGTCAACCTTTTCGGAGATTTATATATATTATTTCCATTTTTGTTTACATAAGTTTTTTACATCTGTCTTTTCTACATGTCTAAATCTACTTCCTACATATACATACACCGCTGTGTGCGAGAGAGAGAGGGAATGAGTCTGCGCTTGGAAGGCCACTGAAATTTCATTTGTTCCTTCTGACTATATTTATGGTCCGATCTGATCCAGATTCAAGACTCTGATAGATTTTGTCATTCTCTACGATTCTGTTTTTTTAGTTTTCTCGTATCTTTAAAATTGTGCATGCCACAGATTTTCGTTCTTGGAGTGGGCAGAAGGGGGCGGGGCGAAATTTTAAAATACACTTGTAACAGTGCGATAGGACAGGAGTCTGGATACAAAATTGTGTTCCTCTAGCTTTTATAGTCTTTGAGCTATAGGCGCCAATGAAGACGGACAGACGGACGGACGGACGGACAGACAGACATAGCTATATCGACTCGGCTATTGATCCTGATCAAGAATATATAAGTTAACAAGAGTTAACTGAATTGTCCATTGGGTTGGACGAATTCTGAGTTAACAAGAGTTAACTGAATTGTCCATTGGGTTGGACGAATTCTGCGATATTGCAAGATAAGCAGTTTCGTCACCCGTGGGATCGCCGTCGTCGCGGTCGCCGGATACCGGCCGCCACTGGACACCACACACGAGGCGCAAAGTCAGCACTTTTGCTGGACAGCGACGAGCGCCGTGGCTGGCAGCTAAGGGTCCGCAGCTCGGAGGTTTAGGTTCTTAAGTTAGTTATTAATTATCTGCCGAGTGGCATTCACGTCTTACGTCTCGCCTTGCGGGTATTAATCTCTCACTGTATTCATTACAAGTTTAATCAAATAAATAATACTTCATATTGAATACCCGCCTTGTATTTAAATATTACTGGCGCCCAACGCGATCGAAAACCACCCCCGAGAGAGTAAATTAGTGCGGAGACAACGCCCGCTAAGTGAAAATCGGTGAAAAGTGCGAAACAAAAAACTTAAAGATCGACAGCATCGAGTGCGGAGACAACGCCCACTCAGGAAAGAACAAAATTTGTAAAAGGAAAGTGAAAATCATTTAGTACGGAGACAACGCCTGCTAAGTGAAAATCGGTGAAAAGTGCAAAACAAAAAACCGAAAGATAAACAGCATCGAGTGCGGAGACAACGCCCACTCAAAAAAGAACAAAAACGTTAAAAATAAAGTGGAAACTGTGGAGCGCGGAGACAACGCCCGCTCAAAAAACAGAAATTATTATCAAAAAGCCACGCCCGCGGGAGATCTGTAAATAGACCACCGCAACACAACACCAAAATCAAAAAATTACGGTGAAAAAAAGTGCGTACATCAATTGCACACAAAAGCTCGTAGCCTCGAGTGTAAATAAAAGGCATTTAATCAACCTCAAACTGTTACACCAGAGCGGACGGCTTTGGGCAGCGGCGACGATAGACGAGAGAAGAAAAACAACGCAGAATAGTAAAGGAGTAGCCACCAAAAGTTGTGCCGGCTAAAATCAACACACCGAGTAGAAGAGAATAAAAGAGGAGCATGTAAGTGAAACTTTTCTTCAGTTATCGCCCAATAATAGATCAAAAAAAATAAAGCCAAAGAAATAAAACGAAACTAAAATATATTCAGAAATATTCGGCCGTCGTTGTTCTCAGAATTTTTTGCCCCCTCCTTTGCCCCCTCCTTTTTTGCCGGTCCTGACCTACGATAAAGACAAACGAAACGTTAGGGACCGTTCATGCCCATTTCTGAATTAGCGAGATTGTTCGGCGGACTCAGTGTAGACCTTGAAATAGAACCCGAGGGAAGAGAAGAAAGAATGGACCCTGATCAGATCAGAGCCGTTATAGAGGCGGCGGTCAGCGCTGCGCTAGAAATACAAAAAGCTGACTTTAATCGACGTCTGCAGGCTGTAACTGACCAGCTGCAGGCTGCAAGAGTTCAGGTCCCCGAGGCCAGGGCCTACGAGGTGATCACCTTGGACCGAGCGGTAAGGTGCGATGAAGCTTTGGATGCGGTAAAAACGCTGCCAGAATTCAACGGGGCCCAGGATCAATATGTTTCCTGGCGCCAAGCAGCAAAAGCTGCCTATAAGCTATACGAGGGATTTGTAGGGAGTTCAAAGCACTACCAAGCGGTTTTAATAATCAGGAACAAGATAAGAGGGCCCGCTGACTCGCTCTTAGCGTCGTTCAACACAGTGTTGAACTTTGAGGCGATCATCAATCGCCTCGATTTTACATATTCGGACAAGCGTCCGATACACTTGCTAGAGCAAGAGCTTGCCACACTTCGGCAGGGCGGACTGTCCATCACTCAGTTTTACGAAGAGGTCGAGAAGAAGCTCACTCTTCTCACAAATAAGACGATCATGTCACAAGACGCCGCACAGGCGCAATACATTAACGAGAAGTATAGGGCTAACGCACTCCGTGTCTTCGTCTCAGGCTTAAGAAGAGGACTCACGGATACATTATTTGCTGCACAGCCTGCGGACTTGCCGTCAGCCTTGGCCTTGGCCCAAGAAATTGAGGCCAACCATGATAGGCACGACTTTGCAACGAATTACGCAAGAGCTTTAGAAAGCAAGCCACAGAACCGAGCAAAGTATAGGCAGGGCGGACAGAATGAGCCCGATCACGACAAAAGGCAATCGAAGAACCCGTTCTACACGAACAACCATAGGAACCATCAAGCAGGTGGTCATCGTAGCCAAGACAAAGTAGAGATGATGGATGTTGATCCATCTTCCTCTAAATTCCGCCAGCCAACTAGCTTTCAGAAGCAGCAGGGGCACAACCCAGGCCTACCAGCTACAGGAAACCCTAATAGCGGGCACCAGCAGTGTGCGTATAAAAGGTCGGCTGGATCCCAGAGATTCTCCGACCAGCGCAGGCAGAGGGTAAATCACCTCGCTCAGGTGGACCCGGACAAATACGAGCAACAATATGAGCAGTTAGCATCGGAAGCAGTGGCGGAGATTGATGAAGAGAATAGTGCAGGATACGAGAGTGATACTGTCAATTTTTTAGGGGAGAGTCCCTGCTCCCGTTCATCAAACGAACAGTAGCAGGGAGAACACTAAACCTTTTAATAGACACTGGGGCTGCAAAAAATTTTATCAAACCATTAAAAGAACTCAAGGGAATTATCCCTGTAGAGGCCCAATTTGTCGTAAAATCCCTGCACGGCTTTAACAAAGTAGAGCAAAAATGTCTCCTAACCATATTCGGCATAAAATGCCCGTTCTTTATTTTGCCGGAGCTATCAACCTTTGATGGCATCATAGGGCTCGACACGCTAACGAAAGCTGGTGTCAATATAAACCTGGGGACAAAAAATCTCCACTTTGGACAGGAATCTGAAAAGATCCTATTCCACAAATGCCCCAGCGTTAACTTCACAAAAGTAGACGACATCGAAGTCCCGCCAGAAATAAAGGACGAGTTTCTCAGAATGATGTCCAGCCGCATAAAGGCATTTGCAGATCCGACTATAATAAGGGTAGCCCCTTCAACACAGCCGTGGTAGCCACAATTAGGACCGAGGACGAAGAGCCAATCTACTCGAAAATGTACCCCTTCCCTGTAGGAGCCACTGATTTCGTCAATGACGAGGTGAAGGACCTATTGCGGAACAAAATCATTCGGCCTTCCAGGTCTCCGTACAACAACCCCATATGGGTTGTTGCAAAAAAAGGCACTGACGACTCGGGCTCAAACAAGAAGCGGCTAGTCATAGACTTCCGCAAGCTTAACTCAAAGACCATACCAGACAAGTATCCAATGCCTTGTATCTCCATGATACATTCAAATCTGGGGAAGGCAAGATACTTCACTACCCTTGACCTAAAGTCAGGGTACCACCAAATCACGTTAGCTGAACGCGATCGTGAAAAGACCTCATTTTCGGTAAACGAAGGCAAATATGAGTTCTGCCGTTTACCATTTGGCCTCAGAAATGCATCAAGCATCTTTCAACGGGCCATCGATGACGTATTACGGGAGAATATTGGTAAGATATGTTACGTGTATGTTGACGACGTCATCGTATTCTCAAAGAGTGAGGCAGATCATGTCAGAGACATTGACACCGTGCTTGGCAGCCTCCACGACGCGAACATGAGGGTGTCAAAGGAAAAATCCCAGTTCTTCAAGGGACAGGTGGAATTCCTTGGGTTTGTGGTGTCAACAGAGGGCACGAGAACAAGCCCTGATAAGGTCAAGGCTATTCAGGGGTTTAGACAACCCTCCACCCTGTTTGCGGTAAGATCATTCCTGGGTCTTGCCAGCTACTACAGGTGTTTTATAAAGGACTTCGCTCAAATAGCAAGACCTATCTCTAGCATTCTAAAGGGAGAAAATGGTAAGATCAGCAAGCAACGCTCGAAAGCCATTCCCATACAGTTTTATGAGGTTCAGAAACAGGCCTTTGATAAACTCAGGAACATTTTGGCGTCGGAAGACGTCATCCTCCACTACCCAGACTTCAATCAACCATTCGACCTAACCACTGATGCCTCGTCCAGTGGTATCGGGGCGGTACTGTCGCAAAATAATAGACCCATAACCATGATTTCTAGGACTCTGAAAGACAGAGAACTAAACTATGCGACCAATGAAAGGGAGCTTCTGGCCATAGTCTGGGCCCTAGACACGCTTCGTCATTACCTGTATGGAAGGAGTGACATCAACATCTACACAGACCATCAGCCACTGATTTTCGCGGTTTCAGATAGAAACCCCAATTCCAAGATAAAGCGTAGGAAGGCGAGAATTGATGAGTGCGGCGCAAGGGTCTTATACAAACCAGGCAGGGACAATTACGTAGCAGATGCGCTGTCGCGACAAAACATCAATGCGTTAGAAAGTCAGAGTCGATCCGACGCAGCAACAATTCATAGTGAAGCCTCGCTCACTTACGTAATCGAAGCCGTAGACAAACCAGTGAACTGCTTCAGGAATCAGATAATCCTAGAAGAATCAAGTACCCCTTCCAAGCAGTTCCACATCCTCTTCTCCGAGAAGACCCGTCACAGGATCGACTTTGTCAGTCGAGATACACTTCTTGCATCCATCAAGGAAGCGGTAAAGCCTGGAGTCGTTAACGCCATCCATTGCACTCTGCCAACTTTGGCGTTCGTGCAAAACGATCTGGTAAAAGCCTTTCCGGACACAAAATTTCGATTTTGCAAGACCTTGGTGACAGACATCACCAACGACGGGGAACGAAGAGAGATAATGACAGCCGAACACAATCGGGCGCACAGGGCAGCCCAGGAAAATGTGAAGCAGGTACTGCGAGATTATTATTTTCCAAAGATGGAAAAAATTGCAGCGGAAGTGGTGATAAACTGCAGGATATGCCAGAAAGCCAAGTATAACCGGCACCCTAGGAAGCAAGAGTTAGGTATAGGTGACTCCAATTCCGGCAAGAGTAGGAGAGTTGATTCACATCGACATCTTTTCCACCGCAGGGAAGTACTTCCTCACCGCGATTGACAAATTTTCAAAGTTTGCAATAACGCAGCAGGTTGCTTCACGCACAATCACGGATGTGAAAGTACCAATTTTACAATTGGTAAACATCTTCCCAGCCATTAGGACCATCTACTGTGACAATGAGGCAGCTTTCAATTCAGAGACCATTCGGTCTTTATTAAAGAACCAGTTCGACATTGATATAGCGAATGCCCCACCGTTGCACAGCACATCAAACGGACAGGTGGAACGCTTCCACAGCACCCTCTTAGAAATAGCCAGGTGCTTAAAATTGCAACGCCAGGTGGACGATACGGTTGAACTAGTTATGCTAGCGACCATCGAATATAATCGAACCATCCACTCCGTCACAAACAAGACACCTATGGATGTGGTCCACGCAAGTTGTGACCTTGGGGAAGAAATTATGTTAAAATTAATGAAAGCCCAACAGGAACAGCTCGATAGGAACAACCCGACCAGGCAAAATAGGACCTTTGATGTAGGCGAGCAGGTCCTAGTGAAAACCAATAGGAGGTTAGGGAACAAGCTAACTCCGCTCTGCGCTGAACAAAAGGTAGAGGCAGACCTGGGAACCACAGTTCTTATTAAAGGGAGGGTGGTCCACAAAGACAATTTGAGGTAGGTAAGGAATTAGGTATAGGAAACTGGGATTCATAGCGCTAAGTTCAGGTCCACTAGGACAAATTATAGTAGGGTTAAAGAAGTTATAGTTAATAAGCCGTTGTGTCTCTCATTTCTTGTAGGTCACCCGTTGAATATCTCTGCCTCCTAGCAACCTTGACATTGACTTACAACAAACAAGACAGGTCGAGTATGATTTAATAAACGCAACCAATAGACAGATAACCATAAACTCAAGGACTCAAACACAGATAAATGCCCTCACCGAAACGGTTAATCAACTATTGAAAGTAAAAAAGCAGGAAGAAATTAACACTTCCCATCTATATGAAACCCTCTTAACCAGAAACAGAATATTGACGCTCGAATTGCAGAACCTAATGATCGCCACTACTCTGGCTAAAATAAATGTAGTAAATCCAGCTATTATCGATAGTAATGACTTAGAGGCGATTCTGAAGAAAGGTTCCACAGATATCAGTGTAACCCAACTTTTGGGCGCTGCAAATGTGAGGGCACTAGCTAATAAAGAATTGATCATATTTGTAATTGAAATGCCTAGACCTAAGCTTATTTGTAAGAAAATAACCATCTTCCCAGTCGCACGCAATGGGGTAACGATCCGGCTGCCCGAGGACACTATAGCAGAATGCGGCAGCAAGGTCATCGCTGTCTCATCATGCATTCGGCCCCCATCATTAGCCTTTTGTAAGGAGGCACCGGCGAATAGCTGCGCTCAAGAGCTGCATTTTGGCGCCGTGGCCCACTGCGGCACCCAGCCGAACAACCTGCCCCCGATCTTGGAGATAGATGAGGGTATTGTGGTAATCAATGATGCCACCGCCATTGTGACCACCGACGACGGCCCCGAGC
The DNA here is from genome assembly GCA_963969585.1 of Drosophila helvetica. Lineage (NCBI taxonomy): Eukaryota > Metazoa > Arthropoda > Insecta > Diptera > Drosophilidae > Drosophila > Drosophila helvetica. The sequence goes on along the minus strand of OZ018402.1, from coordinate 37,893,395 downwards.
GAAATGTTACGGGAACGTACCTGGTAACCTTTGACCAGGACAAAATACACAAACTTCAGCAATGCGCCAAAGAGAGTCCCGGGCGTAGCTACCTCGGCGAGGATTAATGTCACCCGCCACCAAACGCTGTTGAGCCTGCCGTATCTTCACAAGCTGAATGAAGAAAATCTGCAGCACCTGACCGAAATCCGAACAAACCTTAAAATCGGTTCCGCATTGGCCGCTGCCGTAGGCGTGGCCGTGTGCGCTGCTCTAATCGGCGTTTCCTGGTGGATGCGGCGCAGGCAGCAGAAGGGTAACACCATCGCGATCGAGCAGATGCTGAAAGGCATGGGCTTGACCGAGGACGGTCAAGTTTTGAAGGAGGGAGTAGTTAACAAGAGTTAACTGAATTGTCCATTGGGTTGGACGAATTCTGAGTTAACAAGAGTTAACTGAATTGTCCATTGGGTTGGACGAATTCTGCGATATTGCAAGATAAGCAGTTTCGTCACCCGTGGGATCGCCGTCGTCGCGGTCGCCGGATACCGGCCGCCACTGGACACCACACACGAGGCGCAAAGTCAGCACTTTTGCTGGACAGCGACGAGCGCCGTGGCTGGCAGCTAAGGGTCCGCAGCTCGGAGGTTTAGGTTCTTAAGTTAGTTATTAATTATCTGCCGAGTGGCATTCACGTCTTACGTCTCGCCTTGCGGGTATTAATCTCTCACTGTATTCATTACAAGTTTAATCAAATAAATAATACTTCATATCGAATACCCGCCTTGTATTTAAATATTACTTATATACTTTATGGGGTCGGAAACGCTTCCTTCTGGGTGTTACACACATTAATTTTTTGCACAAATCTAATATACCCCTTTACTCTTCGAGTACCGGGTATAAAAATGGAAACATCTAATAGATAAAAATCTCCGAAAATGTTCGACTTAATTACTTTTTTCTTTTTTGGCTAAAATTAAATTTGGCCGCGGCGGCTCACAACGTTCCCCCTCGTTTTTTGTATAAGTTTGGCCAATAATACAATTTAGTTATCTTTTTGTAGTTTTCATCTAAACCTCTGTGCGCTCTGCAATGTGTTTCTTCTATAATTAAGGCTTCATATTCTGGATTCTCAATATCTTGGAGGAATTTCTTCGTGAAGAGAAATTTGTTTATGAAATTATCCTTTAGTACTTTTTGAATAACATATAGATCTTCTAATGTGCAATGTATTCCAGTGGTTAAGTTTGGCTTTTAAGATATGCAGTAAATTCTCAACTGTGTCAAATTCAATTATATGTCGGGTATTTTCATGAATTCTTACTAGCTGATGAACTGTGATTCTAGCTTTTGCTATGAGTAACTGTGTAAAATGTGTTTCATGTATTTTCAATGATTATTTTCGTGTATTTATCTTAAAACTATTAATATTTAATGCAAAATAACGAAAGGTAATTTAAATTAACCTAAGGTACTTAATATTCTATATATTTTTTCAGGTGAAAAATTGAGATTTTGTCTCAAACAGAGGTAGTTCCTTCCTTGCTTTTATTCGGGTAGGCATGAACCCATCCCTAGCTTGTGGTCCACAGACAGACAATGAAGCCTCTGTCACAAGCTTGACACATCTTTCTACAGCTTGAGTGTGGCAAGGAAACTTATCGAATTGTAGGAAATCAGTACCTGATGATATCCAGCTCTCAACTTCACTGTCTGTATACGTCATTGTCATCGGAGGCTCTGTTATTTCTTCTTTAGCCCAATTTATTAAATTATAATAAACTGAGTCATTAACTTGAAGTTCTGGAAGAGGAAAATCCCGAATTTGAACTATTTTGGCCTCCTTACGCGCCTTCAGTATCTTTCGGATAGCCAGTTCCCTTATATGAGAAGCATCATCTTGTAACATGGCCACTATAATATTTTCTGGGTGTGCCGAAAAGGAATTTCTTTGTATGGTTTTCAAAACAATGCTCTTTAGACGATCTTTCAAATATAAACTCCTTTTGACCATGTTAAATATGTGGACGGGTCCATGTTTACAAGATGTCAAACCAAGTTGGTGCGTATACTTTCATAACGAAAGTGGCCAGATCTATTAGGGATTGTGTGGGCTTTGCTGTTCCGATGTATACTCGAAGAATCCTGTTTGCGCAAGTTAGCCAACGTGAATGTGCCAGGGTTCCTGGGTCTCTGCTAGCCAAGTTTTGTGATACGGAGCCTGAAGAAACTGCGGAGCATATGTCGTACAGATATTTTTGATCGCTGCTTAACAAACCACTATCGACGATTGGCAATTGAATAGGTATAGTATCAAAAGCTTCTGGTTTAAGATCACGACATTTGTCCAGCATTTTGCCAATGCTTCCAGTAAAGCTTTTCGGCCCTGTTGTCGTACCGTCCACAGTAATAAATAAATGGCGCAGTGGTAATTCATTCGCATGCAACAAGCACACAAACCACTGCAAGGGTCGATTAAGATTTATTTCCAATAGGCAAGCGACTCAGCAGTTCCATCACATCCAATTGCCACAAGAGAGGAACGAAATTCAAATGATTTTTCTAAAAACTCGACAATATTTTTTCCATTTGTGGCTGCTTTTCCCGAATCAATAGAAAGATGAATAAATAGATGAATAAATAGAATAAATAGCCATCATAGGTTTATCTCGTTGTACACATTGCAAATCTTTGCGAACTTTTTCGCGCTCTCGACGAATCTTGCTTCGGTCTATGACATTAGGTCTATGGCAGCGTTTACTATAAAAGCAGCTGATCGATCAGAAACTCCAGTTCTATCACATGCTTTAGCAAGGTTTTGCAGACTATGTCTCATCTGATGGTTGTCTGTTTGAGATCTTTTTTTTTTGTTTCCTTCTTTTGCGGATATTTTTGTAAAATTCCCATTTTCATCGGACTCTGAAGATTCACTGGAAGATGTATCTGATAAAAAACTCATCTGTTGTGCGGACGAAGTGGTACTTAAACAGTCGACCGCTTTCTTAGCAAATTCGTCGTACTTTCGCTTTCGGGTTTCATTACGTTGAATAGATTTCATCACAGTTGTATCCACATTACCAATATACATTTTCCGATCACTTCGTTGATCAATTAAGAATATTTCTTCTGATGGAGGGCATTTGGTTGGGCATTTACATACTGCTCTGGAAGCACACTTACATGTTGCGATGTCAAATAATTTAGTGAGCGAATCTTTGTAAAAAGTCTGCTTTTTGTTGACCGCGCGTAATTTCTTTATACCTTGATACTTTTTGTGATACAGAATTAGCCTATTGACAACTTGTTGGTGACTAATTGTCGGTATCGATGACTTTTTCTAAATGTTTTGGATGTCAGTAGCAATCACGTCATATATTTCCTTCACTGCAGGATCTTTTCCATTACTAAACTCAAGAAAGTCGATTCTTGTCCACAAGTAATGTTTCATAATATCGCAATGTTTCGGCAAAGTATTTCCACTAATTTTTTTTGGATCACCAAATATAGGGCACCGCACATCTTGTCGAGTTTTAGGCATTTCATATTTTATAGTTTGTTATATAGTTTGTTTGACGAATTGTGTGTATGTAATACTATGTACGTATATCATATATCAAATGCCGATCACCTAAACGGTTGTAAATGTTATATATGTACGTATAATAGGCTTAGATTAACAAATAACTTACCAGTCCTTGGAGTAAACAAAAAAAAACGTGCAAAAAGGCGGGAAGTTCACATACAATAGTTCGAACGATATTTATTTTGATCGATTATTTTTATATGCGATTACTATTGATGTTTACGGTTGTTATCTGTCGTTCCTACCAAGAGTACTACTTATAAAGTAGCTCTTAGTTTTTGGCGGAAGCAAAAGAAAAATTAAGCTTCAAAAAAACCTTTCTTGGAAAATTACATTTCAAACATTCTTCATGCGGAACCTCAAGATGAAGTGTTAGAACTTTGATTTTTTTTACACATTTTTTATTTATATGAGTTCATTGATTAACAATATAGGAGTAAAGAAAAAAAATTTTTATTTTTTTTGTCAGTTTCACTCCACCCTAATGTGCGGCACTTGTTCCCACGCTCATCCCTTCTAATGACACCAACAACATGTGTTAATAGATTTGGGTTCGACGTGCCCATGTATATGATTTTATGGTCGAACTCTATGTGTCCTTTTTCTCAACTGGCCTCCTTCAAGTGGACTGTATTTTTTATTGGTTGGCCTTTGTCGGTTCCTGTTCATGTTTTATGAACACACACCTAGCAGTCATAAATTACTTATTTTATGTACGTTATATATAGATCAGTTCAGTGTGATAATATAATTATGTTCTGCTTGAACATTCTGCAAAGGGGCCGGAAGTGGCATGGTTTTGTTTTTATTTTACATTTTCATATATTTTCTTTATAGTTATAATTAAAATTACCGATGATCATTTTAAAGTAAATTACAGTGGACAGGGAAGTGCTATTGTTTGTAGTCTTCGCGCTACCGTAATTCTTCTTATGTCATAGATTATTAATATTAACATCATTATTATTCCGATAATCAAGGCTGCATGTCCAGATACATAATGGAACTTAAGCCCTTTTAATTCATGATGACCTTCTCTTAACAATTTTAATTCGTTTTTCAACTTATCAATTTCTTCAGTATGGGTAATTAATGGTACATTCAAAGGATTTGAAACAATTTTTGGTATTTTGCTTATATTACTTATATAAGAGGATGAAATTGTCTCGTAGGTTTCTGTATGAAGGCTATGATGAGGTACTAATATTTTATCATCGGTTCGCACAGTACAACCATTTATTATTGTTAAAATTCCTTGTTGAGGGAGATCAATTAACTCTTGATTTGAGTTACTACATTGAATTCTAGCATTAGTGTTGACTGGAACTTTGAAGAGCCAACTACCTTTCTTTTCTAATTCGACCCAAAATGACCTTGTCTCTGCTATCTTTTTATAAACACAATTTGAATGACTATTTGGTTTGAATGCAGTTATCTCACAAGAATTATCATTGGCGCTGCTCCAAGGCCAATTACCTTCACATACTCTTTTATTTGCTTGCCATTTTTGACATTTGTTTAAAGTAGCTTCAGTCATCGAATGATAGGAATCAATTTCGAAGTTATATACTAAGTATCTAGAGCTCAAATCTGCCTTGACCAATTCCCTTTCATGCTCAACTGGCATTGGAAGAATCCTAAACAAATGGGATGGGTGTCTACCAAACAGTGGAATCTTTACATTCAAAATTAATTTGTTATCCACGAAAATCCCTTTCGCGGTTAATAGGCTATAAATTTCCTTCAATTCCGTACCTGTTCTTTTTCCTGGAAGAACTAATGTTTCAGTAGACTTATTACTCCTGCTTGGATTTTCTCGCATTCATCAATCAATGAAATTAGTTGCTTTGTTACCCTAAAGAAGTTTATAGATTCTGTGTATACATAGTAACTTTCCTTTAACGCTTCCGTTATGTTTTCTATTCTATTCTTTCTCATACTTCTAAAATGTACGTTTATTTCCTCGGTAGTTATTTTGAGAATATTTACCGTTGACTGACTACTACTGACGTTTGCCTTTTATTTAAATCGTGTATATAATGTTGGTTTTCTAATAAATTTTTCATATTTCCTTCCAAAGTTTCCCTATCTTTCCATTATTCCGAACAATATATGATAAAGGGAGCCCATAAACTCGAAGGGTGCTCGTTTCTTTCTTTTTTTATCTTGAGTCATAAAAAGTTTATTATTTTCTTCTAGATCTACAATTTTTCTGTCAGTGTTATCTAAAACATTGTTGCATTGCTCTTCAAAAGTGTAAAGTTTACCGCACACTACTCTCATTTTCCCAATTGATTCTTTTCCCTTTTTTATCATTTGAAAATACGGGTCCATATTATAATAAACAATTAGATCCCAAGATGAGGCGACTATTTCTACGTCTCCCATCGGGTCCAAATATATTGAAGTGCAGCTGTTCATTTTTTCAATTGACCACTTCTCTTTTACTCTGGCAGCTATGCTTGCATTTGATACTTGGCAAAATAACATAAGCATTAACATTTCTGCCATGAGTCCTAGTTTGGGTATTCGAGGTCTACCGCGAGTACTTCTTGCTTCTTTTGGAGGCGTTTCTGAGTCCTTTTCTGCAGACTCAATTCCAGCTAATGGACAAACTTTAGTAATCGGGCTTTAAATCGACCCATCCTGATGTTTGATGGCGACTAACTCTGACTCTATCGTCCCTACCTTTATGTATTTCTTCTATTTTCCCCAACGGCCATCTAGCTGGATGACAGTTTTCATCTTTTATTAAAACTATCTGTCATTTTTTAATATTCTGCATTCCTATTTTCCATTTATTTCTTTGTTGAAGAGTGTGTAAATAATCTTCTTTCCATTTAATCCAGAACTCTCTCTTCATTTTTTGAATTAATTTCCACCTTTCCAGATTTCCAATTCTTTCATCTGACACTGTTTCAATGGGGCCGAATATTGGCCTTTCAATAATAAAATGACCTGGTGTTAATACATCCCAATCGTCAATATCATTTGAAGCGGTATACAACGGGCGTGAATTCAGTACAGCTTTAATTTGACATAAGAGGGTTGCCATTTCCTCGTAGGTTAAATTATTGTCCGCAATCACTCTTTTTAAGTGATATTTCACTGATTTTACCCCAGCTTCCCAAATACCTCCAAAGTGAGGTCCTGCCGGGGGGATAAAGTGCCACTCGATTTGTTCTCTTTCTAATATTGGAACCACTTTTATATTGTCCTTAAGGGCTTTTTGGTATTCTTCGTCTAATTTACGCGAAGCTCCCACAAAATTGGTTCCATTATCCGAAAAGATTTTTGCACATTTTCCTCTTCTTGAAAAAAATCTTCTAAGTGCAGCTAGAAAGGCATCCGAAGTTAGATCACTGACAACTTCCAAATGAATAGCCTTTGTCGCCATGCACACAAATACGGCATTATAAGATTTCTGCCCACGGCTTTTAGAACATCGGATATGGTAAGGTGCGGCGAAGTCTACCCCTGTATTTGTAAATGGGTGTGACATTTTTTTTCTGTATTTCGGCAGATTTCCCATAATTTGTTCTGCCGATACCTAGCACAGGTAACACATTCCTAAAGCTTTTGCTTTAAACTGTTTCTGAGCCCAAATATCCAATACTTTCGCTGGATATAATTTCGCATCAGATTAATTCCACCGTGCAATTTTTCCTTATGTGCATTATTGATAATTAAAGACGTCAAGTGACACTTATTTAAAATCAAGGGATGTTTAACCTCAAATTCTGCGCTGGAGTTTTGTAATTTTCCTCCAACTCGCAGTAATCCATCTTCATCTAAAAACGGATTTAAGCCCAATATTTTACTTTTTGTTTCTATTTCCTTTTTATCAACTAGGCTACCTATTTCAGAACTGAATTGCATAGCTTGTTGTTTTTTCAATATCAATATCTTGGCGATCTTAATCTCATTGACTGTCAAATATGATGGGAATTCTTTATTTTCGGTTTTTATTTGAATAAACCTTAATATATATGCAATGACTCTTTCTAGTTTATGCATACACGAGTATTTCTGTAATAACTCATTAATTATGTTAGCTTTATCGATTATAAACGTTGTGCCAACAATTATTTTTTCTTCAACCTGCTCTTTTGGCCAATCTTCTTTAGATTTTGCTAGCCACTGAGGACCCTTCCACCGAATTTCAAAATCTTTCAGCTTATCTGCACTAATGCCCCTTGATGCTACATCAGCTGGATTGTCTTCTTGATTTGACATGTCTCCATTTAATTTCTTTAACTTTTCTAATTTCGTCAGTTCTACGCTTAATAAACTTGTCTTTATTGCCTCCATTCTTTATCCAGGCTAGAGTAATCGTAGAATCACTCCAAGCATAACTTTCTGCTTCACTTCCAACCGCTATTTTCACCTGTTCAATCAATTTTGCTAGAAGATGAGCTGCACAAAGTTCTAATTTGGGAATGGTTTTCCGATTCTTCTTCGGATTAACCTTGCTTTTGCTGGCTATTATAATTAAAGAAACATCTACCTTTGCATACACTACGGCAGCATAAGCTTTCTCAGATGCATCGGCAAAACCATGAATTTGCATCGGATTACTATGCTGAGAATTAAGCCATCTTGGTATCCGAATGCTCTCTAATGCTGCTAAATTGTCTTTAAATGCATTCCATTCACGAGTATCCTGATCTGATAGTTCTTCATCCCAATTTTTGTCTGACAACCAAAGTTTTTGCATAAACAATTTTCCAACAATTGTAACTGGAGACAACCAGCCTAAAGGGTCATACATTTTTGCTAATGTAGATAAAACTATTCTTTTGTTAGTTTTTTTAGTAGGTTCATAATGGAAGTTGAACCTAAACTCGTCTTTAACTGGCTCCCATTAAAGTCCTAATGTTTTGACGGATTCATTCTCTTCAATGGTTAATACTTTATTTTCTTCGTTATCTCTAACGTCCTTAACAATTTCTGGGATATTTGTTATCCACTTTCTTAAGTTAAACCCAACCTTATCAAACTCCTGGGTAACTTCCTTTACATGCCGTTTGGCATCTAATATGGAATCTGCACCTGTCATCAGGTCGTCCATATAAAAATCATTTTTTATGATTTCTCTAATTGCTTTATTTCCGCAATTATCTGCTATTGCAACAAGCTCCCTAGTAGCTAACTAGGGTGCTGTAGCTGTACCGTACGTAACGGTTGTTAGTTTATTTTCTTTTAGTTTTTCGTTAGGATCGTCTCTCCAGATTATATGCAAATAATGCTAATCTTCTTCATCAACATTAATTTGCCGGTACATTTTTTCAATGTCCGCTGATACTACAAATGGCCACTTTCGCCATTTTACCATAATATCGAAGATATCTTTTTGGACTCTTGGTCCCACCCACATGATATCATTTAAGCTTTTATTATTTGTGGTTTTTGCTGACGCATCAAAAACCACCCAGAGTTTTGTCGTTAGACTGGAATCTCTTATGACTGCCTGATGGGGTAAATAATATTTTCCTTCTTTCTTGGACTCTACCATATGTCCTAAATTTTTATATTCATGCATGAACTTTAGGTAATTTTCTTTTAATTTTTTATTTTGGCCGAGTTTCTTTTCTAAATTGTAAAATCGCACTATAGCTTGTGCCTTTGAATCTCCTAGATCCTTATCTTTTTTGAATGGTATTTTCACCACATACCTTCCATTTTCATATCTTTTTGTAGTTTCTAAGAAATTCTTCTCACAAACATCTTCTTCCACGTCAGTACTTTCGTTTTCCATTTCCCAGAAACGCTCTAAGTCCCCGACTTCAATTGTTGTCGCTACAATCAATTTATCACCTTTTGACTTGGTGCAACCGGATATAATCCATCCGAATTCTGTATTTGGACCAAGTAGTCCATCTATTTTCACTACGCTGTCTTTTACAATATGGGCATATAAATCTACCCCAATTATTATATCCACCCTAATTGGTTTAATAAAGTTAGGGTTAGCCAACTTATAATCTTTCCATTTCGATTTATCAATCTTGAACGACTTTGCAGGTAAAGCCTTCATAAGTTTTGGGAGAATGATTGCTTCAATATTAATAGGTTTTTTATCGGCATCCCGAGTTTTTACTGTTAAAGTTACCTTATACTTTGAAGTGGAAGAGTCTTTCAATGATACTCCACTCACCTCGGTGTTTTCCCTTTAGCGCGCCACTTTTAGTATTTGTTCTGCTTCCTCTGAAATGATGGTGCATTGTGACCCATAATCAATTAGAGCTCTAAGGTTTTCATAGCCACCATTCACCGCTCTTACTTTTATAAGTGCTGAGGCTAAATACGCTTGTTTCTTTTTGAAACAAGTGTTAACATTTTCCCTTTTTTCATAGGGAATATGGAGCATCGTGTGATGGGATTTTTTACAAATCCCACAAACCATTTCCGAGGAGCATTTCTTATACATGTCGTGCCCACAGCATCTTTTGCACAGGCGTTGCTTTTGAATAGCGTGGCCTCTCTCTATCGGACTCATTCTCTTAAACCTATAGCATTGCATTACTGTATGGGCTGCCATTTTACACAGCGGACAACTTTCTTTAATGCTACTATATTGCACTACTTTTTTCAGCGGTTTTTTCTCTGCATCCTGCGATGAGTACAGAGAAGTATACCGTTGTTCCAGAAATTTCATTACATCGTACAATGTTTGAATCTCTTTTGTCCTTTTTATATGACTTTCATATAATTGAAGGGCATCTTTATTAAATTTTCTCAAAATTATGTGGGCAAAAATCACATAAACTTCTTCTGTTAATTGTGACTTTAACTTTATTAAATGTATTGACTCATTTATCAAGTCAAAAAACAATTTAATATGTTTTGCTGAATCGTTGTCTAGCATTGGCAAATCTAGCAACCGATTCAGCTGATCTGATATTTATATTTTTCTTTTATTTTCATACCGTTTGGTTTTCCAATGGCCCCGTTAATAAGTGAGCAACCATACTCCTTGCTTCTCCCTTTATTTCCATTTTTAAATAATTGAATTTTAGAGATGTACTCAGCTCATCTCTATTATGAATTATTTCACTAAATAATTGTGAAAACCCATCCCATTCTTTTTCTTCTCCCGAAAATGTGGGTACTTTTGCCTTTGATAGAACCGGAAAATCTTCATCTTCCTTCTTTGCTATTGACGCTTTACTAACGCTAGCTTTTTCCTCCATAACTTCCTGCATCCTTATTTCGAAGTTGCTTAACGTGTTCTGAATATCAAAGTCTAGCTCGGCGATCTGTTCATCGAAGCTATCATTTGTTTCCTAAACATTATAGAATTCCTCAACTTTTTTGTTTAGTCTTTTACTAATGAATTCAATTTTAGCTTTTCTCAGCTTACACTCCCTTGTTTTAGCCTGATCTAACCTCTCTATACTTTCTTTGAAATACGTTTTTAGATTTTCCACAAATGTATCGATACTGTCCGATACTTTCTCAAGACTCTGGTCAATTTTTGGCTCCATATCTTCTTTCAAAGTTCCAGTCACCACTGGTTCTAACTTTGCTTTTTCTACTTTCCCTTTCATCGAAGTTTCAGTAGTAGTTTCATCATAGCTCTTTTCTATGTCCTCTATATTTTTCATCATTTTAACAAATTGATTTTTCTTGTAGTAGTCATGATCGACTACTCCACATAGCATTAACGCAGTGTTATTTGCTGCAGCCTTTTTTTAAGCTCTCCTAGTCTACAGATTACGTCACTGGTCAATATACCAGCTTCACTCCCTTTAACTTAATTTGCTATTACGGCCTGAGCCTCTAGTAGCTTAATGATTTTATCCGACAACATCTTATTAAGTAAATTAGAAGTAATATCTAAATATAAAAAAAAAATTTCTGACTTAACTGAGGACTTCTTCTTTTGCTGGTGCTGCTGCTGCCGCTGCTGTATCTGCTGCTGCTTGATGCCGTAGTTCACGCTGCCGGGGATGCTGCTGTTGGTCGCTGCCGTCGTTGTTGATGCCGCTGCTGCTGTTGTTTGCCGCTGTTACCGCTGCTGTCTTAGTTGACGCTGCCGTGGATGCTTTTGGTCGCTGCCGTTGTTTTTTCTTTGGTTTTGTTGTGGCTTTATTTTTGAAACACACACAAATGTTTTTTTTTTTTTGTTCACTCAGTTAGTCCTTTTTTATTTATTTTTTTTTTTTTATTATATATATATTATTTATATATTATATATTATATTATACTGCCTGTATAGCATGTATTTTGTTTTTTATTAATAGAAACTTACGTTTCATTAATTCTATACTCGGTTTCTTACTCCAAGAGGGAAAACCAGACTTTTTTATTTTTGCTACCTTTAGCTGTAGGTGTACTTGACACTTCTGCAGTCTATAAGGAGCTGGTTTAACTCCGTGCTCTTACCACAGGGGAGAAACAACGGAGAGTCTCGAAGGACCGAAATGTTAAGACCTTAAAGGAAAAGTCAAAGCACTTGCGAGTTGAGTTGTAAATTCAAACTGTTTTATTTTCAAAACTTATGCACTATATATAGGAAAATACAAGGTAATTACAACTAAGACCAACGCTAAGAAAAGGAGGGATGTGCGGCCTCCCACGCTCATCCCTTCTAATGGCACCAAAAACATGTGTTAATAGATTTTGGTTCGACATGCCTATGTATATGATTTTATGGTCGAACTCTATGTGTGTTTTTTCTCAAGTGGCCTCCTTCAAGTGGACTGTATTTTTTATTGGTTGGCCTTTGTCGGTTCCTGTTCATGTTTTTTGAACACACACCCTAGCAGTCATAAATTACTTATTTTATATACGTTATATATAGATCAGTTCAGTGTGATAATATAATTATGTTCTGCTTGAACAATATCTGATAGAATCCCGATTCTAAATCAATAGCAGAGAAATACTTTGCCTTCCCCAAATTGGAAAGGATTACAGAAGGATCCTGCATTGGGTATCTGTCTGGTATTGTATTATCATTTAATTTTTTAAAGTCTATTACTAACCTATGTTTCGGAGTTCCATCTTCATTTACTACTTTTTTTGGTACAACTATCACTGGCGAATTATATGGGCTCCTACTAGGTCTAATTATACCATCGTCTAACATTTTACTTATTTCTTTATTAACGAAATCGTTAACCGAATAAGCATATGGATATTACTTACTATATACCGGCCTATCATGGTCAGTATTTATTTCTCCTTTTATATCCGTTCTAAACGGTAACTGCAAATCTTTATTTGCATGGTCCTTTTGTATTATATCTATCATTCTTTACCTGAGTTTCTCTAAATTTTGCGCTTCATGAGTGAGTGTGTTATTCAATCTGATCATTTCCGATTCAGAATTTATATGTTTATTTAAGTCGGATATTTCTACGATGGGAAATGTGCATCCCAAACTATTTGCTTTTGTATTGAGGGATATTTCTACGTCGGCGTGTTCAGGATATTTGCATCCCAAGCTATTTTCTCTTGTTTTAACGGATAGTTATACGTCGGCGTGTTCAGGATATTTGCATCCCAAGCTATTTTCTTTTGTTTTGACGGATAGTTCTACGTCGGCGTGCTCAGGATTTATTGATCCCAAGCTATATAAACTCTTTTTGTCGGATACTTCAGCGACGGCATGTTCAGGATTTTTTAATTCCAAACTATTTATTTTTGTGTTGACGGATAATTCTACGTCGGCATGCTCAGGATTCCTTGATCCCAAGCTGTATAAACTTCCTTCTACCTGTACTGAATCGGTTCTTTCTGCCTTTCCTGCTTCAAAATATTTTTTTATTATAAATTCTTTTAACGGAAGGATAATTTTCCCTTTTGTAAGGGTTATTTTACTTAGAGAAACGTTCTCATCGAAAATGATCTGCTCTTCGTTATTATTATATCTTAAAATTCCCTTTTCGGTATCAATTACCGCTTCTATATTTTGTATAAGATTATATCCTATAAGTAAATCTGTTTCCATACCCTCTATTTCGTAAAATACTTGTTTTGTATTAAATATGGTTATTATATGAAAATATTTGATTATCGAAAACCCATTTACAGTGGCAACTCTCTTATAAATTGGCAATTCTTTTTTATTCTTATAAATTCTCTTTTTTATGTAACAGGATGTTGCACCCGTATCTATTAATACCTTAAAATTTTTATTTAATTATTATTTTTCGATAATTTTTTGGTCGGTTTTGTATTTGCAAAGGTTCGTCCACCTCCATTGGTTCGGGGGCCTGATTTTGTTGTCTGTTATTTAGAAAATAAGGTTGTCCCCAAGACATATTATTTTTCTGGAAGTTGCTTTTCTGTTCGAAAGGTCCATTGTAGGCTCTTGGTTGTCTCTGGAGGAACCTCAAGGTATTTTGGGTATTTCCTGGATTCTTTGGTGGGTTATTGAATTGGTAGGCAAATTGTGCCCGCCTGTTATTAGCTTGTAGTTCTTGCACCTTGGCCAATGCATTTGGTAGGTCTGGTGGGTTTAATGAAAAATGCAATTCGGAAATACCGCCTTTGAGACCAGTCATGAAAATGCGTAAGGCATTCTCTCTAATTTTGTTATTTGTTTCTTTGGTTACCTCACTGTCCTTACCATAAGTCATGATTGTTTTGTTAAGTAGCAATGTCATCTTTTTAATAACCTCATTATAAAAGTCTATTATTGAAAGGTTCCCTTGTCAGAGAACGCTTAATTCTTGTTCTATGATGTATATTGGTCGTTTGTCACTGAACACAAAGTCGAGTCGTGCTAGTATAGCATCAACGTTTAAAACGGTTCCATGGTTAGTTAGTGCATCATGCGCTAGCCCTGTGATTTTATTTCTTAAAATGGTCAAAGCAATAAAGTATTGCTTGATCCCCTTTTATACAACTGTATAGCTGTTTCCGCAGCCTCTCTCCATTCTACATGTTGATTAAGTCCCCCACTAAAGACTGGTAATGATTCTATTACCTTTTAGGTAGTTTCATCTTTAATTTTTTCATAAATTTTTTCAGCATGATAATCTACTACCTGATCTGAGGTTGTTTCTAAATGTTGTTTTGATTGTGTTATTTGCTCTTTCACTTGTGAAATCTGAATTGCTATCAACTGCTTGACCAGATTGGCGGTCAGATCAGTCCTTGATTCTGTAGTCATTTTTAATTTTTGAAAATCCGAAATTAAGTTATCCAGTGTTTTTAGTTTTAAATGTTGTACTCTATAATATTAATATTTTTACTTATATAACTACTTATATTTTTTTATCTGTTTCTTAAATTACATTTTTTCTGATTCTTACGAATATTTCCGGAAGGGGTCGTCCTTCTTTTGGTTAACTTGATATCTTCCTTGATGATAGCAGCTAGGGTCCTCCCTACAGCTCTTCCTTGGTTTTAGTATGGTTTTTTTGGTTGGTTGGTTGGTTTTTTCGTATTCAATTCAATCAATTGAATATTGATATAAGATATTGTTGAATTGTTTTTTACGCGCCGAGCCTTCCAGTTGGGTGTTTAATTTCCTCACTTTTCTCTTTTTGTTGTCTTAACGCTCCGTCACAACGCGTTCTATTGAAGGATTTATTGCATTAATTAATTGTCCTTCTTTGGGTTCGAGCCCACGCAACACTTTTGTTTTTCGGTGCTTTGAATACGCATGGCCCCACGTTAGGCGCCAATTAAACATTCGCGGTGGCGATTTGTGTTTTTAAAAAGTAAAATTGTTTAACTTTATTTAAAAAATTTATTGAGCTTAACAAGACTTAAAGAATTTCAGTTTCGAGGTAAATTGTTCAACCGGATAGGTATCGGCACGATTTTGGCGACTTTAGTTTTAGTTCTACTTTTACGTTCAGATCCAAGATCAAGACTGACTCTTCTGATTCCATCTCCACATCATGAAACTCCAATGGTTCTCTTCTGACTGACTCGGATTGGTCATCCAGATCTAGAATTGTGAAATACCAAAAATGCAGAATCTGCAGAAAGCCGGGTGTTCAATTGTTTACTTGAAACCCGGGTGTTCGATTGTTTACCCGAAAGCCGGGCGTGGGCCGAGAGTGGGCCGAGATTGTTTTTCAATTAAGGCGGGTGTGAGAAAAGTTTGTTTTCCCTTTTAGGTGGGGTGTGAGAAAAGATTGTTTATAAATTATTTGGGAGCCAAAGATTGAAATCCAAAGGTCGAGATTGAATCTGACCAATGTAATTGGGTACTTTAACTTGCACATATATGCTCACGTACATTGTTTAAGTATTGCTGCTGGTAGACCGAAATTTGTGTATCGTTTTTGTTTTGGTTCTTCAGCTTATGCTTATTGAACGGACATGCCGCCCGCCACAAAATAATTGAAAAATGGGCTGGGTGGGTGGGGGTGCGGGAATAAAACACGAAGCCCTTTTGAATGAAGTGACGGCTAATATTGAACAAGCACAAGCCTTAGGGCTTAATGTAAGAGCAGCTATTTGCGACCAGGGCTCAAATAATAGAGCTGTTTTCAAAAGACTGAAGGTTGACATAGAGAACCCCAGCTTTAATGTTCAAAATAAAGAAATTTTTGCGATTTACGATGTTCCACATTTGATTAAATCGATTAGGAACATCGTTCTAAAAAGAGATCTCGAAACCCCTGATGGCGTTGTTTCATGGAAAATAGTCCACGAATTATTTGAAGTGGATTCCAGAAATTCAACGCGACTCTGCCCTAAATTAACAGCAAAGCATATATATCCAAACAGTTTTGAAAAAATGAAGGTCAAATATGCCACTGAAGTTTTTAGCCATAGTGTGGCCGCTGCTATTCGAACAATGATTAGTACTGAAGGTGGACGTTACAACGCCCAACACCGCTGGACCGACATCGGACCCTTATGATATATAAGTAAAAAATATATAAATAAGAAACATGTAAAATAAATCTTTCCTTCATTAAAATTCCTTTGCTTTTCCGAATATATATATATAAATTCTTATGTAAGAGTCCCGACGAGTGTCTTATTTGACACCGTGAGACCGTTGTCGAAATCGGACACTTAATAATATTTAATCCAGAATGAACCTCCCCAAATATATATATTATATAAGAGTTCCGGTGAATGTTCTATTCGACACCGTGGGACCGATATTGTCTCCGGATCTTCATTAGTATTTAAGCATATGTAAACTGCAACATTAAATTCTTTTTTTTGCCATAGCCATATATATATATACATTACATAAGAACCTCGACACCTGCGTCGACCACCCGATACCATCATTTAACTCCACCTCCTCCTTTGTGCACCTCCCCAATAAAAATTCTTGCTCTCACAATACGATCGCATAACGTGACCACTTTGAGGAATGCATTGCAGAAGGAAAATGTTGTCAATACCACCCTGTTGAATATGCGGATATGGATATTTTTAAGAATTCAAATATCCACAGGAAGTCTATTGCATAAATGGTATGATATTAACAATCAACTCTTTACTTTCCTTGGTTGAAAATGTTTGGAACGAAAGTGAAGTTTTTTATTGCAACATCCAAATTAAAACAAGACCCATTAGAAAATTTGTTTTATTTAATTAGATCTCGCGGTGCAACTAACAATAATTTAACTATGTATGAATTCAATGCCATTATTAGTAAAATGCTTTCTATAAAAGTTCTAACGTCAACAACAGTATCTGGAAACTGTCCTCCCGATGAAGATACGATGTTGATTAACATTATAAAAGATAATGGGTCAAGTGAGTCGGCATCAGAGTTCAAAACTTTCGATGACGATACCTTGATTTCTACTGACGAAGATTCAGAGTTAGAACTTTCGATAGAAGCAACAGAACTAAATGTCCAAGCCGCAGTTTGTGATAATGCATTTCGATATTTTACAGGGTATTTATTGCAAAAGCTGCTGAAAAAGTATGACTGCAATAAATGCTCTGATCTTTTAAAATCGTCCGAGGAGGTCCGATGTTCATCTGAGTTTTTAATACTCAATAAAAATTTTGGCTATGTCAACAATACGTTAAAACTTAATGCTCCTTCTAAATATTTCATTGCATTAGTTAAAATTCATTTCGATATTTTTAATAGGCATTTCGAGAGAAACAGTCTCACGAATTCAAGTTTAAACGAGGGGGAACGTTGTGAGCCGCGTCTACCGCCGCGGCTCTACTTTATACCTTTTACTCAGTCAGTATATATGTATGTGAGCTTGTTGTAATTTTTGTAATTTATTACATGTTCGCAAAAGGTACAAATTTAATTTTAGCCAAAAAAGAAAAAAGTAATTAAGTCAAACATTTTCGGAGATTTTGATCTATTAGATGTTTCCATATTTGTTTACATAAATTTACATCTGCCTTTTCTACATGTCTTTATCTACTTCCTACATATACATACACGGCTGTGTGCGAGAGAGAGAGGGAAATTTTCTGCGCTTGGAAGGCCACTGAAATTTCATTTGTTCCTTCTGGCTATACTAATGATCCAGATTCAACATTCTGATAGATATGGTCGTTTCAAAGATTCTGCGTTTTTGGTTTTCCCGTATCTTAAAAATTGTGGTTTTCGTCCTTTGTGGGGGCGGAAGGGGGCGTGGCCAAATTTTGAAACAAACTCGACTCGGCTTGATATCACAGGAGCTTAGATAGAAAGTTTGCTTGAGTTAGCTCTTATAGTCTCTGAGATCTAGGCGTCAAAAAATTCGATCAGGCATAGCGCCCACCCTGGTGTGTGAGAGAGAGCGAGAGGGAACGATGCATTTCGAAATGGTTTTCTTCATTGTGGCTATATTTATGATCCGATCTGATCCAGATTCAACACTTTGATAGATATGCTCATTTTCTATGATTCTGCGTTTTAAGTTTTCTTGTACCTTTAAAATTGTGCATTCCACAGATTTTCGTCCTTTGAGTGGGCAGAAGAGGGCACTCCGAAATTTTGAAATACACTTGTAACAGTGTGATAAGACAGAAGTCTGGATAAAAAATTGTGTTCCTCTGGCTTTAATAGTCTCTGAACTATAGGTGCAAATGAAGACGGAGAGACAGACATAGCTATATCGACTCGGCTATTGATGCTGATCAAGAATATATATACTTTATGGGGTCGGAAACGCTTCCTTCTGGATGTTACACACATCCATTTTTTCAACAAATCTAATATACCCCTTTACTCTTCGAGTACCGGGTATAAAAAAACATAGTCCAAAAATGTATATTTTATACGTCACGTAAAGATATATATGCAAACTGGTTTAAATTTTCCGATCCGTGTTTTGCCCACCATAATTATTTGCTGAATCAGTTTGTATTGATTTTGATAAGGAAAAATTGTAAATGGATAACAGATATGAAGATAGGCAATCAAAATGCAAAATCACACGAGAAAAAACTCAAAATATTGCGTCAGTAGGATGTTGTATATATTTTATAATATATAGATATTTATAAGTTAATCACTTTTTGTTAATTTTAGATTTTTATTTTTCATTTGTTTGTGCATATATCTAATAGATTTAATTCTAGGCGGGGAACTTAGATGTGACTTAATTATTTAAATGTGTCAAAATTAAGTCATATCAAGTCGACTCAAAGGCCAGATTTATATTCGACCCCATTACGGTTATAATATCCTCCTCGTGGTGTTCCCTGAGTGCCGATCTTCAATCGGGAGCAAATTTGAGCGGCGACTTTATGCAAATATTTATGTTTATATATGTATGTATTAGGTATGCTATCTATTTAATATAGGTATAGGTAACTGTAAATAAGCATATTTATCATAAGAACGAAGAATACAAGAAATACGGCAGAAAATAATTCAAGTGCCGTCGGCATTTTCATAATCTGTATTACATTTTTAATAATTTAGAATAATGTATAATAATAAATCAAACAAATAACATAGTTAATTTTTTTCCCATGCCCAAGTGTCCCGCACACCCACCCACCCAGCCCATTCTTCAATTATTTTATGGCGGGCGGCATGTCCGTTCAATAAGCATAAGCTGAAGAACCAAAACAAAAACAATACACAAATTTCGTTCTACCAGCAGCAATACTTAAACAATGTACGTGAGCATATATATGCACCCATACATCCAAATATGCTGAAGCAAAAGAAAATAAAACAGAAACCAAAAACCCAAGAGCCCAAGAATTGACAATGCATACAATCAAAAATTGTTTGTGTATTATATATATATATCGACTCGGCTATTGATGCTGATCAAGAATATATATACTTTATGGGGTCGGAAACGCTTCCTTCTGGGTGTTTCAACAAATCTAATATACCCCTATACTCTTCGAGTACCGGGTATAATAAATCAAAATTATTTGCTTATTCACAATTTGAACCTTGAATACTCTAATGGACAATTATTCCAATGGGAGTCATGTATGAAATATATTATATATATTTACATATGTTCATCTGCTCATTATTTTCATATGTTCCATATTATATGAACCTCACTTCCAAAAAAAAGAAAAACACCATAAAAAACAATATTTTTTTTTAAATTTTTAAATCCAGAAATCTATCAGAAAAAGTCATTTTTGGCCACAGCGGAAATAAAAAGTTCAATTTTGTCGAGTAGTGTTACTTTTATTTTACAAAAGCTTTAGATTAAAGCTTCACTGTACACTATGTTGGCAGTGGTATTTGAAGATGATAACTCGAGAAAGTGCTACATATAATTGCCCATGCGAGAAGCACTCTTTTCTTAGGTCGATGCCAAAATTCGAAAAAGTTTCTCCTTGTGATTTGTTTACCGTAAGGGCAAACGAAATCTTCAAAGGGAACTGTAACCTTGTAAAGGATATTGGCAAATCCGTTGGAATCATCGGGATTCGCGGAATGTGAGCGAGCTGTCCGGCCGTTGGCCCAGTGATGACTGTTTCAACGATCACATTATCTTGAAATTCCTTTATCAAAAGACTTGTGCCATTAAACATATTGTGAGGGCTTAAATTTCTCAATAGCATAATGGGAGTACCTCCCTTTAATTTTAGTTCGCATGTTCGTTCGTTTTTCCATAATTATTATATTTATCTCGTTTACTGGGTCGTTTCTCGGTGATACTATCACCCTCAAACAGAGCCAATTGAAATTTCTTTCTGTTTTTGTCTATAAGAATTTCTAGACTGTTAACAATTTGAGCCAATTCATTGTCCAACAATACTTGGGGGCTAAGATTTCAATTGATTGCCACAAACGTGATGATTTGAGGCACGCTTTAATAACGTCGGCAAGTGTACCTTTTGCTATAACCGGTAGTGTTTGGCGAAAGTCTCCAGCCAACACAAAGGTTACGCCCTTCATCAATTTTTCAGAGTTTCTGATGTCTTTTAATGTGCGGTCAACAGCTTCTACATGAGCTCTATCGCTCATGGTGCACTCACCCCAAATAATCAGCGATGTGTCCTGTAAGAGCTTCCCAAGTGGACCATTTTTGCGGATTGCGCATACAGATTGTTTCCAAAGACACAGCCAATAGTTATTTAAAGGTTGAATTAGCAGTTTTCCCACCATTTAATAGAGATGCTGCGAGCGTTCAGCACTCGATTGTCGTTCGTGTAGTTGTGATGATCGGGCATTTTGTGCTAAAAGACGAAACGATCGTTCGGCGCTCGCTTGTACATTATCGTGAAATTTGTTCACTATTTTCATCAAGGCGTTGCGAACGTTTGAGGCTAGATTCTGTGGCCCGCGATTGCACCACATACGCTCTCTGATTTGCGAGACGATCTGAATTTTCAGAAGATGATTCTCCAATACGTTGAAGTATTGTTAATCTAGCTTGGGAGCTACTTTTAGACTTTTTTTTCCCAGGCATATTGTTGAATGTGCACTATAATATGAATTTAATTTACACTTCAGTCTAAATAATAATTGGCCTGCTATATTAACACCAAAAATTGAAAAAGTAAAAACAATGCCTCAACAACGTGGTGGCTATGCTGTATTGCGACTATAATTATAGCCTATGTTACTCAGGATGAATGTAGCTTTCAAATGTTGAAAGAATAATTGAAATCGGCTCAGTAGTTTTTAAGTTTGTTCGTAACAAACATCCAAAAATACGAATATTTCCTTTCCTCTTTATATATCACTAAATGACCCGGCAATCGTTTTGCCATGTAATTTATTTTTCCTTTGTTGA
The DNA here is from genome assembly GCA_963969585.1 of Drosophila helvetica. NCBI lineage: Eukaryota > Metazoa > Arthropoda > Insecta > Diptera > Drosophilidae > Drosophila > Drosophila helvetica. The sequence continues at coordinate 37,871,714 of OZ018402.1, read as the reverse complement.
TTTCATTCATCTCGGGCCTCTTGCGATTGTGATTCACGTAACTGCACCATGCTCACACCATCATCTGCCTGTTTTCTTGGATTTGTTCACATGAAATTCGTGCTCTTATATCTCGCATGGTTCTCGACTTGATCGTCTAGGCATTGGCATTGCTCAAACATATTAAATTCTCGGGTTACGTTTGTTATTGAACTTCTGCGAAATGGCACGACCGTTTTTCGAGAAATTTTATGTGCTTTCCATTATACGTTTTTTTTTAGATGTTTTCGCTTCCGAGATGAAACGAATAATGATTTCATACACAATATTCAAAACTCAGGACCGAATTTTCGTTTCGGCCTACTGGGATTTCATATGAAAAAGTTTTATTCAATGTTATGAAAAATAAAATTTTCTTTGAATTTCACGACTCCACTTTTACATTAAATGGAATTGGCTCAGATTGGCGAGATTACCTTGGTAATCGTAGTAACAATTTTTTGGGTTTTACAGGTGCTGCAGCTCCAGATTGCGATGGGCGCTTCCCACGATGCTATGCCGTAAAACTAATCAAACTTTGTCAAAACATAAGAGCGTGTAAAAAAATTATGCATACCAAATCTTGACCCGATCAGACCACTCCTTCGGGTCCCTCCCATAAAAAAAGGACATAGGTGCTTGGTAGGTACCCGAAAGAGTTGTCTGATGGGGATAAAAAACAAATGTTGGCCGATGCCCAGTCCTAGCCGATAAGCATACAACATTTCACGAAAATCGGTCGAGACATTTCGGAGGAGTTTAGTAACAAAGTTTGTGACACGAGAATTTTATATATTAGATATAATAGAAGTATAGATACATTATATACATTGTTTTGGTTCTTTTGTTATGCATTATTATATTTACAGGGGTTTTTAGATTTTATGGAACATGTTGATTGTTTTTAGGAAGAGTACGATTTGTTGTATATTTTCTGGGTTAAGGTTGCTAAGAATGCTTAAGGGGTTTGCGTTGCTGAATATGGACTGTTTGATATGGATGAGAGCTGGACATGAATTTAGTAGGTGGGATATGGTAGTGTTGCTGTCTGTTTAATTTATGTTTTTCTTCGCAGCTTGAACGGCTTATTCATTGCCTGCTATGCCGCCATGGCCAGGGGCCCACATAATTTTTATTTTAGAGGCTAAATATGTTACTAGCGATCTGATTTAGAAACTGGGGTAGAAAATGTTATTATTTGTGTTTTTAATGGGGTCTATTGCTGCCAGAGAATCAGAACAGATGACAAATTTGTCTCTTTTGTTTTTAAAGTGTAGTAGTATCAAGAATAGTTATTGTTTCGGCAGTAAGTACTGATGCGTAAGGGGGCAGAATACTATACTTTATTGTGTTTATTTCTGTTCTGATGTCGTATGAGATTGAGTCCGCTACGCGGCACACGCCATCCTTGCCCTGGACGACATCGACAACTCTAGCCAGTGGCCAACGCATAGGAGGAAGATTTTCGTCCTTCCCCAGAACAATATCGTTCTCGCAGATGTTTTGCGTGTGAGTCCGGCACTTCGACCTTTTTTGCAGTTGCTCCAGAAAATTTTCTGCAGTTGAGTGACCTGCTGCAACCATCCAGACGATTGTAGTTGAGCTTCGTTAGGTCAGGCACAAGGATTTTCTCATGTGGGCCACATAGAAGCAGATGAGCAGGGGTCAAAAAAACATCTGAGTCATCAGGATTTTCTGAAATCTAGAGCAAAAGGCGAGAATTAACAATTTCCGTGATCTGGCAGATCAGAGTACGCAGCTCGTCGAAGCCAAGCACAGAGGGCCCAACTCGGTGATGTTTTGCAGTCTTCACGGCCGCTTCTCACAATCCGCCAAATTTCGGAGAGTGTGGTGGGATGAAACGCCAGTCGATCGAGTCAGCCAAGCAGGATTCATGGACCTCCTTCACAAGCGAGTCGCTCATGAAAAGCTTCTTTAGCTCCAGCAGCTTGTTCTTGACGCCAACGAAGTTGTCGCATTGTCAGACCAAATTTGACTTGGCCTTCCTCGTGTGGCAGTGAAACTCTTTAATGCGCCTGGAAACGAATCGGATTTCGTGCGGATTTCTGATCGGTAGATGAAGGGCCCACAATAATCCACTCCAGTGACTTCAAGGGGGTTGGGATCCTTCCAAACGCTCCTTATTCAGGTCTTCCATGATGTGCTGATCCATGCGCGGCTTAGTCCTGAAGCATCTCACATACTTGCTGACTTCCTTTGACACTGCCTTGATTCCTCCAATTGGCCAATATTCCAACCGAATTTTGGCAAGCAGGGCGCGAGGTCCGGCATGAAGGTTCCTCTCGTGATAATATCTTATCAGAGCACAGGTTATGGGATGTCCCTTTGGCACAATAAGCGGGTGCTGAGCATCAAGTCCGAGCGATGAGTTTCCAAGGCGACCTATAACTATAAGTAGTCCAGACTGATCGATGAACGGAGAGAGCGAGCTGATGGAACTGGATTTCATGAATTGACCGTTGCGTTGAATCTCCTTTATGTCCATCCACAAGGTTGCCATCTGAATGTGTCGAATTAGGAGGTACGTTCCTTGCCGGATATCGGAAACGGTGAGTCCAGAGTGCCGAAGACGATGTGGCCTGCATGCCAAAAAATGAGTTTTCAAATTTGCATCCTGAGGCGAGATCGGTATGTGGGGAGGCGATCAACAATGCTCGCTTGCGGAGCTCTATAAGCGGTGCTTCAGGAACAGGGAACACAGGCCACTCTTCCTTGGAGCCTACCAAAAACGATGGATAACCACAGCTCTCACTGGATAAGGTGGTTGGGAAGTGAGCCTATAGAGAGGATATCAGCAGAATTCATGGACCTCCTTCATATGCAAGCGCCATATGCTTCTATGCTATCCATGAACTTCTACAGCCATAGTGGAATGATGAACCACGCGAGGAAATGAAACCTGAGTGATGCTTGCATAACTGTTTCTCAAGTCCATCCAAGTTGAATGGAATGCTAAGGGTAGGCTTTCATCCCAATCCAAATGTTCTTTCCAAAGCTGCTAAAGGAAGACTTTGCACCTGACAATGACAGGATTTATCAATCCCAGGGGGTCGTAGAAACGAACAATCGTTTATAAAATCGATCGTTTGGACGGCATCATTTTTGTGTCCAGCGCAGATAAGGCGAAAAGCAGCCGATCTGAAGCGGGGTCCCATGCTAAGCCAAGAGTTTTAGTTATGTCGCTGCCATCATGAAACGCATTTACTCTTTCGTAGTGCTCAGACGCGTTTTTTCTTTGCGCTCAGCTCATTTTTCACTTATTTTGCATAAATAGTGGGTATTTGTTCAAAATAAACTTTTGCCAAACTAACAAATTAACCTGCTATCATAACATCTATCCTGAATCGCGAGTACATGCCTATTTATTGTGTAAAACATAATTTAATAATTCTTTTTTGCGTCGGTTAACAGTGTGATTTTGTTGTTGCTTTTCATAATTACGCTCTCACATTGAATTTAGCCCGCTCTTATCTTGTAGTCTGTTCTTTAGCATCACTCTCTCCCTATAACCCAAACTTTTTACTGATTACGCTTTGAGCGTTTGTCTGAAACACAGGTCTGATTTCTATTCGTTTTGAAATACATTTTTTTCTTTATTGTACTTAAAATGGAATCCCCTATGATCTGTACCATAAAACCTGCAAACAGGTGGTCACCCCTGCTCAGCCGAATATACCCTGCTATATCTGCAAAAAAGTAGCGCACGCAAAGTGCGTTGGGTATTTAGGCCTCGTTGGTGATACCATTTACAAACATAATGGCTTGTATTACTGTTGCGAGGCTTACCGGGTGGTTCATATTGAGATGGCCAGGTTTATGAGGCATACGCGGAATGGCTTTAAGTACGTTGGCTTTAAAAAGCAGTATGATCAGCACCTAGCCATGGAGTCTCAATTCAGCAGTTTGCAACTGCTAGGCGTTTGCTATATCGTTTGCTACTCCAAGGACAACGACTGGTGCTGGTGATGCAAATTCAGCTGCCGAATTTATCACCTCGGAGAACATACAGCCAGAAACTTCTGTAGCGTCCATGTCCGTTGAGTCCGCCAACCAACTAGCTATCCCATCCATTCCGATCCCACCAACAAATATACGACCCGGACCACCGGGTATTGCCATCACAGGTACGAGGCCTGTGGGCCAAAACCAAGATTGGTGGTGATCCCACCTAAACGACAAGTTTTTGTCTCACGGCTGGCATCTCACTCCACTATTAGTGATGTTACTGCTTTTATTCAAAGCAAAATAACAGCAGTCGGTTTAAGGGTAGAGAACTTTAATTTCTCTTATGCCAGGGAGATAGCTTCATTCAAGATAAGAGTCTCCCCGACTCAATTTGACACCATTTGCTCTGCCAAATTTTGGCCAGAGAACATGGTGGTGAAGGAGTTTAAGGCTAAGAAGAAGAGTGGGCCCCCAATAACTCCTAATACTAATCAGGCCAGTGCTCCATCCTCATCTTCCCAGTCCACCCGTCCAAAAAACTAACTTCCTCTCTCTTAATCACCTACCAGAATGTTAGAGGCTTGCGTAGTAAGCTCAGCACTCTGTTTCGGGATAGCGTCGCATTTGCATCCCATGTAATTGTGTTTACAGAGACCTGGTTAAAACCGGAAATTCTTAGTTCAGAAGTTTTGGCAGGTCGGTACACAACCTTTAGAAATGACCGTTCGTCTCGACGTGCAGGTGGGGTTCTGATTGCAGTGGACTCTAACTTCACGTCGGAACATTTTACAGTCCAGATTCAATAAGAACTGGAATTTCTGTGTATAAAACTGATTCTTCCCGCTTTTTCAGTCTTTATTACATGCTCGTATATTCCACCTTCTTCGGATATCGCAATTTATGAGCAGCACTTGTCCGCCTTAAGCGCTGTTTCTTCCTCGCTATCAGATAAAGATCATATGATAGTTCTTGGGGATTTCAATTTACCAGGAACTGTTTGGTCTTCGGTAAACGAGTCTAATAACCTAGTCCCCATGTCACGACATGACTTTATAGACGGCTTACTCGACTTATCCCTGTCTCAAGTCAACCATGTGAAAAATTCCCTGGGTCGATTGCTTGATTTGTGCTTTGTAACGGATCCGACCATTGCGTTGTTAACCCGAGTCCCTCCGCTCACTATACCTGAAGACGCCTACCATCCTACACTTGAAGTGTCGCTCGATATAGGACCAACCGCATTGGATCGGTTGGGTAGGCTACCTCAATGTGTCCGCTGCTTTCGTAAAGCCGAGTTTGCGAAGCTTAATAACCTCATTAGGGATTTTGATTGGTCCGCTTTGTATTTGTGCACTGATGTTACAATATGCACAAACATTTTCTATGATGCACTTGACTCACTTTTTGAGTCTTGTGTCCCACTTTCCTGTCCTATTAGATCTGGAAAGCCCCCTTGGTTTACCAAAGAGTTATCCAGTCTAAAAAACTTAAAATCAAGACTTTACAAAAAATTTCAAGAAGTTGGCTCTCCTTCTTCTCTCTCTCGCTATGTAATGGCTCGGTCAAACTTTTCAGTTCTTAATTCCCAGTGCTATAAGAACTACCTATCTAGATGCAGGATACGTTTTTCTCAGGACCCTAAGCAGTTTTACAGCTTCGTAAACAGTAAGCGTAAAACGTCCGCTCATCCATCCTCGCTATCATTTCTTAATACGTCGGCAAACACTGATCAGGCAATTGCCGATCTTTTTGCCCAATACTTCCAAACAACCTATTCTCAGGAATGCTACTCCGGGCAGCCGTACCCATACGGTTTACCCAGGTCGAACGGCATCTTCAGTCCCTTGCTAAATGAAAGCTCTCTGCTTCTTGACCTCCGGAAAGTTAAGCCGGTGTCTTCACCGGGTCCGGACGGAGTTCCCGGCTGTGTACTTAGATACTGCGCCGAGTCTCTGTGTGGACCGTTGCTTAAACTATTCAGCCTGTCCATTAACTCTTCATGCTTCCCCTCGATATGGAAGGAGTCGTTTATAATTCCTCTCCATAAGAAAGGTAGTAGGTCTGACGCGAAGAACTACAGAGGTATATCAAAGTTATCCGATATTCCTAAAGTGTTTGAGAAAATTTTAACTCCGCACCTGCAACATCTTTGCAGATCACATATCTTCTGCTCAGCATGGATTTAGAAGGCGGAGATCAACAGCCACGAATGTGTTGGAGTTCACATCCTACATCATTAAAGGCTTCCAAGGTAATCTACAGACGAATGTCATTTACACAGATTTCAGTAAAGAATTCGACTCTGTAAAACACTATCTCCTAGCACAAAAACTTGACCTTTTAGGGTTTCCACAAAATCTCTTGACATACCTTTGTTCCAGGTCGCAAAGAGTCCTCTTTCAAAACTCCCTGTCTTCGCCAGTTATGGATATTTCGGGGGTACCTCAGGGCAGACATCTAGGCCGCTTACTAATTACACTCTTCATTCATGACCTGCCTTCGGTATTAACACCATACCGGTGGGAAGAGGGCTGGCGTCCGGCCTGGGATTTGCGCGTAACAGCATTCGGCTAGTGTCCCATGGGCCACTTGATGGTGCAGTCATTGCATATCAACGTCCAAATATTAGAAATTTCTTCAGGGGTTCCCTCAAGTACTTCCTGGTGACTAGAACACCATTTCCTAAGTTTGAAGTTTCCACGAGACAATACAGCGGAAGTTTGGTGCATCTTCTCCATGACCTCGGCAACTGAGTTACCGACAGAAATGAGATCATCTACGTAGAGCTCCTGTTGCAGAGCAGCTGAGCCAAGAGGGTAGGACTCACCCCCGTCGATGGCCAGCTGGTGCATTGCGCGAACTCCTAAAAAGGATGCAGCCTTAGTACCGTATGGGACGGTGTCTAATGTGACTTGAATCTCGGACTGGACGGAGTCTCGCCATAGGATGCACTGATAGTAATTGCCAGGTGGAGACACTTGTACGCAACGATACATTTTACAAATGTATGTGCGAAATTGAAATGTTAAACAATGCCGGCTGAATGAAAGGGCCTGACATCATCACATCATTCAGGGAACATCCAGTTGATGTAGCAGCAGAGCCATCAAACACGACACTAAGTTTTGTCGTTGTACTGTCCTCCTTTAGGACACAGTGATGAGGCAAGAAATATTTGCAGAGGCCACGGGAATCAGGTTTGACTGGGGACATATGCTTCAAATCAATGTACTCCCTAATAAAGGCGGAGTACCGCTCCTAGAGTGTAAGATTCCGCTCCAACTTCCTCTCTAAACTAATGAATCGTCAATACTTTTGAGTATAGGATTCCCCTAAGAGATCAGCATTATGTTTTAATGGGAGACGAACTGAATATTCCCCCGATGGCAAACGTGAAAAGTGGCTTACGAAGTGCGCTTCGCAATCTAATTCTTCCTTGGTATTTATACTTGCTTCCACACAATTCTCGACTTCCCAAAACATACGAAGTGTTTTATCCAACCTTGAATCCATGTTAGATTTCGGCTGCGGAGAATTGCGAATTCCCAAGAGCGCCTAGTTTGCTACCCTTTGTCCAACGCCAGATACGATCCAACCGAGCCGGGTCTTCTGATCTTCTCCACGCAGAGGAGATCATATCGTCAGATCAATGCTAGAGCCGAAGCGGCTGCTGTGACAAGCCCTTAGCAGAGAGAGAGAGCGCAGCAGCGCTGCTGAACGTTAGCGTTTATCTTGGCAAAATGGGCAGGCTGGTAGTTGGTTACGGTTATGGTAATGTTGGTGAGTCAGATAATGTCTGTTATGTCTGTTTAATTTATGTTTGTCTTCGCAGCTTGAACGGTTTATTCATTGCCTGCTATGCCTGCATGGCCAGGGGCCCACATTATTTTTATTTTAGAGGCTAAATATGTTATTAGCGATCTGATTTAGAAACTTGGCTAGAAACTGCTATTATTTGTGTTTTTAATGGGGTCTATTGCTGCCAGAGAGTCAGAACAGATGACAAATTTGCCTCTTTTGTTTTTAAAGTGTAGTAGTTTCAAGAATGGTTATTGTTTCGGCAGTAAGTACTGATGCGTAAGGGGGCAGAATACTATACTTTATTGTGTTTATTTCTGTTGTGATGGCGTATGATTTTGTGGAATTTATTTTAGACCCGTCTGTGAATGGTATGGTTTTAAGTTTTCTTTCTTGTCTTTGTACAGTTTTCGGTATGATTCTGGATCTATGGATTCGCAGTGTTTTCATTTTTGTGTTTTCGTTGTTTAATACATTTTTAGACTAGCTTCGTAAAGCAGGTTATTCTTGGGAGTTTTTTTTTTGGTTGAATGTCCGTAAAAGAAAAACCTGTACTCTTTTTTTGCTATTACGGTTGCTTTAGCAACGTTGATTAATGTGTATATGCTGCAATTGAATTTGAGGCTGGTTAGGCATTTAAATATGTTCCGTTTTTAGTGGAGTGATGGTATAAGTGTATTTATGTGTGTATTCCATTTGAATTTGTTTTTTATAGTTATTCCTAAAATTTTCAATGAAGTTACAGTAGGGATTTGAAGGTTGTTACAGCTTATAATGCAGGAGCAGTTGTGTTTTTGGCAGATATGAAGGTGTTGGCATTCTGATAGGGATAAGGATGCCCGTGAGTATGAGCCCCTGTTGCCTATGTCGTGTAGTAGGTTGCCTAAATTGTAACAATTATTTTTGTTTTTGCTGAAATTTATTATAAGAAAAAAGTCGTTGGCGTATGCAATAATGTCGGACAATTTATTGTAAGTTATAAGGAACAAAATTATGGATATAAGTGATCCTTGGGGGATTCCATTGGATAAAGGTAATGATTTTAAATATGTTCGGAAGCGCGCACAGTGGGACATCAGACGAAAAGAGGTGGCAAAAGTCGAAGAATTCTTTGAGCGCTTTGAATAAAATGAATACACGTATCTAACAGAGAATTTCAAACAACAGAGATCTTTCAAAAATAGAATTTTCAAGATAATCTGACTTTTAGTTTAGGAGATATGAGCATTCAAAGTTGAAAATTATTTCAGTGTACACAAATTTATTCAACTTTTTTCACTTGCTGCATCTTTGAGGATGAATTAAAAGTAATCTATGTTACGTAAGATTTTGTTTTAAGTGTTTCCATTAAGTGAGGCTACCTCGTGCGAAAACAGGTAAAAAGGGTTGTCGCAGGTGCTAAATCCCATAAAAAATCATATTTTGGGCTTTTTTTTAGCGAGGTAGCCTAACTTAAATCGAACTAAAAGCCAAACGCCCCAAAATGGCAAATAGAGATTTGGAACATAGGTAAAAGAATACTCAATGAACATATACAAAAAATATCTCTGGAAAATTTCGTGCATTTTTTTTGCAAAGTCAGGTCAAAGTTTAAAAACGCCAAAAAATTAGGTACTAATGAATCCATATACTCATGTACACTCCACATTTTAAAAATTTTCAATTTTACGCTACCTAAATGATGTTGATGGTTAAAAATGAATTCATATATATATATATATTGCATTCCTTTTTTTGAGCACTCTAGTCTTTTTTTGACTTCTAAAGCATCCAGTTGCGTATACGTTGCAGTGAATACAACTTGTAAACATAATTAACGTGAAAATGGCTATGGATAATACAAAGTTATTGGAGATATATAGAACTTCAAGGACATTAAACGAGTTTGTGGAATCTGTTCTTAATGAATTGAATTAAGTATCGTACAACCCCGAGCAGTATACAAGTACAAGACAAAAAATTACCACTATTTATTTTAATATTAAAAAGAAATGGGAGGGCGCATTCCGTAAAACTGACTTCTTTAATAGCAAAAACGCAAACTGGTTGATTGGAAACAGCTTGCTATATGATGGACCCTCCACCTCCACAGGACGAGACACATTAAGACCAACAAAAACCTGGGATGAATGTTCAGATAATACAAGAAAGTGAACACTTGAAGATGCCACATGTTATATACGTACGGATCATTTATCTGAGGCGCTGTCAATCAGGTTATCTTGACAGGATCAAGGATAGCATCCTCACGCCACCAAATTCACAACCGAGGAAGTACACACTTGAAGAGGCTTTAGCATTGTTTTTATACCCGGTACTCGAAGAGTAAAGGGGTATATTAGATTTGTGCAAAAAATTAATGTGTGTAACACCCAGAAGGAAGCGTTTCTGACCCCATAAAGTATATATATTCTTGATCAGGATCAATAGCCGAGTCGATATAGCTATGTCTGTCTGTCCGTCCGTCCGTCCGTCTGTCCGTCTGTCCGTCTTCATTAGCGCCTATAGCTCAAAGACTATAAAAGCTAGAGGAACACAATTTTGTATCCAGACTCCTGTCCTATCGCACTGTTACAAGTGTATTTTCAAATTTCGCCCCGCCCCCTTACGCCCACTCCAAGGACGAAAATCTGTGGCGTGCACAATTTTAAAGATACGAGAAAACTAAAAACGCAGAATCGTAGAGAATGACAATATCTATCAGAATGTTGAATCTGGATCAGATCGACTCATAAATATAGCCCCAATGAAGAAAACCATTTTGAAATGCATCGTTCCCTCTCGCTCTCTCTCACACACAGGGTTGGGCGCTGTGCCCATTCGTCCAAATGAGCGCCTAGATCTCAGAGACTATAAGAGCTAGAGCAACCAAACTCTCTATCCATGCTCCTGTGATATCACGTCAGTACAAGTGTATTTCAAAATTTGGCCACGCCCCCTTCCGCCCCCACAAAAGATGAAAATCTACAATTTTGAAGATACGAGAAAACTAAAAACGCAGAATCATAGAGAATGACCATATCTATCAGAGTATTGAATCTGGATTAGATCGGATCATAAATATAGTCAGTAGGAACAAATGAAATTTCAGTGGCCTTCCAAGCGCAGACTCATTCCCTCTCTCTCTCGCACACAGCCGTGTATGTATATGTAGGAAGTAGATTTAGACATGTAGAAAAGACAGATGTAAAAAACGTATGTAAACAAAAATGGAAATAATATATATAAATCTCCGAAAAGGTTGACTTAATTTTTGTTTGTCTTTTTTGGCTAAAACTAAATTTATCCCTTTTGCGAACATGTAAAAATGTAATTTATTACAAGCTCACATACATATATACTGACTGAGTACCGGGTATAAAGTAGAGCCGCGGCGGTAGACGCGGCTCACAACGTTCCCCCTCGTTGGATTTGGGAATGTCTAAGAAGAAATATTCAATATTGCGGAATTCCTTAATCCATCATAATGTAGACATTCTGACATGAGACATTACACAAGCAAAACTAAAGGCAGTGCCGGAATCAATAATAACTACAGAGATATCAGCGGAAGTAAAACTTCAAGACCTGATGGAACACACTGCGAAACGGCTCATTGAGAGTTTACCTCACCATCAGATTGAGAGTCTTCCGCAAAATCTCACAATACTCAGCAAATGGGGCTGTGATGGATCTTCTGGGCAAAGTGAATATAAGCAAGCAATATCCACAGACGATAAAGCCATAACAGATTCGAACATGTTTATGGCTTCTCTTATACCCCTGCGGCTTAAATCGGATACATCGGAATATTGGAAAAATCCGCGACCTTCGTCTGATCATTATTGCCGCCCTATATTATTCAAATACGCTAAAGAATCTTCGGAGTTAATAAAGTTACAGTAAACTATATTAAGAACCAGATTTCTAATATAAGGCCGGTAAAATTAATCAAGGAAGAAAAAATAATTCATGTCAATTTTGAATTTTTTCTTACAATGGTTGATGGAAAAGTACTTAATGAACTAACTAATACTAAATCTACCTTGAAATGTGCGTTTTGCAAAAAAACCCAAAAGGATTTTAAAAATTTGGATGATTCCATAGTTGAAGAGGAACATTTGGAATATGGTATTTCCCCATTGCATACAAGAATAAGATGTATGGAGTTCATTTTAAAACTTGCATATACCATTCCGCGAGAGGGAGAATCTCTTGACAAAAGCAAGACAGCTAAGGAAAAACAAAACAATAGGAAACAAATTATTCAAGGAAAATTCGTTGAAAAACTATCACTGAAAGTGGACTGCCCCAAACAAGGATATGGAAACACAAACGATGGAAACTCATCACGGACATTTTTTGAAAAAGTTTAAATTACTGCAGAAATAACTAGTGTGGATATTGATATAATCAAAAGATTGGGTGTCATTTTGAATGTTTTAAGCTGCAAGGAAAAAATTAACACCCACAAATTTGGTGAATATGCCTCAAAGACTGCAGAGCTGTTACAGGAAAAATATCCTGAAAAGAAACTTACTCCTACGCTTCATAAAATGTTGACACATGGTCAAATTTTAATTGAATATCAGAGCTTACCAATTGGAGAGATGTCAGAGGAAGCACAGGAAGCGAGAAACAAGGATTACAAGAATAACAGGTACATGAATACGTGCAAGATATCACGAAAAACCCAAAACAAGGAATCTTTTCAACATGTTCGCAGCCCCTTCAGATTTATATATTTCATCCATTAGACATGTGAGATCTTAACCAAAATCGGAAAATAGTTATTCTTTAGAAATTTTAAGTTTGATAGATATTGCTCCCTCTAACTTGGAAGTGGAGGCACATTTTACAGAAAACAATAAATTAAACCAAATTCCAGAATAAAAAATTTTTTTTTTGTGAAATCAGATTGACCTAAAAAAGTTATGTGGAATAATTATGTATAGTAAAATTGATTAAGAAAAGTACTTTATCGATCCAAACAATTTTAGATTTAGCGCATTACATAGGAAAATATGCACCGGCAACAAAGTTCAACTTTGGCTTTTTATAGGTATGCTTCTAAACAATGTAGCGCCACGTAATATTGCATACTACATTTTGGAAGATTTATCTTTCAAATGCTGTTTATTTCATGAAGATATTTCCATTCGTTCAGAAGTTATTAATTTAGCAAGGTGAAATGGCGGAATGTCGCACTGTGCGACACGGGCACTTATTTTTCTGCTATGCATCAAGTTCTTAACGTAATTTAATATTTTGGGACCTGCTTTCCATTCCTGGAGCTTTTTCGTTATTCTGCTTAATTAAAGGCTCTTCAGGAATCAAGAGTGACGCGTGAGGTGTGTTTGTGTGACTTCGTTATGAGATAGTCTACGTAGAATAGGCTGTCTGAAGTCGATTTGCCTTTTTTATTTTAATGATTATTTTATTTGAATGATTATATTTGGAACTAGCTCCCGAGCAACTAGGCCCCAGGTAATCAAAGAGGGATCAATAGTGGACCAGTGGTGGTTCCGTCCTAGGACATGCTAATGTTGGTGAGTTGGTGGTGTCTGTTATGTCTGTTTAATTTATGTTTGTCTTCGCAGCTTGAACGGTTAATTCATTGCCTGCTATGCCTGCATGGCCAGGGGCCCACATTATTTTTATTTTAGAGGCTAAATATGTTATTAGCGATCTGATTTAGAAACTTGGCTAGAAACTGCTATTATTTGTGTTTTTAATGGGGTCTATTGCTGCCAGAGAGTCAGAACAGATGACAAATTTGCCTCTTTTGTTTTTAAAGTGTAGTAGTTTCAAGAATGGTTATTGTTTCGGCAGTAAGTACTTATGCGTAAGGGGGCAAAATACTATACTTTATTGTGTTTATTTCTGTTGTGATGGCGTATGATTTTGTGGAATTTATTTTAGACCCGTCTGTGAATGGTATGGTTTTAAGTTTTCTTTCTTGTCTTTGTACAGTTTTCGGTATGATTCTGGATCTATGGATTCGCAGTGTTTTCATTTTTGTGTTTTCGTTGTTTAATACATTTTTAGACTAGCTTCGTAAAGCAGGTTATTCATGGGAGTTTTTTTTTTGGTTGAATGTCCGTAAAAGAAAAACCTGTACTCTTTTTTTGCTATTACGGTTGCTTTAGCAACGTTGATTAATGTGTATATGCTGCAATTGAATTTGAGGCTGGTTAGGCATTTAAATATGTTCCGTTTTTAGTGGAGTGATGGTATAAGTGTATTTATGTGTGTATTCCATTTGAATTTGTTTTTTATAGTTATTCCTAAAATTTTCAATGAAGTTACAGTAGGGATTTGAAGGTTGTTACAGCTTATAATGCAGGAGCAGTTGTGTTTTTGGCAGATATGAAGGTGTTGGCATTCTGATAGGGATAAGGATGCCCGTGAGTATGAGCCCCTGTTGCCTATGTCGTGTAGTAGGTTGCCTAAATTGTAACAATTATTTTTGTTTTTGCTGAAATTTATTATAAGAAAAAAGTCGTTGGCGTATGCAATAATGTCGGACAATTTATTGTAAGTTATAAGGAACAAAATTATGGATATAAGTGATCCTTGGGGGATTCCATTGGATAAAGGTAATGATTTTAAATATGTTCGGACCGACGCACAGTGGGACATCAGACGAAAAGAGGTGGCAAAAGTCGAAGAATTCTTTGAGCGCTTTGAATAAAATGAATACACGTATCTAACAGAGAATTTCAAACAACAGAGATCTTTCAAAAATAGAATTTTCAAGATAATCTGACTTTTAGTTTAGGAGATATGAGCATTCAAAGTTGAAAATTATTTCAGTGTACACAAATTTATTCAACTTTTTTCACTTGCTGCATCTTTGAGGATGAATTAAAAGTAATCTATGTTACGTATGATTTTGTTTTAAGTGTTTCCATTAAGTGAGGCTACCTCGTGCGAAAACAGGTAAAAAGGGTTGTCGCAGGTGCTAAATCCCATAAAAAATCATATTTTGGGCTTTTTTTTAGCGAGGTAGCCTAACTTAAATCGACCTAAAAGCCAAACGCCCCAAAATGGCAAATAGAGATTTGGAACATAGGTAAAAGAATACTCAATGAACATATACAAAAAATATCTCTGGAAAATTTCGTGCATTTTTTTTGCAAAGTCAGGTCAAAGTTTAAAAACGCCAAAAAATTAGGTACTAATGAATCCATATACTCATGTACACTCCACATTTTAAAAATTTTCAATTTTACGCTACCTAAATGATGTTGATGGTTAAAAATGAATTCATATATATATATATATTGCATTCCTTTTTTTGAGCACTCTAGTCTTTTTTTGACTTCTAAAGCATCCAGTTGCGTATACGTTGCAGTGAATACAACTTGTAAACATAATTAACGTGAAAATGGCTATGGATAATACAAAGTTATTGGAGATATATAGAACTTCAAGGACATTAAACGAGTTTGTGGAATCTGTTCTTAATGAATTGAATTAAGTATCGTACAACCCCGAGCAGTATACAAGTACAAGACAAAAAATTACCACTATTTATTTTAATATTAAAAAGAAATGGGAGGGCGCATTCCGTAAAACTGACTTCTTTAATAGCAAAAACGCAAACTGGTTGATTGGAAACAGCTTGCTATATGATGGACCCTCCACCTCCACAGGACGAGACACATTAAGACCAACAAAAACCTGGGATGAATGTTCAGATAATACAAGAAAGTGAACACTTGAAGATGCCACATGTTATATACGTACGGATCATTTATCTGAGGCGCTGTCAATCAGGTTATCTTGACAGGATCAAGGATAGCATCCTCACGCCACCAAATTCACAACCGAGGAAGTACACACTTGAAGAGGCTTTAGCATTGTTTTTATACCCGGTACTCGAAGAGTAAAGGGGTATATTAGATTTGTGCAAAAAATTAATGTGTGTAACACCCAGAAGGAAGCGTTTCTGACCCCATAAAGTATATATATTCTTGATCAGGATCAATAGCCGAGTCGATATAGCTATGTCTGTCTGTCCGTCCGTCCGTCCGTCTGTCCGTCTGTCCGTCTTCATTAGCGCCTATAGCTCAAAGACTATAAAAGCTAGAGGAACACAATTTTGTATCCAGACTCCTGTCCTATCGCACTGTTACAAGTGTATTTTCAAATTTCGCCCCGCCCCCTTACGCCCACTCCAAGGACGAAAATCTGTGGCGTGCACAATTTTAAAGATACGAGAAAACTAAAAACGCAGAATGTTGAATCTGGATCAGATCGACTCATAAATATAGCCCCAATGAAGAAAACCATTTTGAAATGCATCGTTCCCTCTCGCTCTCTCTCACACACAGGGTTGGGCGCTGTGCCCATTCGTCCAAATGAGCGCCTAGATCTCAGAGACTATAAGAGCTAGAGCAACCAAACTCTCTATCCATGCTCCTGTGATATCACGTCAGTACAAGTGTATTTCAAAATTTGGCCACGCCCCCTTCCGCCCCCACAAAAGATGAAAATCTACAATTTTGAAGATACGAGAAAACTAAAAACGCAGAATCATAGAGAATGACCATATCTATCAGAGTATTGAATCTGGATTAGATCGGATCATAAATATAGTCAGTAGGAACAAATGAAATTTCAGTGGCCTTCCAAGCGCAGACTCATTCCCTCTCTCTCTCGCACACAGCCGTGTATGTATATGTAGGAAGTAGATTTAGACATGTAGAAAAGACAGATGTAAAAAACGTATGTAAACAAAAATGGAAATAATATATATAAATCTCCGAAAAGGTTGACTTAATTTTTGTTTGTCTTTTTTGGCTAAAACTAAATTTATCCCTTTTGCGAACATGTAAAAATGTAATTTATTACAAGCTCACATACATATATACTGACTGAGTACCGGGTATAAAGTAGAGCCGCGGCGGTAGACGCGGCTCACAACGTTCCCCCTCGTTGGATTTGGGAATGTCTAAGAAGAAATATTCAATATTGCGGAATTCCTTAATCCATCATAATGTAGACATTCTGACATGAGACATTACACAAGCAAAACTAAAGGCAGTGCCGGAATCAATAATAACTACAGAGATATCAGCGGAAGTAAAACTTCAAGACCTGATGGAACACACTGCGAAACGGCTCATTGAGAGTTTACCTCACCATCAGATTGAGAGTCTTCCGCAAAATCTCACAATACTCAGCAAATGGGGCTGTGATGGATCTTCTGGGCAAAGTGAATATAAGCAAGCAATATCCACAGACGATAAAGCCATAACAGATTCGAACATGTTTATGGCTTCTCTTATACCCCTGCGGCTTAAATCGGATACATCGGAATATTGGAAAAATCCGCGACCTTCGTCTGATCATTATTGCCGCCCTATATTATTCAAATACGCTAAAGAATCTTCGGAGTTAATAAAGTTACAGTAAACTATATTAAGAACCAGATTTCTAATATAAGGCCGGTAAAATTAATCAAGGAAGAAAAAATAATTCATGTCAATTTTGAATTTTTTCTTACAATGGTTGATGGAAAAGTACTTAATGAACTAACTAATACTAAATCTACCTTGAAATGTGCGTTTTGCAAAAAAACCCAAAAGGATTTTAAAAATTTGGATGATTCCATAGTTGAAGAGGAACATTTGGAATATGGTATTTCCCCATTGCATACAAGAATAAGATGTATGGAGTTCATTTTAAAACTTGCATATACCATTCCGCGAGAGGGAGAATCTCTTGACAAAAGCAAGACAGCTAAGGAAAAACAAAACAATAGGAAACAAATTATTCAAGGAAAATTCGTTGAAAAACTATCACTGAAAGTGGACTGCCCCAAACAAGGATATGGAAACACAAACGATGGAAACTCATCACGGACATTCTATGAAAAAGTTTAAATTACTGCAGAAATAACTAGTGTGGATATTGATATAATCAAAAGATTGGGTGTCATTTTGAATGTTTTAAGCTGCAAGGAAAAAATTAACACCCACAAATTTGGTGAATATGCCTCAAAGACTGCAGAGCTGTTACAGGAAAAATATCCTGAAAAGAAACTTACTCCTACGCTTCATAAAATGTTGACACATGGTCAAATTTTAATTGAATATCAGAGCTTACCAATTGGAGAGATGTCAGAGGAAGCACAGGAAGCGAGAAACAAGGATTACAAGAATAACAGGTACATGAATACGTGCAAGATATCACGAAAAACCCAAAACAAGGAATCTTTTCAACATGTTAGCAGCCCCTTCAGATTTATATATTTCATCCATTAGACATGTGAGATCTTAACCAAAATCGGAAAATAGTTATTCTTTAGAAATTTTAAGTTTGATAGATATTGCTCCCTCTAACTTGGAAGTGGAGGCACATTTTACAGAAAACAATAAATTAAACCAAATTCCAGAATAAAAAATTTTTTTTTTGTGAAATCAGATTGACCTAAAAAAGTTATGTGGAATAATTATGTATAGTAAAATTGATTAAGAAAAGTACTTTATCGATCCAAACAATTTTAGATTTAGCGCATTACATAGGAAAATATGCACCGGCAACAAAGTTCAACTTTGGCTTTTTATAGGTATGCTTCTAAACAATGTAGCGCCACGTAATATTGCATACTACATTTTGGAAGATTTATCTTTCAAATGCTGTTTATTTCATGAAGATATTTCCATTCGTTCAGAAGTTATTAATTTAGCAAGGTGAAATGGCGGAATGTCGCACTGTGCGACACGGGCACTTATTTTTCTGCTATGCATCAAGTTCTTAACGTAATTTAATATTTTGGGACCTGCTTTCCATTCCTGGAGCTTTTTCGTTATTCTGCTTGATTAAAGGCTCTTCAGGAATCAAGAGTGACGCGTGAGGTGTGTTTGTGTGACTTCGTTATGAGATAGTCTACGTAGAATAGGCTGTCTGAAGTCGATTTGCATTTTTTATTTTAATGATTATTTTATTTGAATGATTCTATTTGGAACTAGCTCCCGAGCAACTAGGCCCCAGGTAATCAAAGAGGGATCAATAGTGGACCAGTGGTGGTTCCGTCCTAGGACATGCTAATGTTGGTGAGTTGGTGGTGTCTGTTATGTCTGTTTAATTTATGTTTGTCTTCGCAGCTTGAACGGTTAATTCATTGCCTGCTATGCCTGCATGGCCAGGGGCCCACATTATTTTTATTTTAGAGGCTAAATATGTTATTAGCGATCTGATTTAGAAACTTGGCTAGAAACTGCTATTATTTGTGTTTTTAATGGGGTCTATTGCTGCCAGAGAGTCAGAACAGATGACAAATTTGCCTCTTTTGTTTTTAAAGTGTAGTAGTTTCAAGAATGGTTATTGTTTCGGCAGTAAGTACTTATGCGTAAGGGGGCAAAATACTATACTTTATTGTGTTTATTTCTGTTGTGATGGCGTATGATTTTGTGGAATTTATTTTAGACCCGTCTGTGAATGGTATGGTTTTAAGTTTTCTTTCTTGTCTTTGTACAGTTTTCGGTATGATTCTGGATCTATGGATTCGCAGTGTTTTCATTTTTGTGTTTTCGTTGTTTAATACATTTTTAGACTAGCTTCGTAAAGCAGGTTATTCATGGGAGTTTTTTTTTTGGTTGAATGTCCGTAAAAGAAAAACCTGTACTCTTTTTTTGCTATTACGGTTGCTTTAGCAACGTTGATTAATGTGTATATGCTGCAATTGAATTTGAGGCTGGTTAGGCATTTAAATATGTTCCGTTTTTAGTGGAGTGATGGTATAAGTGTATTTATGTGTGTATTCCATTTGAATTTGTTTTTTATAGTTATTCCTAAAATTTTCAATGAAGTTACAGTAGGGATTTGAAGGTTGTTACAGCTTATAATGCAGGAGCAGTTGTGTTTTTGGCAGATATGAAGGTGTTGGCATTCTGATAGGGATAAGGATGCCCGTGAGTATGAGCCCCTGTTGCCTATGTCGTGTAGTAGGTTGTCTAAATTGTAACAATTATTTTTGTTTTTGCTGAAATTTATTATAAGAAAAAAGTCGTTGGCGTATGCAATAATGTCGGACAATTTATTGTAAGTTATAAGGAACAAAATTATGGATATAAGTGATCCTTGGGGGATTCCATTGGATAAAGGTAATGATTTTAAATATGTTCGGAAGCGCGCACAGTGGGACATCAGACGAAAAGAGGTGGCAAAAGTCGAAGAATTCTTTGAGCGCTTTGAATAAAATGAATACACGTATCTAACAGAGAATTTCAAACAACAGAGATCTTTCAAAAATAGAATTTTCAAGATAATCTGACTTTTAGTTTAGGAGATATGAGCATTCAAAGTTCAAAATTATTTCAGTGTACACAAATTTATTCAACTTTTTTCACTTGCTGCATCTTTGAGGATGAATTAAAAGTAAACTATGTTACGTATGATTTTGTTTTAAGTGTTTCCATTAAGTGAGGCTACCTCGTGCGAAAAACAGGTAAAAAGGGTTGTCGCAGGTGCTAAATCCCATAAAAAATCATATTTTGGGCTAAAAAAAAATTTTTTAGCGAGGTAGCCTAACTTAAATCGACCTAAAAGCCAAACGCCCCAAAATGGCAAATAGAGATTTGGAACATAGGTAAAAGAATACTCAATGAACATATACAAAAAATATCTCTGGAAAATTTCATGCATTTTTTTTGCAAAGTCAGGTCAAAGTTTAAACACGCCAAAAAATTAGGTAATAATGAATCCATATACTCATGTACACTCCACATTTTAAAAATTTTCAATTTTACGCTACCTAAATGATGTTGATGGTTAAAAATGAATTCATATATATATATATATTGCATTCCTTTTTTTGAGCACTCTAGTCTTTTTTTGACTTCTAAAGCATCCAGTTGCGTATACGTTGCAGTGAATACAACTATAAGAGCTAGAGCAACCAAACTCTCTATCCATGCTCCTGTGATATCACGTCAGTACAAGTGTATTTCAAAATTTGGCCACGCCCCCTTCCGCCCCCACAAAAGATGAAAATCTACAATTTTGAAGATACGAGAAAATTAAAAACGCAGAATCATAGAGAATGACAGTATCTATCAGAGTGTTGAATCTGGATCAGATCGACTCATAAACATAGCCACAATGAAGAAAACCATTTCGAAATGCATCGTTCCCTCTCGCTCTCTCTCACACACAGGGTTGGGCGCTGTGCCCATTCGTCCAGATGAGCGCCTAGATCTCAGAGACTGTAAGAGCTAGAGCAACCAAACTCTCTATCGATGTTCCTGTGATATCACGTCAGTACAAGGGTATTTCAAAATTTGGCCACGCCCCCTTCCGCCCCCACAAAAGATGAAAATCTACAATTTTGAAGATACGGGAAAACCAAAAACGCAGAATCATAGAAAATGACTATATCTATCAGAGTATTGAATCTGGATTAGATCGGATCATAAATATAGTCAGTAGGAACAAATGAAATTTCAGTGGCCTTCCAAGCGCAGACTCATTCCCTCTATCTCTCGCACACAGCCGTGTATGTATATGTAGGAAGTAGATTTAGACATGTAGAAAAGACAGATGTAAAAAACGTATGTAAACAAAAATGGAAATAATATATATAAATCTCCGAAAAGGTTGACTTAATTTTTGTTTGTCTTTTTTGGCTAAAACTAAATTTATCCCTTTTGCGAACATGTAAAAATGTAATTTATTACAAGCTCACATACATATATACTGACTGAGTACCGGGTATAAAGTAGAGCCGCGGCGGTAGACGCGGCTCACAACGTTCCCCCTCGTTGGATTTGGGAATGTCTAAGAAGAAATATTCAATATTGCGGAATTCCTTAATCCATCATAATGTAGACATTCTGACATGAGACATTACACAAGCAAAACTAAAGGCAGTGCCGGAATCAATAATAACTACAGAGATATCAGCGGAAGTAAAACTTCAAGACCTGATGGAACACACTGCGAAACGGCTCATTGAGAGTTTACCTCACCATCAGATTGAGAGTCTTCCGCAAAATCTCACAATACTCAGCAAATGGGGCTGTGATGGATCTTCTGGGCAAAGTGAATATAAGCAAGCAATATCCACAGACGATAAAGCCATGTACCCCTGCGGCTTAAATCGGATACTTCGGAATATTGGAAAAATCCGCGACCTTCGTCTGATCATTATTGCCGCCCTATATTATTCAAATACGCTAAAGAATCTTCGGAGTTAATAAAGTTACAGTAAACTATATTAAGAACCAGATTTCTAATATAAGGCCGGTAAAATTAATCAAGGAAGAAAAAATAATTCATGTCAATTTTGAATTTTTTCTTACAATGGTTGATGGAAAAGTACTTAATGAACTAACTAATACTAAATCTACCTTGAAATGTGCGTTTTGCAAAAAAACCCAAAAGGATTTTAAAAATTTGGATGATTCCATAGTTGAAGAGGAACATTTGGAATATGGTATTTCCCCATTGCATACAAGAATAAGATGTATGGAGTTCATTTTAAAACTTGCATATACCATTCCGCGAGAGGGAGAATCTCTTGACAAAAGCAAGACAGCTAAGGAAAAACAAAACAATAGGAAACAAATTATTCAAGGAAAATTCGTTGAAAAACTATCACTGAAAGTGGACTGCCCCAAACAAGGATATGGAAACACAAACGATGGAAACTCATCACGGACATTCTTTGAAAAAGTTGAAATTACTGGAGAAATAACTAGTGTGGATATTGATATAATCAAAAGATTGGGTGTCATTTTGAATGTTTTAAGCTGCAAGGAAAAAATTAACACCCACAAATTTGGTGAATATGCCTCAAAGACTGCAGAGCTGTTACAGGAAAAATATCCTGAAAAGAAACTTACTCCTACGCTTCATAAAATGTTGACACATGGTCAAATTTTAATTGAATATCAGAGCTTACCAATTGGAGAGATGTCAGAGGAAGCACAGGAAGCGAGAAACAAGGATTACAAGAATAACAGGTACATGAATACGTGCAAGATATCACGAAAAACCCAAAACAAGGAATCTTTTCAACATGTTAGCAGCCCCTTCAGATTTATATATTTCATCCATTAGACATGTGAGATCTCAACCAAAATCGGAAAATAGTTATTCTTTAGAAATTTTAAGTTTGATAGATATTGCTCCCTCTAACTTGGAAGTGGAGGCACATTTTACAGAAAACAATAAATTAAACCAAATTCCAGAATAAAAAATTTTTTTTTTGTGAAATCAGATTGACCTAAAAAAGTTATGTGGAATAATTATGTATAGTAAAATTGATTAAGAAAAGTACTTTATCGATCCAAACAAATTTAGATTTAGCGCATTACATAGGAAAATATGCACCGGCAACAAAGTTCAACTTTGGCTTTTTATAGGTATGCTTCTAAACAATGTAGCGCCACGTAATATTGCATACTACATTTTGGAAGATTTATCTTTCAAATGCTGTTTATTTCATGAAGATATTTCCATTCGTTCAGAAGTTATTAATTAAGCAAGGTGAAATGGCGGAATGTCGCACTGTGCGACACGGGCACTTATTTTTCTGCTATGCATCAAGTTCTTAACGTAATTTAATATTTTGGGACCTGCTTTCCATTCCTGGAGCTTTTTCGTTATTCTGCTCGATTAAAGGCTCTTCAGGAATCAAGAGTGACGCGTGAGGTGTGTTTGTGTGACTTCGTTATGAGATAGTCTACGTAGAATAGGCTGTCTGAAGTCGATTTGCCTTTTTTATTTTAATGATTATTTTATTTTAATGATTCTATTTGGAACTAGCTCCCGAGCAACTAGGCCCCAGGTAATCAAAGAGGGATCAATAGTGGACCAGTGGTGGTTCCGTCCTAGGACATGCATGTGTTAAATTCTCCGCTGAAATCAGTGTAGGGGAAACGGTCTGGAACCAGGTACGTGAGAAAAGGAACTAGTGCGGCACCGGTGCCGAAGTATGAGTTGTGCATTGTCAATACATTTTTGTATTATTTTGCCTCTAAGGTTTGTTGTTGGGGAGCCCCAATATGGATGCCATCCATTAAAGTCTCCCGTAATTAATGAAAGTGTTTATTGCTAAGCGTGTTTTCGAGAACCTGTTTTGTCACGATTTTGTTTGGGGAGAAATATGCTTAGACTTTTTTGAGATTGTATATTGATTGATAGAGCTTCTAGATCGTTTGACATGTTCAGGTTAGTATACTGGATTGATTGTAGCAGTAGAATCGCTACGCCGCCAAATCTGTTGGTGGCCACAGCTGTTAATAGTATAGCCTAGTACTCAGACGAGCAAAATAATCTTGCGCAAGAATCAGGGATGATATTCGTATGGAAACGATAAAAATGCATGCCTGTAATTCTTGCGCAAGAATATTCTTCTATTCAAACGAGTACTCAGACAAGCAAAATAAATGACCGATTAATACTGGAAAGGCAACGATATATACTAGAAAAGAAAAGGTGGTATATGCTGGGCTCGACTGAAAGATAGAATTGTTCTATATTCTGTCGTCATCGACACTAGAAAATTGCACCGGCTAGAAAATTGCAATAATGAAAACAAATTGAATCTCATTGAAGCCGATTAAATGGATATTGTTTCTTATCAATTTTATAAACGATACACATTTTATTTATTTATAATTTAATAGATACTGATTTATCCAATATTGCGGAGCTTTTTATGTTCTTTGTCGTTCTCCAGCGCCACTGAGCCCATAAATAGTACATTCCGGATTGCTTTCTGATAAAATATGAATTTCCAACTGATTTTATTTGTAAACAAAAACAAAAAGCACATCTGGTCACACTGGTCACACAGCAAAATATAGGCAACTTTCTTGCCCAAGAATATTTTGCTCGTCTGAGTACTAGGCTTATATAGTTAATTGCGATTGGTATATTATTAGTGTTTTGTATATGTGCTTATTGCATTGAAAGGACATGAGGCGAGTATTTTTTAATCAGAATGAGAAGTTGGTTATAGGTGTTTGTGAATCCTTTGATGTTCCATTGAGTTATTATGAGCGCCATTTTAACTTTGAGGTAGTGTTATGGGCTTTTTACACTGCCGCATCATTGTTTACACCTTATACCCGTTCTACACTGAGGCGCATCATTGCATTTTTCCCTTAAATGGAACATGCGACAAATATGCGCATAAGAGCCCTGTGGATAGAAGAAGACAATGATGCGGCCGCATCTTTAATCATGCGGCTCATCATTCGCAAGTGTTACCGTATTCTGTGTAGTATTTTTACAAAATACTGAAATTATTCGGGGTATCGACGGCGTATCGATAGCAAACAGCTGTTTTTGTCAATTGTTATTGTTTCTTCTTGTTACTGTTTATTTAAATTTAGTTCAACAAGAAAGATGAGCAACGTGGTGAAACAAAAAAAAAAGAAGTGGACAGAGGTGGCCGAGAATATCCAGATAGACATGTGGGGTGAAAAGATTGAATACTTGCGAGGAATGCGCAAAACCACCCACATTTACGAGGTGATGGGATTGGAACTCAAGCAGCTATGCTACGATTTCTCTCCGCAAGAAATCAAAACGAAGCTTGAGAATCTTCGCAGAAAATATGTGTAAGTAAAGATTACAATTATAAGTGCATTGATAATAATACATATTTAAATTTCTAGATTGGAGAAGTCAATTACCGGACCGAGCGGAGGGTCTCCATCTCAGTGGGAATACTTTGAAAAGGTGGCCCAAGTTCTAAAGCGCTCGAAATCGGTGAACTTCGAGAAGCAAATAGAAGAAAGCACATGTAATTAATATTTCGTAAATAGTTTTTGTAATTATGTTTATTTAAAATTCAGCTTCAATGTACTCAAATGAGTCATTGGAGGAGACCATTTCCTCGTACTCTGCAACAGAGGAGGAAGAAAAAAAAAAAAAAAGGAAGCGGTAAGCGGGCGGCACTTGTTGAGCAATTGCGGGCCAGCAACGAATCGTCCAGAATGGCTGCAGTGATTGCTGAGGAGTCGCGGCGCCATACCGACCAAGTGGAGCGATTCCTTGATATTCAGGAGAATTTCCTTAATCTGCTCCAAAATAAATAAAACGACTTACCTAAATATAAAAATAGTGCGTTTCTTATTTTCTCCGCTTCCCACTTTCGATCGCCCACTGTGAAGTCTAGGCATGGTTGCTCTCTGGCATTCAAGGCATGCTCTGCGGGTTCTACATGGCAGGTTGCTATCTCCACTCGCAATTATATAGTTGTGCAAAACACACGCACACTTGATAATTGCTTTGGCATTCATTGTAGCATTCCCGGTTCCTTTTCGCACTCGTCGAAACCGTGCCTTTAAGTGACCAAAAGCGTTTTCTACAACTCGCCTGATAGTTAAATTGTTTCTCTTGTAGGTGTGCGGAAGTTGAAAATGGACAGGGCTTCATGAGGGTCTTTGAGAAACGGAATGCCGAATCTCCCGAAATGGAAACGGGAACCGAAACTCCGCCTATGTCCTTCGCATTATCCTCAAAGATGCCCGTCGAATCAATTAAATGCTTTGATTGCGACGCCTCAAACACTTGAGAGTCATTTCATCTACCAGGTGCACCAACATTTATGTATTTAAATCGATATCTACGAATAAATATTATATTAACATAAATGAGCTGTTAAAACAAACTTATGGTCTACCAAGGCCAATAGTAGTATTGAATAACAGCCTTTATAGTTGTAAAAGTCCAGGCATCACTTTTCGGTGGGCTAATTTCGATGTGGGTACCATCTGAAAGACAAAAGTCCATTACAATAAGTTATTATACTGCAAGTTTGAAAAATTATTACCAACCTATAGCACCAAAACATTGAGGAAACCTCAGCTGTTGAAAGCTTTCCACACACTCCTCTACATTCTCCTGAGTTATGTAAGGAAGTGATCTCGGCTGGGGTACATATCTCAGTCTCCCAGGGCCCAGTCCACACATACAGCTAATTTGTATAGGTGGGCCTCAGGGACAGATCGGGGCAAATTACGCGGCGAGGCCTCGATGGGTCTCTCGCGGCGTGGGGACGGGGTCAAGTATCGCCGCCTTCCGCGACCCAAATGCGCCGATGCTGAACAGACGTGCGACCGAAGATTTGATCCCTACCAAGCCAAAAGGGAGGGTATACTACGGGAGGGAGGACTACAGTTCGCGGATGCCGTGCCGGCCTTAGGCTTTCCCGCGTACGGCACCGTTCACTGGTTCCTCATAGCACAGGTTTTTCAGCTACGTGAAACTACAGGAGGAGAGAGAGTCAACGTTACGAGCGCTGTGCCAGCCTTAGGCTTTCCCGCGTACAGCGCTGCTTCGTCTTGCCTCTGGGGGAAGGGGAAAAATAGAAAAGGTTGCTTGGGGAATACGCACTCGGGCTGCGCTCCGCGTCTGATCAACGAAGTTGTAGAGGGACAGGCACGGGGTCGAAGGAACGGGAAATAATAATCAAAGTTTCATTTAGTCTTTTTATTTTAAGTTCAGGCAATTTGGGGTTGGAGAATCAACGTAATGACTCCGCTCGGTAGCTCGGGGTTTTATTTCACTATGTTACAACAGAGATCCTGATATGAGAGGAAAAACGGGGGGGGGGGGGCGGGTGCGGGGCGGGGCGCCGGCCACGCACAAGTGGGTGCGTCGACTCTGAGATATGGCTAGATGAGACCCTACCTAACATCGCACCATCCTCTATTCGCTCCTTCTCGCCTACGGCCTCAGCTTACCCTCTAATCTCCTTCCCCCGGCAAAAAGGTCCTTACGGCGTCGTCCTGGAAGGCAGATCCTACGGTGATCGATTGTGTCTCCGGCTTTTTTTCACTCGCGATAATTCTTCCGCTTACACGACTTTTCACTTCTACTTGTTCTTTTTGACTCCTCTAGTTTCTGCCGGCCGGCAAGCGTCGGAGCTGTTCTCTGCTCCCTTTTGTCGCGCGCCACTTGTCGCGTGGCATTTTGTCGCCAAGGCTTAGGGCTTTGCGTGGGTGCTAGATCGAGAGCGACGATCGCGTCTCGTTACCTCTCGCTTGTTTCGGCCTCTACCGCCGTCGCTGCCGTCTCTGCTGCCGTCCCTGCTGCCGTCTCTGCTGCAGTCTCTGCTGCCGTCACCGCTTCTAGCTCGGGGTGGGTTTTTGGCGCGGCTTCAGCGATCGAACTTCGTTTCTCTCCGAGTATGCCAGGGCCGCTGCTCGCGTGGGTTTTCTGCTGCGTAGTTCTTTGCGTTCTTTCTCTCTCTTTCGGTAGGCCGGGGCTGTCGCTCGCGTTGGTTTCTGCTGCGGGTCTCTCTTTTCGGTGCCTGCGGATTTACCGTCAAGGTTCCTCGTGGCTGTCGCTCGTGTTGTTGTTCCGCTGCGTATTTTGTTGCGCTCTCTCTCTCTTTGCCGGGAGGGGACTTCGCTTAGTGATGGACATTATACCGATGGTGGGACCCGATATATGGGGCCGGTTAAGCTGGGACCTGATACATGGGGCCGGTTAAGCAGGGACCTGGTGGTATTTCCTCCCTAGTAAAACCTTCTGTTTGGTTTTCCTACTAGCTAATTATATTAAAGGCTATATTAAAGGTTAGGCTATATTAAAGGTTATGTTGTGAGGGTCACTCCCTCACAGTTAATAAATTGGGTGGCAAATAGTCAGGCGAGAGAGTTTTCCAGACACGCAAACAAAAGTCCTCAAATATCGTACATACCGAAGCTGCCGATACCCCGAAGATTCTTCCTACAGTGCGGTATTCTGCCGATGATCCCAGCATGAACAGGGCGATGGCTACCCTCTTGTCCAGTGGAATACACGGCCTAAGATTAGTATCCCTCTTGGCCATTGACGAAAGCCTTCCAAACAGGTCATCAAATGCGACTCGACTCATGCGAAACTGCTCTTTGAAAAACTCCTAGCTTTTGGACGGAACATACAGCTCCCAAAAGTGGCCGAACCGTTCCTAAACATTTAAATTAAAATGAGTAGCACAACAACTTACAAGTGTCCACAAAGATCTTTTTGAATGCTCTGACTCCAACTTTAAAAGTGCCACTTGTAAATTAAAGTGGGCGGCACTAATTTTTTGTTTGGTGAGTAAGAAAAAGAGAGAGAAATCATTTTCATTGAAATTTAAAGAAATAATGAGCGATTTATTAGTAAATGTAGAAAACGGTGCATTTGGGAGTTTCATCACCAATTTCAGCACCCAATTGTTTATAAAGCTTGTTAAGGAGGTAGTAAAAATACTACACAGAATACGGCACCACTTGCCAATGATGCGCCGCATGATTTAAGATGCGGCCGCATCATTGTCTTCTTCTATCCACAGGGCTCTTATGGGCATATTTGTCGCATGTTCCATTTAAGGGAAAAATGCAATGATGCGCCCCAGTGTAAAAAGGGAATTTGGGATTCAAGTTCTAATTTGTATAACATTGGTCTAAAGCTTACTTTTTGGTTTTATATAGAATCGCTGTCACTATTGGTAGTGCGATTGTTTTTTTTTTTTGTGTGTTTGGTTTTTATTTTGGAAAGTTTGAAATAGGCACAAAGAGGTTTGGACTTATCTTTAGGAAAGATTCTAATTCTTAGTTCTTTAGTGCGTTGTGACCTTTCTGGTTTGGTTTGTGTGCCGGTTGGATTAGCGTAGTCAGTTTCTTCAGGTCCGTCGTGATCGTGGTGGGGGTGATGTTGATGAGATTGTTTTAGTAATGATGACTGGGCTTGTTTAGTTGTATTCGCCGTTGTTTTAAGTGAGTTGTAACCACAGGATGTAGATGCAGTGTAGGAGTTGCGATTTTGTTGCAATTCGCAGGTTTTTTGGATGATAGGTGCTGTATTTGTTGGTTTTTGCGTATTTAGTGTTTGGGAAAATCTTCGGTGATTTTTATTGCTATTAGTTCCTGTTGTTTGAGAAATGCGGGGCATTTACGGTCGAAGTGTCTGTTTTTGTGTCTGTTTAGGCAGTTTTTCTTCGGTTTTGCATGGTTCTCCATCATTGTTGTGTCGTTCCTCAGAGCAATTGCTACATTTATCTGAGCTTTCACAGATGGGAGCTGGAGAAGTGGTACTGGTTGTTGTTGTTGTTATTGTGTGGTTTTCGTTGCACGCTTGAGCCAAGCGACCTCGATTGGGTATATCTGCCTCAGCACTTAATACAATTATTATAAACGAGCGTTCGTTTTCAGTTGAGAGTCAATCACAAAACTGTCCTTGAAGAGCTACTAAAAAGCGCAGCCGCCGTGTCAAAACCATTTGTCGATTCGCGGACCATTTAGAACCTGGCGATATTCGGCTGGTATTTACGGAGCTCGAGTGCAGACTCGAAACGCTGACACAAAGCATTAACATGGCAAGGCAATTTCTGGTAGAAATTGAAGAGACAGATAGTGACAATGAATTTGGACACGAGCTGGAAGAAGTTTCCATTATAAAAAGCGCCTGTAAGACCGCTGACGATATAAACCCTTCAGTATCAGCTTCTGGTGGCCCAACTCGTGCTCGACTTCCGAAGCACTGCCGCAGTTCGGCGTCACTTTTTCGGAATTTAAAAACTTAATATGTTTATTTCAGACTCTGGTTCATAATGACAAAAG
This sequence comes from Drosophila helvetica, assembly GCA_963969585.1. Lineage (NCBI taxonomy): Eukaryota > Metazoa > Arthropoda > Insecta > Diptera > Drosophilidae > Drosophila > Drosophila helvetica. Next base: position 37,841,394 of record OZ018402.1, on the reverse strand, counting down.
CATTCCAATTATAGAAAAGTTCAAGCATTTGTTTTCGTGTCTCTCTGGTGAGGCGTTAGGAAATGTTAGGGCATTCCAAGTAACCGAGAGTAACTACGAGAAAGCCATTGCAAGCTTAAAACGGGTCAGCAATCAGCATCGTCCTTAAGGAAACTAATAGATACCGCCTCATCCATATATGGCTCATTGTTGTCGATAGGCGATGATAAAAAAATCTCAAATGCAATGCTTATTCATCTCGTCTTGAGTAGAGTCGATTCGGTGACCAAACAAAAGCAGGAGCAGAAAGCTGTGCCAAGAAAGTCACAAAATCGGAGCTCATTTGCGTGTTAGACTGCGAATACCAAAAGCCTAAAATGCAGCTACTGCAATGTGAAAGACCATTTGTTGACAGATTGCAGTCCATTTGGTCGGCTGGCAGTAATGCAAAGGTTTGAATTTGCAAAGACTGCATACCTATTTATCAATTTTCTGCAGCCAGGCCACTCTGTAGTACGATGAAAAGCTAAGAAGTGTCGAGTGTGTGGCTGCTCACACCATTCCTTATTGCATAGGTACACAGTGGCGAACAAAAGTCTAGCGTTGCCATCACCCCCAGAGAGTTTTTCTACTCTGCATGCGCCAGCTATGGACGATCGTAAGCGTCCGAAAAAATAACGTTGAATATGTTTTGGCCCGAACTCTGCTTGACTCAAACTAATTTTTCACTGAGGACTTAGCACAGCGCTTACAGATCCGTAGGGAGGAGTCCTGTATCAATTTGCTTGGTATTGATGAGTTCAATTCACAAGTCAAGAAGAAGATATACTCGGTGGTGAAGTCGCGAGTTGCTGGTAGTGAGTTCTCGGTCGATTTCTGGATTCTAAGGTCTATTTCGGGGTATCACCCTGATCAAACACTTAATGTGAGTGATTGGCAAATCCCGTAGAACTTACCACTTGCAGACCCATATTTCTTTAAGCCACAGAAGATTGATATGTTGATAGGTGCAGAAACATTTTGCGAGCTCTTATCTGTTGGTCAAATAAGACAAGGTCCTGACTATCAAACTCTGCAGAAAACGCTTCTCGGCTGGATTGTGTCGGGCAGATACACTCCAAAGGTGAGTGTCACCCAGGAAGCGATGAACTGTTTGAGTTGTCGAGAAGAATCAGTAGTGTCTATCGACAACACACTACAAAAGTTTTGGTCACTGGAAAAATTGCCGTCTTTTAAAAAGTCTTTATCTCCTAAACACAAGCTATGTGAGGAGCATTATAGAAAGACTACCCAGGTCTTGCCTTCAGGTCAGTTTAAAGTAAAACTGCCGTTCAAATCAGATCCCAGTATCTTGGGCAACTCCTTTAAAGTAGCTAAACGGCGGTTTTTAACGCTTGAAACAATTGGCAATTCCACAAGGAGGAGGCTCAGCAATCTGAAGCTTGTCTCGTGACCCTGAATTTCAGAAAATTTACTTGGAGTTCATGGAAGAGTATCTCTCCTTTGGTCACATGTCTCCCACAGACAACACAATAGCTAAAACTCCACATTATTTTATTCTCCATCGGTGTGTATTGAGGCCCCTAAAGTACGTCGACCAAGACGTCTTGTAAGATGTCCTCTCAGATGGTATTGAACGACATATTGATTGGTCAGATACGCCTTGACAGCTGATGATAATAAAATGTATCGCCAAGTCTTGGTAGATGATGCAGATAGACGATTTCAGCTCATAGTGTGGAGAAGAGACCCTTCTGAGTCCTTGAGAATATACCAGCATACGGGACTGGACCAGCCCCATTTTTGGCTATTCGGTGTTTGAAGAGTGAGTGAGTGAGTCTGCAAAGCTCTCATTCCATAAAGCTGCTGAAGTTATTGAGTCCGACTTTTATGTTGATAACATGTTGACTGGTGCTGGTTGCGAGAGGAGCTAAAGCCTAAAATTAATTCTGATGTGGCTCAGGTTCTTTAAATCAATGAGTTTGAGTTGATTAAGTGGTTCTCGAACTCACCCGAGGTCACCGTATCCGGGATCACAGTTATACCGATAACGGGTTTGGACTCAGAGTCAATATAGGCGTTAGAAATATCGTGGCTGCCACACGAAGACGTCTTTAAGTTTCAAATTGACACGACAGTCTTGGGTCTCCGAGCGACATAACGAAACATATTATCGGTGACATGAAAGCTGTTTGACCCCCTTGGCTTGTTAAGTCCTTTAGTAATAAAGAGAAAGATCCTACTGCAGTAGCTTTGGCTTACTAAGCTAGATTGGGATGAGTCAATTTCAATGCACTTGGAAACAGCATGGAACTAACTTAATGAAAGAATGGATCAGTTACAGAAGGTTAATATACCTCGTATTGGTCATACTGATCCCATGTAACCGATAAAAGTACATGCCTTTTCTGTCGCATCCATGAGAGCTTATGGAGCCTGCGTCTATATCTGTAGAAAAACTGTAGAAGGTTTCGAGGTCTGTTTGTTGACTGCAAAGTTGAAAGTAGCGCCGCTCAAGACAAAAATGCTCCACATGCTTGAGTTATATGCCACTCACCTTTTTCGCAGATCTCTGTCATCGACTCATATCGCTACTGAAAGTTCCAATCGAAAAATTGGTATTCTGGTTAGATTCGGATTTTTTATCCTTCATGAAAACCGATCACACTTTTCGTCGTTGTCAAATTCGTGTCAAACTGAAAGCGGAGATTTAAGAGTGGTCAGGTGACGCTAAATGGCGGCATGTGCCAACAAAACAGAACAGCAGATATAGTAGCGAGAGGTTGTGACGTAGAAGAAATAGTGCAGTCGATCTGTCTTAGTGGACAATCGTTTTTGAAGGATGAAAAAGAGATCTGGCCCAGAAATCCACACTTCAAACTTTCCGAAGAAGAGCTGCAGGAAACTAGGAAGAAATCGGTCAGACTGACCGTGGCTTCTATATCAAATTATTCATTAAACGTAATCGAAAGATACTCGTCACACCTCAAACTGCTAAGAGTGTTCGTTTTCGTGTTCCGCTTCATCCGAAAATGCCCGTAGAATACGACAAAATTATTCAAGAAAATGAGTATCAGGAAGATATTGAAAGGGTTCGTAAAGGCACTAGTTTAGGACCCAGTCATAGGCGTATCAATCCCTTTATCCATTAAGAGTCGGAGACTGCTCGGGGGTGCTCTTTTTGGTTGATGCGAGTTGGGGCGACTAGTTAACGCTCCTACGTCATATAATGCCAAGTTTCCTTTGTTATTGACAAAACACTCACAGTTTGTGCAGACCTACGTTTGCTATTTACATCAAACGAATTTTCATGCCGGCCCACTAGCACTCGTGAGTATCTTGAGACAGCGTATTTGGATAGCGAACGCTCAGGAGGTCTGCTGGGCGACAGTCAGGTCGTGTATTCGTTGCTTTAAATGCAAGCTTCGACTCCAGACCCAAATGATGAGCAATTTACCCACATTCCGACTCGGTGTTCTCCGCCCATTTTCAATATGTGGCCTTGATTTTTGTAGCCCAGTCTGTTTTGCGTCGAAGGCGGTTCATTTAAAAATTGTTTCCGATCTGACGACTTACTTATTGGCATTCAAAAGGCTCGTCGGTCGTCGAGGATGTCCGCGACGCGTGAATTGCCAGTTGCCACTTCGGCTAACTAAAGAAAAGGATAGAGGAAGAAATTGATGCGATATGCGAATTCGCGTCAAGAAGTGGGTGCGAGTTTGCCTTCATACCGCCTCGAGCACCGCACATAGGCGGACTCTGGGAGGCAGGTGTGAATTCTGCAAAGTGCCTACACCTGCAAGCAAGAGATGACCCCACGCCGTCAAACAAACCGGACGGGCTAGTTTGAGGAGAGCCTACGTGTCAAACAAAAAGATCATCACTATAACGTAGTATTAGACCTAGTATTTGTTTTAGCTATGTATTTTCCCATTAATCTCATGAATTTCCAGGACATGTAAGCTGCATCAGCAGGAAAGGTTTTAGATAATTATCGACTATAATCATAAGCAGGGTATTAATAAAACATCCAACCCAGACAGTGAACGAGTCCCGTTAGGGAGACTCGCAACGTTTGCCAATAGCATTTTTGGACCGAAAAGTAAGTTGACAGAATACTTGAAAACCGCTCGAAAATTGTGAGTGAAACAAGAACATGAAACAAAGGCATGTAATTTAAAAAGAAGATTTGGGTAAGCTAAATATAGGGCGATAACTGCTTACGTCCTAACGACCATATTCAGTACTCGCTATACAAATAATCGTAGAGCATATATTTGAAATTCTTCTGTGTTCATTTTTTTGGCCAAAATAGTGCATATACACTAGTGTTTGGTAGTTCAAGAACGAACGAACAAAAAAGAACTATTCACTGAAGTGAACGAACTGAATAAGTTCATCTTAATCGTTATTTTTTGTTCATCGTTCTTTTTTGTTCATCGTTCGTTTTCGTATGTTCTTTTTTGTTCATCGTTATGTTCATGTTTCTTAGTTCGTTTTTGTTCCTCTTTGTTTGGTTCTGTTTGAGCTGGTATGGCAGCCCTTTTTGGATTTTTGGTTCGTTTTGTCCGCTATTTTTGAGCTGATATGGCAACACTTTATTACATTTTGTTGTGGCGGACTCTGGCAAAGTTGAAAGGAAATTTAATCAATTTAAAAATTTCGCTCAAACGTAAGTTCAGTGATTTATGGAACCATTTCGACGCTGTTAATGATAGAAAGCCAAAGTGCAGGTACTGCAAGTGGGAGTTGAATATGGCCGGAGGTTCGCAGAGCAATTTGAGCCGACATTTAAAATTAAAGCACCCAGCTTCCCTTGAGGCAATTGAACGGCAAGGAAATGAAGCCAGTTCTTTTGCAGCCTTTTGCAACATCGCAGCCAAAAATATCTGCATTTTTTCAGAAGCCACCTACAGCTCGTAAAAGCGATCATCATGCTCTCCAGATCGTGGAGGAGCCGGATTTTAAAAAGCTGATTGAGGAAATTTTAAAATTGCCCTGGGTATAAGTTGCCCACTCGTAAGACGCTGTCTAATGTGCTATTACCAAATATTCACAGTGAGCTAATTGCAAATGTGAAAGAGAAGATTGGGTCAACATCTGTAGTTTGTCTGACAACCGATGGATGGACATCACTCACCAATGAAAGCTACATAGCTGTAAATGCACAATTTATAGAAAAGGAGAGAATGGAACTGTCTTCGCATATGCTAGCTTGTGAAGTGTTCAGTGAGAGGCACTCAAGTCTCAATCTGTGCTCTTTTCTAAAGAAGATTGCAGCTGATTGAGATATTGAAAATAAAATTACTGCAATTGCGTCAGACAATGCTGCCAATATCGTATCAGCTATAAAGCTAGAAAATTGGCGCCACATTGCATGCTTTGCCCACACCTTAAACATCACCAATTGACAGTGTGAGGCTCACAGCAAAAGCAATTGCTGAGTTTTTCAATCGCAGCTCATCTGGACTCAAGAAGCTCAAAGATGTCCAAAGCCAATTAAAACTTCCCGAGCTTAAGCTTACACAAGATGTGCCTACACGCTGAAACTCAACATACAAAAAGCTTCAGCGCCTGTCTATTTTAAAAGATGGAGTTACGGTGGTTATTTCCCTTCTACGCCTTGATCTTGTATTGACCCAGGAAGAATGGGAAATTATTGAGGATGTATTTCCAGTGCTGAAGCCATTTTTCGAAATAACAACCGAATTTATCAAAGTTAATTAAAATGGGCACTTTGCTGCAGCAATCCACAGCCAATGCTATTCCAAATTCCAATAAATTTCTATTGGCTGTCATAGAAAACTCAGAAAGGAGATGTCCGTACGTTTTGGCGTACGGAGAGCGCCATACTAGACCCAAGCTTTAAAAAACGGGGTTTTAAGTCCGACGATAGTTATGAAAAAAAATTGCATCTCTAAAACATAAGATCGCTCAAACACGACTGGTTGAAAATGCGGCTGATGAAATGTCTTCACAAATCGAAACGGTCAAAACGTCGCCAGCAGATAGTTGCATTTGAGACGAATATTACAAGCAGTTCAACCAAGTAACAAAGCCAAACAGCAACACGGATGCTGCTATCAGAGAGGTAGATAAATACCTAGCAGAGGAGTACCTCAATAGAAAGCAGTACCTTTTGATCTGGTGGGCGTCTTTGCTTGGTGGTCACGTCAGTGCCATGTGAGCGCTTATTTTCTACAGCAGGAGAAATAGTCCGCAAAAGGCGAACGCTTTTAACGCCCAATAAGGTTGAAAGCCTTATGTTTTTACATACTAATATGTAAATTTTATAATTAAGGTATGTATCTTATAGATTTTTAAATTTTAACGGACAACCAAAGTAAAATAAATTACTGTTTTTAGCACCGACCCCATCTACCTACAAAATGGAAGATTATATAATTGAAACTGTTGGCTGTGCTCCACGATATGAAGTACCAAGTACAAATTAAAATAAATTTCGGAAATTAAAAGAGCCATAAATTGTAGTACACTATTTATCTATAAGCTTAAGAATAAAAATTAGACTTCAAAATTGAACTGAGAAGAACAAAGATCAATGAACGAAAACGAACGATGAACAAAAAAGAACGAACGAAAACGAACGACGAACATAAAAGAACGATTAAGATGAACAAGAAAGAACGAACTAAAAGAATGACTTAGTTCACTGAATAAAAAAGAACGAACGAACTTATTCAGTAAATTGAACGATGTTTACCCAACACTAATATACACCCCCGTGTATCAGTATCAAAAGGAAACAGAAACTTTCTCCAAGTTCTTCCCTACTTTACCGGATCCAGATCCATATTTCAAGCCAGATAATCAGCATACCCCAGCAAGCATTGGCTGACCTAACATAAGTGAGCCAGTTAAGGGCATGCTCTCCGGTCCATACCGTATCGGATTAGAATCCAAAGTAAGGGAGTAAGGCCTGGTCACTACCGATCTATCTCGATGCCTCCCCATATCTATTCATCTTCTGCCATCTACACGCACCTTTGTTTCTAGTAGGTTCCCTTGTTAAAAATTTCTTGTAAGAAAAACTGTGTAGCCCTGAGTTATCAGCCCGGCCTGAGGAACTACTTTCCACAGTGCATCGAACTTTATAGTTGTTAAGCGCTTTTGAAGCGTTAAACTATACGATTAATGTAAATCGGTTATTCTATTTGTAATTTCTACACTATCAGCTTGCAACTGGACTTGTTTGGCAAAATGCAGAATGAGACTCCTTAATATCCTGTTTCCACAGGCCACCATCCACCATTCGATTCGAAGATGGTCCTTAAGGATTTGCCGTTTCGAAATTTCCCTGTTAGTCCCACCAACCGCACGTTTCTATGCAATATTTAGGCAATGGTTTTCAAATGCAACTCTGGAAAATTAACATTCACAAACGTAGACAATGACTTAAAAGAATAACTGATATTTTCCAGCAAATGGTGAGAAGCCAGGAGGTACCAGTAATGCTGGAACAAAATAATGCAATAAAATGACGCTTATAAAAAATTGGATTATCCTGGTTGCATAAAAAATATAAGATCAGCAGCTGGATCTGTCCTGGTTGACATTAACAGAATTATTATTATTAATCAACCCAAATATTTATAGCGAGATTTTTTATCTACGCAGTCTACTTTAAAATGCATGTTTTCGGTTTTTCCAGCCCGATTGATGCCGCGCACTGTGTGATTGCGCTCAGGATTCCAATTCGCTCTCGCGTGCTTGTGGGCGCTCTCACGATTAACACGCTCACAGAGCTGGCAGCTTGTAAGCTAGAGCATACATAGTTGTTAGTTACATTTCCAACCCCGCAACAATCGGTTAGCATATTGCGCACTACTCTTCGAATTACTGATATACCTAACTACTGAAATGTACTCATACATATTTGAGTACTTCTGCGACGATTCCTTACTTCTACAACGGCTTCTACGAGTCAATATTTCGAGTTTCCTCCGCACTGATCCGCCCTCCTACCAACACCTGTCGCTCGTGTTGGTGTTCCGCTGCGTATTTTGTTGCGCTCTCTCTCTCTCTGCCGGGAGGGGACTTCGCTTAGTGATGGACATTATACCGATGGTGGGACCCGATATATGGGGTCGGTTAAGCTGGGACCTGATACATGGGGCCGGTTAAGCAGGGACCTGGTGGTATTTCCTCCCTAGTAAAACTTCCTGTCTGGTTTTCCTACTAGCTAATTATATTAAAGGCTATATTAAAGGTTAGGCTATATTAAAGGTTATGTTGTGAGGGTCACTCCCTCACAGTTAATAAATTGGGTGGCAAATAGTCAGGCGACAGAGTTTTCCAGACAAGCAAACAAAAGTCCTCAAATATCGTACATACCGAAGCTGCCGATACCCCGAAGATTCTTCCTACAGTGCGGTATTCTGCCGATGATCCCAGCATGAACAGAGCGATGGCTACCCTCTTGTCCAGTGGAATACACGGCCTAAGATTAGTATCCCTCTTGGCCATTGACGAAAGCCTTCCAAACAGGTCATCAAAAGCGACTCGACTCATGAGAAACTGCTCTTTGAAAAACTCCTCGCTTTTGGACGGAACATCCAGCTCCCAAAAGCGGCCGAACCGTTCCTAAACATTTAAATTAAAATGAGTCTGATAGCAAACAACAAAATGGTAGCACAACAACTTACAAGTGTCCACAAAGATCTTTTTAAATGCTCTGACTCCAACTTTAAAAGTGCCACTTGATGCGCCCCAGTGTAAAAAGGGAATTTGGGATTCAAGTTCTAATTTGTATAACATTGGTCTAAAGCTTACTTTTTGGTTTTATATAGAATCGCTGTCACTATTGGTAGTGCGATTGTTTTTTTTTTTTGTGTGTTTGGTTTTTATTTTGGAAAGTTTGAAATAGGCACAAAGAGGTTTGGACTTATCTTTAGGAAAGATTCTAATTCTTAGTTCTTTAGTGCGTTGTGACCTTTCTGGTTTGGTTTGTGTGCCGGTTGGATTAGCGTAGTCAGCTTCCATTTCTTCAGGTCCGTCGTGATCGTGGTGGGGGTGATGTTGATGAGATTGTTTTAGTAATGATGACTGGGCTTGTTTAGTTGTATTCGCCGTTGTTTTAAGTGAGTTTTAACCACAGGATGTAGATGCAGTGTAGGAGTTGCGATTTTGTTGCAATTCGCATGTTTTTTGGATGATAGGTGCTGTATTTGTTGGTTTTTGCGTATTTAGTGTTTGAGAAAATCTTCGGTGATTTTTATTGCTATTAGTTCCTGTTGTTTGAGAAATGCGGGGCATTTACGGTCGAAGTGTCTGTTTTTGTGTCTGTTTAGGCAGTTTTTCTTCGGTTTTGTATGGTTCTCCATCATTGTTGTGTCGTTCCTCAGAGCAATTGCTACATTTATCTGAGCTTTCACAGATGGGAGCTGGATGCCCAAAGTGTAGGCATTTTATACACCGGAGTGGGAGAGGAATGTAAGGGCGCACGCGCACCGTTTCGTAGCCAATTTTTAATATTTCGGGTGGTTTGTGTGTTGCGAATGTTATTATAATAAGTCCAGTTTCTACCAATGTAGTTTGGTTATCTTTGGGGTTGGTGTTGGCTGTTTGTTTTTTCATAATTTTCCTATCTTCGGTGACATTTTTTGGTTTCAGTTCTTGGAGGATTATGTCTTCGTCGTTTTATACTGCCGTAACACGACATATCTCTTTGGCTGTTGAAGTGGTACTGGTTGTTGTTGTTGTTATTGTGTGGTTTTCGTTGCACGCTTGAGCCAAGCGACCTCGATTGGGTATATCTGCCTCGGCACTTAATACAATTATTATAAACGAGCGTTCGTTTTCAGTTGAGAGTCAATCACAAACCTGTCCTTGAAGAGCTACTAAAAAGCGAAGCCGCCGTGTCAAAACCATTTGTCGATTCGCAGACCATTTAGAAACTGGCGATATTCGGCTGGTATTTACGGAGCTCGAGTGCAGACTCGAAACGCTGACACAAAGCATTAACATGGCAAGGCAATTTCTGGTAGAAATTGAAGAGACAGATAGTGACAATGAATTTGGACACGAGCTGGAAGAAGTTTCCATTATAAAAAGCGCCTGTAAGACCGCTGACGATATAAACCCTTTAGTATCAGCTTTTGGTGGCCCAACTCGTGCTCGACTTCCGAAGCACTGCCGCAGTTCGGCGTCACTTTTTCGGAATTTAAAAACTTAATATGTTTATTTCAGACTCTGGTTCATAATGACAAAAGCATTCCAATTATAGAAAAGTTCAAGCATTTGTTTTCGTGTCTCTCTGGTGAGGCGTTAGGAAATGTTAGGGCATTCCAAGTAACCGAGAGTAACTACGAGAAAGCCATTGCAAGCTTAAAACGGGTCAGCAATCAGCATCGTCCTTAAGGAAACTAATAGATACCGCCTCATCCATATATGGCTCATTGTTGTCGATAGGCGATGATAAAAAAATCTCAAATGCAATGCTTATTCATCTCGTCTTGAGTAGAGTCGATTCGGTGACCAAACAAAAGCAGGAGCAGAAAGCTGTGCCAAGAAAGTCACAAAATCGGAGCTCATTTGCGTGTTAGACTGCGAATACCAAAAGCCTAAAATGCAGCTACTGCAATGTGAAAGACCATTTGTTGACAGATTGCAGTCCATTTGGTCGGCTGGCAGTAATGCAAAGGTTTGAATTTGCAAAGACTGCATACCTATTTATCAATTTTCTGCAGCCAGGCCACTCTGTAGTACGATGAAAAGCTAAGAAGTGTCGAGTGTGTGGCTGCTCACACCATTCCTTATTGCATAGGTACACAGTGGCGAACAAAAGTCTAGCGTTGCCATCACCCCCAGAGAGTTTTTCTACTCTGCATGCGCCAGCTATGGACGATCGTAAGCGTCCGAAAAAATAACGTTGAATATGTTTTGGCCCGAACTCTGCTTGACTCAAACTAATTTTTCACTGAGGACTTAGCACAGCGCTTACAGATCCGTAGGGAGGAGTCCTGTATCAACTTGCTTGGTATTGATGAGTCCAATTCACAAGTCAAGAAGAAGATATACTCGGTGGTGAAGTCGCGAGTTGCTGGTAGTGAGTTCTCGGTCGATTTCTGGATTCTAAGGTCTATTTCGGGGTATCACCCTGATCAAACACTTTATGTGAGTGATTGGCAAATCCCGTAGAACTTACCACTTGCAGACCCAAATTTCTTTAAGCCACAGAAGATTGATATGTTGATAGGTGCAGAAACATTTTGCGAGCTCTTATCTGTTGGTCAAATAAGACAAGGTCCTGACTATCAAACTCTGCAGAAAACGCTTCTCGGCTGGATTGTGTCGGGCAGATACACTCCAAAGGTGAGTGTCACCCAGGAAGCGATGAACTGTTTGAGTTGTCGAGAAGAATCAGTAGTGTCTATCGACAACACACTACAAAAGTTTTGGTCACTGGAAAAATTGCCGTCTTTTAAAAAGTCTTTATCTCCTAAACACAAGCTATGTGAGGAGCATTATAGAAAGACTACCCAGGTCTTGCCTTCAGGTCAGTTTAAAGTAAAACTGCCGTTCAAATCAGATCCCAGTATCTTGGGCAACTCCTTTAAAGTAGCTAAACGGCGGTTTTTAACGCTTGAAACAATTGGCAATTCCACAAGGAGGAGGCTCAGCAATCTGAAGCTTGTCTCGTGACCCTGAATTTCAGAAAATTTACTTGGAGTTCATGGAAGAGTATCTCTCCTTTGGTCACATGTCTCCCACAGACAACACAATAGCTAAAACTCCACATTATTTTATTCTCCATCGGTGTGTATTGAGGCCCCTAAAGTACGTCGACCAAGACGTCTTGTAAGATGTCCTCTCAGATGGTATTGAACGACATATTGATTGGTCAGATACGCCTTGACAGCTGATGATAATAAAATGTATCGCCAAGTCTTGGTAGATGATGCAGATAGACGATTTCAGCTCATAGTGTGGAGAAGAGACCCATCTGAGTCCTTGAGAATATACCAGCATACGGGACTGGACCAGCCCCATTTTTGGCTATTCGGTGTTTGAAGAGTGAGTGAGTGAGTCTGCAAAGCTCTCATTCCATAAAGCTGCTGAAGTTATTGAGTCCGACTTTTATGTTGATAACATGTTGACTGGTGCTGGTTGCGAGAGGAGCTAAAGCCTAAAATTAATTCTGATGTGGCTCAGGTTCTTTAAATCAATGAGTTTGAGTTGATTAAGTGGTTCTCGAACTCACCCGAGGTCACCGTATCCGGGATCACAGTTATACCGATAACGGGTTTGGACTCAGAGTCAATATAGGCGTTAGAAATATCGTGGCTGCCACACGAAGACGTCTTTAAGTTTCAAATTGACACGACAGTCTTGGGTCTCCGAGCGACATAACGAAACATATTATCGGTGACATGAAAGCTGTTTGACCCCCTTGGCTTGTTAAGTCCTTTAGTAATAAAGAGAAAGATCCTACTGCAGTAGCTTTGGCTTACTAAGCTAGATTGGGATGAGTCAATTTCAATGCACTTGGAAACAGCATGGAACTAACTTAATGAAAGAATGGATCAGTTACAGAAGGTTAATATACCTCGTATTGGTCATACTGATCCCATGTAACCGATAAAAGTACATGCCTTTTCTGTCGCATCCATGAGAGCTTATGGAGCCTGCGTCTATATCTGTAGAAAAACTGTAGAAGGTTTCGAGGTCTGTTTGTTGACTGCAAAGTTGAAAGTAGCGCCGCTCAAGACTAAAATGCTCCACATGCTTGAGTTATATGCCACTCACCTTTTTCGCAGATCTCTGTCATCGACTCATATCGCTACTGAAAGTTCCAATCGAAAAATTGGTATTCTGGTTAGATTCGGATTTTTTATCCTTCATGAAAACCGATCACACTTTTCGTCGTTGTCAAATTCGTGTCAAACTGAAAGCGGAGATTTAAGAGTGGTCAGGTGACGCTAAATGGCGGCATGTGCCAACAAAACAGAACAGCAGATATAGTAGCGAGAGGTTGTGACGTAGAAGAAATAGTGCAGTCGATCTGTCTTAGTGGACAATCGTTTTTGAAGGATGAAAAAGAGATCTGGCCCAGAAATCCACACTTCAAACTTTCCGAAGAAGAGCTGCAGGAAACTAGGAAGAAATCGGTCAGACTGACCGTGGCTTCTATATCAAATTATTCATTAAACGTAATCGAAAGATACTCGTCACACCTCAAACTGCTAAGAGTGTTCGTTTTCGTGTTCCGCTTCATCCGAAAATGCCCGTAGAATACGACAAAATTATTCAAGAAAATGAGTATCAGGAAGATATTGAAAGGGTTCGTAAAGGCACTAGTTTAGGACCCAGTCATAGGCGTATCAATCCCTTTATCCATTAAGAGTCGGAGACTGCTCGGGGGTGCTCTTTTTGGTTGATGCGAGTTGGGGCGACTAGTTAACGCTCCTACGTCATATAATGCCAAGTTTCCTTTGTTATTGACAAAACACTCACAGTTTGTGCAGACCTACGTTTGCTATTTACATCAAACGAATTTTCATGCCGGCCCACTAGCACTCGTGAGTATCTTGAGACAGCGTATTTGGATAGCGAACGCTCAGGAGGTCTGCTGGGCGACAGTCAGGTCGTGTATTCGTTGCTTTAAATGCAAGCTTCGACTCCAGACCCAAATGATGAGCAATTTACCCACATTCCGACTCGGTGTTCTCCGCCCATTTTCAATATGTGGCCTTGATTTTTGTAGCCCAGTCTGTTTTGCGTCGAAGGCGGTTCATTTAAAAATTGTTTCCGATCTGACGACTTACCGCACCGCACATAGGCGGACTCTGGGAGGCAGGTGTGAATTCTGCAAAGTGCCTACACCTGCAAGCAAGAGATGACCCCACGCCGTCAAACAAACCGGACGGGCTAGTTTGAGGAGAGCCTACGTGTCAAACAAAAAGATCATCACTATAACGTAGTATTAGACCTAGTATTTGTTTTAGCTATGTATTTTCCCATTAATCTCATGAATTTCCAGGACATGTAAGCTGCATCAGCAGGAAAGGTTTTAGATAATTATCGACTATAATCATAAGCAGGGTATTAATAAAACATCCAACCCAGACAGTGAACGAGTCCCGTTAGGGAGACTCGCAACGTTTGCCAATAGCATTTTTGGACCGAAAAGTAAGTTGACAGAATACTTGAAAACCGCTCGAAAATTGTGAGTGAAACAAGAACATGAAACAAAGGCATGTAATTTAAAAAGAAGATTTGGGTAAGCTAAATATAGGGCGATAACTGCTTACGTCCTAACGACCATATTCAGTACTCGCTATACAAATAATCGTAGAGCATATATTTGAAATTCTTCTGTGTTCATTTTTTTGGCCAAAATAGTGCATATACACTAGTGTTTGGTAGTTCAAGAACGAACGAACAAAAAAGAACTATTCACTGAAGTGAACGAACTGAATAAGTTCATCTTAATCGTTATTTTTTGTTCATCGCTCATCGTTCTTTTTATACCCGGTACTCGAAGAGTAAAGGGGTATATTAGATTTGTGCAAAAAATTAATGTGTGTAACACCCAGAAGGAAGCGTTTCCGACCCCATAAAGTATATATATTCTTGATCAGCATCAATAGCCGAGTCGATATAGCTATGTCTGTCTGTCCGTCCGTCTGTCCGTCCGTCCGTCTGTCCGTCCGTCCGTCTGTCCGTCTTCATTAGCGCCTATAGCTCAAAGACCATAAAAGCTAGAGGAACACTATTTTGTATCCAGACTCCTGTCCTATCGCACTGTTACAAGTGTATTTCAAAATTTCGCCCCGCCCCCTTCCGCCCACTCCAAGGACGAAAATCTGTGGCATGCACAATTTTAAAAATACGAGAAAACTAAAAACGCAGAATCATAGACACTGACGTTATCTATCAGAGTGTTGAATCTGGATCAGATCGGATAATAAATATAGCCACAATGAAGAAAACCATTTCGAAATGCATCGTTCCCTCTCGCTCTCTCTCACACACAGGGGTAGGCGCTATGCCTGATCGAATTTTTTGACGCCTAGTTCTCAGAGACTATAAGAGCTAGAACCACCAAACTTTCTATCCAAGCTCCTTTGATATCAAACCGAGACGAGTTTGTTTTAAAATTTGGCCACGCCCCCTTCCGCCCCCACAAAAGATGAAAATCTACAATTTTGAAGATACGGGAAAACCAAAAACGCAGAATCATAGAAAATTACTATATCTATCAGAGTATTGAATTTGGATCAGATCGGATCATAAATATAGTCAGAAGGAACAAATGAAATTTCAGTGGCCTCCCAAGCGCAGACTGATTCCCTCTCTCTCTCGCACACAGCCGTGTATGTATATGTAGGAAGTAGATAAAAACATGTAGAAATGGCAGATGTAAAAAATTTATGTAAACAAATATGGAAACATCTAATAGATCAAATTTCCGAAAAGGTTCGACTTAAATTTTTTTTTTTTTGGCTAAAATTAAATTTTTATACCCGGTACTCGAAGAGTAAAGGGGTATATTAGATTTGTGCAAAAAATTAATGTGTGTAACACCCAGAAGGAAGCGTTTCCGACCCCATAAAGTATATATATTCTTGATCAGCATCAATAGCCGAGTCGATATAGCTATGTCTGTCTGTCCGTCCGTCTGTCCGTCTGTCCGTCTTCATTAGCGCCTATAGCTCAAAGACCATAAAAGCTAGAGGAACACTATTTTGTATCCAGACTCCTGTCCTATCGCACTGTTACAAGTGTATTTCAAAATTTCGCCCCGCCCCCTTCCGCCCACTCCAAGGACGAAAATCTGTGGCATGCACAATTTTAAAGATACGAGAAAACTAAAAACGCAGAATCGTAGAGAATGACAATATCTATCAGAGTGTTGAATCTGGATCAGATCGACTCATAAATGTAGCCACAATGAAGAAAACAATTTCGAAATGCATCGTTCCCTCTCGCTCTCTCTCACACACAGGGGTAGGCGCTATGCCTGATCGAATTTTTTGACGCCTAGTTCTCAGAGACTATAAGAGCTAGAACCACCAAACTTTCTATCCAAGCTCCTGTGATATCAAACCGAGACGAGTTTGTTTTAAAATTTGGCCACGCCCCCTTCCGCCCCCACAAAAGATGAAAATCTACAATTTTGAAGATACGGGAAAACCAAAAACGCAGAATCATAGAAAATTACTATATCTATCAGAGTATTGAATTTGGATCAGATCGGATCATAAATATAGTCAGAAGGAACAAATGAAATTTCAGTGGCCTCCCAAGCGCAGACTGATTCCCTCTCTCTCTCGCACACAGCCGTGTATGTATATGTAGGAAGTAGATAAAAACATGTAGAAATGGCAGATGTTAAAAATTTATGTTAACCAATATGGAAACATCTAATAGATCCAAATCTCCGAAAAGGTTCGACTTAAATTGTTTTTTTTTGGCTAAAATTTAATTTTTTCCTTTTGCGAACATGTAATAAATTACAACAAGCTCACATACATATATACTGACTGAGTACCGGGTATAAAGTAGAGCCGCGGCGCAGACGCGGCTCATAACGTTCCCCCTCGTTTCCTTTTGCGAACATGTAATAAATTACAACAAGCTCACATACATACATACTGACTGAGTACCGGGTATAAAGTAGAGCCGCGGCGCAGACGCGGCTCATAACGTTCCCCCTCGTTTGTTCATCGTTCGTTTTCGTATGTTCTTTTTTGTTCATCGTTATGTTCATGTTTCTTAGTTCGTTTTTGTTCCTCTTTGTTTGGTTCTGTTTGAGCTGGTATGGCAGCCCTTTTTGGATTTTTGGTTCGTTTTGTCCGCTATTTTTGAGCTGATATGGCAACACTTTATTACATTTTGTTGTGGCGGACTCTGGCAAAGTTGAAAGGAAATTAAATCAATTTAAAAATGTCGCTCAAACGTAAGTTCAGTGATTTATGGAACCATTTCGACGCTGTTAATGATAGAAAGCCAAAGTGCAGGTACTGCAAGTGGGAGTTGAATATGGCCGGAGGTTCGCAGAGCAATTTGAGCCGACATTTAAAATTAAAGCACCCAGCTTCCCTTGAGGCAATTGAACGGCAAGGAAATGAAGCCAGTTCTTTTGCAGCCTTTTGCAACATCGCAGCCAAAAATATCTGCATTTGTTCAGAAGCCACCTACAGCTCGTAAAAGCGATCATCATGCTCTCCAGATCGTGGAGGAGCCGGATTTTAAAAAGCTGATTGAGGAAATTTTAAAATTGCCCTGGGTATAAGTTGCCCACTCGTAAGACGCTGTCTAATGTGCTATTACCAAATATTCACAGTGAGCTAATTGCAAATGTGAAAGAGAAGATTGGGTCAACATCTGTAGTTTGTCTGACAACCGATGGATGGACATCACTCACCAATGAAAGCTACATAGCTGTAAATGCACAATTTATAGAAAAGGAGAGAATGGAACTGTCTTCGCATATGCTAGCTTGTGAAGTGTTCAGTGAGAGGCACTCAAGTCTCAATCTGTGCTCTTTTCTAAAGAAGATTGCAGCTGATTGAGATATTGAAAATAAAATTACTGCAATTGCGTCAGACAATGCTGCCAATATCGTATCAGCTATAAAGCTAGAAAATTGGCGCCACATTGCATGCTTTGCCCACACCTTAAACATCACCAATTGACAGTGTGAGGCTCACAGCAAAAGCAATTGCTGAGTTTTTCAATCGCAGCTCATCTGGACTCAAGAAGCTCAAAGATGTCCAAAGCCAATTAAAACTTCCCGAGCTTAAGCTTACACAAGATGTGCCTACACGCTGAAACTCAACATACAAAAAGCTTCAGCGCCTGTCTATTTTAAAAGATGGAGTTACGGTGGTTATTTCCCTTCTACGCCTTGATCTTGTATTGACCCAGGAAGAATGGGAAATTATTGAGGATGTATTTCCAGTGCTGAAGCCATTTTTCGAAATAACAACCGAATTTATCAAAGTTAATTATAATGGGCACTTTGCTGCAGCAATCCACAGCCAATGCTATTCCAAATTCCAATAAATTTCTATTGGCTGTCATAGAAAACTCAGAAAGGAGATGTCCGTACGTTTTGGCGTACGGAGAGCGCCATACTAGACCCAAGATTTAAAAAACGGGGTTTTAAGTCCGACGATAGTTATGAAAAAAAATTGCATCTCTAAAACATAAGATCGCTCAAACACGACTGGTTGAAAATGCGGCTGATGAAATGTCTTCACAAATCGAAACGGTCAAAACGTCGCCAGCAGATAGTTGCATTTGAGACGAATATTACAAGCAGTTCAACCAAGTAACAAAGCCAAACAGCAACACGGATGCTGCTATCAGAGAGGTAGATAAATACCTAGCAGAGGAGTACCTCAATAGAAAGCAGTACCTTTTGATCTGGTGGGCGTCTTTGCTTGGTGGTCACGTCAGTGCCATGTGAGCGCTTATTTTCTACAGCAGGAGAAATAGTCCGCAAAAGGCGAACGCTTTTAACGGCCAATAAGGTTGAAAGCCTTATGTTTTTACATACTAATATGTAAATTTTATAATTAAGGTATGTATCTTATAGATTTTAAAATTTTAACGGACAACCAAAGTAAAATAAATTACTGTTTTTAGCACCGACCCCATCTACCTACAAAATGGAAGATTATATAATTGAAACTGTTGGCTGTGCTCCACGATATGAAGTACCAAGTACAAATTAAAATAAATTTCGGAAATTAAAAGAGCCATAAATTGTAGTACACTATTTATCTATAAGCTTAAGAATAAAAATTAGACTTCAAAATTGAACTGAGAAGAACAAAGATCAATGAACGAAAACGAACGATGAACAAAAAAGAACGAACGAAAACGAACGACGAACATAAAAGAACGATTAAGATGAACAAGAAAGAACGAACTAAAAGAATGACTTAGTTCACTGAATAAAAAAGAACGAACGAACTTATTCAGTAAATTGAACGATGTTTACCCAACACTAATATACACCCCCGTGTATCAGTATCAAAAGGAAACAGAAACTTTCTCCAAGTTCTTCCCTACTTTACCGGATCCAGATCCATATTTCAAGCCAGATAATCAGCATACCCCAGCAAGCATTGGCTGACCTAACATAAGTGAGCCAGTTAAGGGCATGCTCTCCGGTCCATACCGTATCGGATTAGAATCCAAAGTAAGGGAGTAAGGCCTGGTCACTACCGATCTATCTCGATGCCTCCCCATATCTATTCATCTTCTGCCATCTACACGCACCTTTGTTTCTAGTAGGTTCCCTTGTTAAAAATTTCTTGTAAGAAAAACTGTGTAGCCCTGAGTTATCAGCCCGGCCTGAGGAACTACTTTCCACAGTGCATCGAACTTTATAGTTGTTAAGCGCTTTTGAAGCGTTAAACTATACGATTAATGTAAATCGGTTATTCTATTTGTAATTTCTACACTATCAGCTTGCAACTGGACTTGTTTGGCAAAATGCAGAATGAGACTCCTTAATATCCTGTTTCCACAGGCCACCATCCACCATTCGATTCGAAGATGGTCCTTAAGGATTTGCCGTTTCGAAATTTCCCTGTTAGTCCCACCAACCGCACGTTTCTATGCAATATTTAGGCAATGGTTTTCAAATGCAACTCTGGAAAATTAACATTCACAAACGTAGACAATGACTTAAAAGAATAACTGATATTTTCCAGCAAATGGTGAGAAGCCAGGAGGTACCAGTAATGCTGGAACAAAATAATGCAATAAAATGACGCTTATAAAAAATTGGATTATCCTGGTTGCATAAAAAATATAAGATCAGCAGCTGGATCTGTCCTGGTTGACATTAACAGAATTATTATTATTAATCAACCCAAATATTTATAGCGAGATTTTTTATCTACGCAGTCTACTTTAAAATGCATGTTTTCGGTTTTTCCAGCCCGATTGATGCCGCGCACTGTGTGATTGCGCTCACGATTCCAATTCGCTCTCGCGTGCTTGTGGGCGCTCTCACGATTAACACGCTCACAGAGCTGGCAGCTTGTAAGCTAGAGCATACATAGTTGTTAGTTACATTTCCAACCCCGCAACAATCGGTTAGCATATTGCGCACTACTCTTCGAATTACTGATATACCTAACTACTGAAATGTACTCATACATATTTGAGTACTTCTGCGACGATTCCTTACTTCTACAACGGCTTCTACGAGTCAATATTTCGAGTTTCCTCCGCACTGATCCGCCCTCCTACCAACACCTTCGTCTCGCTTTCTTTCATTCCTTTCTCTTGCATTAGGGCAAGGACAATTCGATCCGCCTGCAATTATATAGTCTCGAGCTGATCTTCGTAGCCATCAGACAGTCGTTCGTCGTCATCATATCCCAATCGTTCATCGATCGTTAACCTACATACTTATATGTACATACGCAATACGTCGGTCTACCTGTAGTCTCAAGCTGATCGTCATAGCCATAAAATAGTCGTTCACTGATCCCAGTCATATCGTATTCATGCATCGGTCTTTGACCTGATCGTCATACTTCGCATACCATATACATACATATGTACATTAGCCAAGTCGGTCTACATATATCATAGATTGCACTTATGTTTTTGGGCCGGTCGACTTTTTATTAAATCAAACATCGCTAAAGCTAGTGAAAAATCACTCTAGCTTAATACATGTACTATTTGTTATTTTTGTTATTAAATGAATGCAAAATACTAATAAAAAAATAAAAATAAAAAAGCAAATTCATAGATACAAATAAGTTAACACCCTAATAGCTCAACACTTTTATTTACAAATACAAATTCTTGCCCAATAGTTTATTTACCAGCTGCAATAACATTGCGAAAAAATTCCGATACAATTTACACAAAAAGTTAAAACCATTTCCTGCCTAAAACAAGAGCTGAGACATTGTATATCTCGAGTACTTATTGGACCTACTTTAATAAACACATCCCGAGAACGATCGCCCCCACCCCGTCTTTGACATTGTGACTGCGACAATGCTGACAATGCATCGCTGACTCCGCTGTTCTCAACTCCCACCATCGGCCACCGTTGCCAATTTCTTGTTGCTAGCCTCTGATGTTTTTATCCCCACCATCGGCCAGCAACATTGATTCCCTTTGCCAGCCAATGACGACAACTGCGCTGCCGCCGCCGCTGACTCCAATCATTCTGATGATCCATCAACTCGGCCGCTGCCAAATTTCCTCTGCCACGATCAATAAAAGGTTTTTTCAGATTTATAATTCTATGTTCAATCAGTCGAGTTTTGAGATTCAATAAAACCACTTCGTCAATAATACAGAATATCAAGAATCCTCTTTTTTTGTACTGAGAACAAGGCGAAACATCAAAACGGACCAGATTCCGGATCATCCGTTGGAGGAGCCACATCAAACATGTTAAGGTAAGTGAGAAAAAAAGTTAAAGAAAATCAAAAACCAAAACAGAAAATTTGTTCCCATAAAGTGAAATCAAATAAAAAAATAAAATATAAGTGAAACAAATAAGGACATTAAACGGAAAAAGAAAGGAAAAATTCAAGAATTCTCCGGAAACCTCTCCGAGCTTAGTTCTTGAAGGAAGGGAATAGATAGAATCCTTACGAGGGACTCGGATAAGACACTTTCATTAGATACTTTCATCAGAGGTCTACGAGGAGATCTTCCTCGACTCTTGGGAATGAAAGAAACAGTAGACCTTCCATCGGCTCTACATCTTTGTCTCAAATTAGAAAATCAAAATTTCCGTTCTATTCATGCTAACTCCAAAACGACACCTATTGGATTTAGCCGATCGAACAAAAGACCAATTCCAGCACCCAGATCAAACAAAAACTATAATAACTTTCAACCACCCCCTCAATATCATCACTTCAGCCAGTTTAAACCCTCAATATCTCCCCGACAGAATTACAATTATCAACCTAAACAGATCCCACGTCAACAAGTTCCTCAAAAAAAAATTCCAAATCGTCCGCTTGAGCCGAAACACAACCAAACCCAAATATATCAAAGTCTGCGGTCCAGAAATATTAATAACATGAATAGTACGCACTTTGAAGAAGGAACCAAATTCACATGGAAAAAAGACAGAGACAATTTATAATTCAAACTAACGAATCTCAAACGAACACGGTGTTGGATGCGAAAAAGGGCGCAAACAATGCAAAATACGAGCAACTAAAGACAGATTAGGAGAACGAAAACGACTTTGAGTAAACGCTTGAGGAATACGCTCAAACTGAGGTTGCGTGTATTTTTTTATGGAACTGTTCGCTAACAAACGAGTTTTCGGATCTGAATACAAAATGTAGAAAATTAAAGTCACAGGCGATCGAGTTACTTCGCTGTATACATAACGACCAACATCTCTTTAATAACGGTAAGCTCATTATTGATTTTAGACCCATGATTTCTTGGTCTTCTTATATTAGATTTGTCATAGATTACGATTTTGACAACCGCTTGGTAGAAAATTCAAGTCACAGGCGATCGAGTTAGCGAGACTTCGCTGTATACATAACGACCAACTTCTGTTTAATAACGGTAAGCTCATTATTGATTTTAGACCCATGATTTCTTGTGCATATCTTCTTAGATTAGATTTGTCGTAGATTACGATTTTGACAACCGCTTGGTCGAGAAAAAAATTGTCACTTTAATGTATACAATGAAAAATCTGTACGTACTCGGAAGTCGCTCGTTGAATACCCTTATGACAGTTATTCTAATATGTGGTCAGGTAGAAATATGTTTAGGCATGCTCTGGCTTGCACTTACTTGCGTTTTGCATTTTAGCCAAAACGATCCGTTTTAATTTTTATGTGCTCCCGACTCATTATTTTTCCATCGATAACAAAAACAGCTGACCTTGTTCGTAAACATACAGCGTGATAAAAATACCTTTTATTTTTTAATGGCTTGTTTTAAAGCAAAACCTGTGTATTTACAATTTCTGACGAACTGTGATACAGCATGCCGAGTCGAAGAACCTGAGATTGCTCTCAGCAAATTCGTTCGCGACATGTTCGTTATATGAACTGGCACATCTATATACAGTATGGTTATTGGTACGAGCGAATATTTTTTTCCAAAATAGCAGGAGGCAGGCACAAGATAACAATGCACGAAGAAAGCACTGCAATATTTAATAAATCCGTTCTTGCGGAACAGAAGTGCAATTACTTGATTTCCTTCATTTTTGTTTTGCTATATTCCGTTCGATATTCCAATCGTGCCAAGAAACTCTTGAAAACTCTTTAACGAATACCGTAATTATAAAGTTAATCTATCGATAGTACACTCGATTTTTTTTAAATTACGTTGTACAAATAGCATACTAAACGTAAATATTGATGTAAATGTACATACTTTAAAAATAAATATTTATGTATATACTTTAAAATGGAATGCCATTTGTATATTATTACCTGTGTTACGAACTAATTAATAATATGGCTTTAAATGGATTTGTTGAGTTCTTTCAAAAAGGCAAGGTACGATAGTCAACCAAAAAAACTTTATAAAAATTACATTTGCATGTTTTTGAAACAAAATATATATTTGCAGACTTTTAGGCCGAAAAAACGATTTGCGGCAGGCACAATTAGATATTCTCTCTACAAGCAAGCCCAGGCTAGTCTTCAATCTGGCATAAATTTACGTCAAGTGGTGCGGTTACCTCCAGGGGAAAATATGAATGACTGGCTAGCTGTGCATGGTAAGTCTTCAATGCAGCTGTTAAAAATCTAACATTCTGTAAACGAATAAAATTTATAATTTGAAATTTGTCTCTGTTTATTACAAAGTTGTGGACTTCTTCAATCGTATCAACCTTATTTATGGGACTGTTTCCGAGTATTGCGACGAATCAAGTTGTCCAACTATGTCTGGAGGCTCACGTTATGAGTATTTGTGGGCAGATGGAGATATGTAAGTTTTTATGCACCTTTCAAATTTACACCAAAATATGATTATCTGCAGTATTACACCATTTTGTAATTATAAATACAATTGGGGCATTCCTAAGAAAGATTTGGGTGACCTTCAGATATCGCACATCAGTTGACAAAACATAGGGTAACAACATAATAGATACATATATCCCGGTTTATGAAGGACATAAATACATATGTGTACATATGTATGTGTCTCCGAGAAAAATAATGCCGTTTGATAGCTGCTTTTTATCTTCCATCAAAGCACGCGATGGATCCGGTTTCAAAATTTGGTAGAGTACGGATGGGAAATAAGTATGTCGGGTCAAGCAGCATAAATATTATAAATTATAGCCAGTGCACTATGGGGGATTCAGACACTTTTTCTGGCCAACACCCATTTGCCAAAAGTCGTTAAAATGAAATATTTTTAACCTCTATGTACCAGAATAACATTGGTCTTCAGTGTTATCACTAACCATACAATATATAGATATGCCATTTCATACAAACGGCTGTCGCAAACGAAGTCTTAGAAATGCAGTACCAAGTGTTCGGCTCGATACAAAAACTGTTCGGCTCATAACGCGGCGCTAGCAGAAGCCGACAGTAACGAAGCAATTGCATTGGTGTATGTGTTATAATACAAAAAAAATTATTCATTGTATGCATTGTCAGTTCTTGGGCTCTTAGGTTGTTGGTTTCTGTTTTATTTTGTTTTGCTTCAGCGTATTTGGATGTATGGGTGCACATATATGGTAACGTACATTGTTTAAGTATTGCTGCCTGGTAGAACGAAATTTCTCAAATCCCTTAAGATTCTTGGATTTCTGTGCTCTTGTCCCCCTTTACTTTAGCATTTTTAGAGTCGACACGTTTTGAAGACACTTGCCTTATAATATCAGTATGCACATTTGTTTTTGTTTTGCACATAGCATATGGGAAGTGTGTGAGCTTACTCACTGGTAAGGTTATTTTGCACATATTATGGTGAAGGAATTTGTGGGGGTGTTGCTATATACATAAATGAAAAACCAAAACCAAATTAATATGCAAACACCCTCTAGAAAGTGCAATAAAATACCTCTTTATAGAATTGTCAGTACCCAGCAGTTCTCAAAAATTACTATTAGGCTGTCTGTACTAAATTCATCGCAATACGAACTACCACGAATTACTTGACATAATCTTAAACTTATTTGTAAGCTATTTTGACGTAATTATAGCCGGAGACTTAGCAATATAATGAAGAAATTACATATGGAGACAGCGATGGATTCTAGTCAATAATAGTAGACCAACATATTTTTCAAACACTACAAACACACTATTGGATGTTAATGATAAAGAACATATCCTACTATACGATCAGTTATCTCTCCCAATATTTTCCAGAACCGATCTCATTTTCCTGACATACGATTTTAATTCTATAAAGACAGACGACGATATATGGTGCCGAAATTTTAAGAACATTGACATTACCAAACTTATTGATGAATTCAATACATATGACTGTAATTGAATATTCAACATGGATGATGTAGATTCACAAGTAATACGATACGGAAAAATTATGCGAGGCGTTTACACCAAAGCCGCATCTTTTTTCGCACTATTTTTCAGCTTTTCGGACTGCTAATGTAAACAAACACGGAGAGTAAGAAAAGAGCAAACGGATTTTTATTGAAATTTAAAGAAATTGCCAAAATAATGAGTGTCCCAATAATAGATAAATATATTTACTGAGTGTTGCATAAGCAACGACGATAGAATACCCTACAGACAATTAGTCTCATGTGAAGTCATGTATGCTATACATTTTGTATTTATACACATTTACATTCGTTCATTATATTCGTTTATAGTACATCAAACAAAATTAGCATATAAAGCATATACAAAATATTATTTTTATTTGTATTGTGGGCAAGCGCCTTCATAAAGTCATAATCTCCAATGAATTCTAAAGTAATGGGTTTCATTCGCTTCAGAAAGCGAGGAACTATTGTTGGGCTATGACACTAAAATGTGTATAGACCCATTCAATACCTATTTATATGTCATTAATATCCATAATAATGGATGATATACATATATATAATTTTTTCAGCGCATATAACTTTTTTGTATGTGATCATATATATTAATATATTATATGATATACCATACAATTAAATATACATATGTGTATATATAGTACAAACTGTATAATCTTTATGTTTATACGACTTAATTATAAAATATATCTATTAAATGAAAATTATTTGCTTATTCACAATTTGCACCCTGAAGGAGTTATGTATGAAATATATTATATGTATATATATACATATGCATGTCCGCTCATTATATTCATATTTTCTATATTAAACAAAATTATCATCTAGAGCATATACAAAACAAGAGTTATTCTGATATTATAAGGCAAGTGTCTTCAAGTGTCGACTCTAAAAATGCTAAAGTAAAGGGGGACAAGAGCACAGAAATCCAAGAATCTTAAGGGATTTGAGAAATTTCGTTCTACCAGGCAGCAATACTTAAACAATGTACGTTAGCATATATGTGCACCCATACATCCAAATACGCTGAAGCAAATCAAAATAAAACAGAAGCCAACAACCTAAGAGCCCAAGAACTGACAATGCATACAATGAACAATTTTTTGTGTATTATAACACATACACCAATGCAATTGCTTCGTTACTGTCACTTCTGCTAGAGCCGCGTCATGAGCCGAACAGTTGCTGTACCGAGCCGAACGCTTGGTACTGCATTTCTCAAAATTCGTTTGAGACAGCCGTATGTATGAAATGGCATATCTATATATTGTATGGTTAGTGTTATTATTTAGTCAAAATTTTAACAGAGCAAGCCACTGTTAATTGTCAGTTGTTTAACGGAGCTGTTCGATAGCTTGAAACATGTGCTGTTAGCACTGAAATTTTTTTGTACAACTTTGAAGTGCTATAATAGGCCTTTTATAGCCTTTTTACACTGGCCGCGTTTCCTATCGATATCGGCAAAGACGCAGAGAAACAGAATTGGCGTTTACATTGGCAGACGCACGTCTTTGCGTCTTGAAAGCTGCTGACTAGAGAAAAAATTGTGTTGCAGAAATATAATAAAAAAAATAGATTGTAAGCAAAATAACACAAAAAGAATTGATTCTTTTATCTGCGGTGGCGCAAAATTAGGACAATCTTTTGCAACGCATGGAATTTCAGTGCGGGGTCATCTGCAGAGAAGTCAAAATTTGTCTTGAAACTGCAATGTCCTCCACGCGTTTGGACCCTTTTAAATAAAGGTGTGATAATGTTCTCTTTTCAATTGAACAATGTATTCTAAATTGCAATAGCCACGATATGGTTCATTTTGGGAGGAAGATGTTGTAAGCAACTCCGACGCGTTTTTTAAAGACAACTTCCGCATGAAGAGGAGTACATTCGACATTCTTTTGGGACTGCTGCCTATTCTCCGAAAGCAGGATACGAATTTTCGACTGCTGAACTCGCTGACGAGTATATGCCAGCAAAATTTGTAAGTATTATATGTATATTTGTACCTTTTCCCTCAGCCATAATTTTTACGCGCCAAAAGTTGATTTTCGATCTGCTATTTTTTTTTGCTGCTAGTGGTGATAGTTTGGCTGATAGGCATAAAAATACGCAAATGTGCTGTTAAGCGCAAAAACAATCGAATATATAGAGTAGACGCAACCGCGTCGGAAACCGTCGCAACTTTTTGCCACCACTAGGGCCCTATGCTTAACCTATGTAAAAAAAAACTGTGTCTCTGGGAAGACGCAGAGAAGCAAGACGCAGCCCCAGTGTAAACGCAGCCTTACACTGCCGAATCATTGTCGAAGGTGCGGAAAAATGATGCGAGGCGTTTACACCTAAGCCGCACCTTTCCCGCATCATTTTGTCAGCTGTTCGGGCTGCTAAAGTAAACAAACGCTGTAAGTAAGAAGAGAGTAAAAAAATTTTTATTGAAATTTAAAGAAATTGTCAAAATAATGAGCGTGTTGGGTTACGCAGCCCAAACTTGCTCCTAAAACATAGTCTTAGTCAGTGGTGCATCAGTAGAGTAAATTCTATTATTGTTCGTCGTTGATACTGCCCACTGTACCGCATTGTCTACATATTGTCATACATATATAAGCTCCCGCACGGCAGCAGCCTATCCAGCCGTTCTCTCTCGTCTTCTCTCTTTACTTCGCCTTCTACATCGCTCTCTCGATCTGTCGTCTTCTATATTGCTCTCTCGATCTTTCGCCACCTCTATCGCTTCCTCGATGCATCGCTCGCTCTCACTTGCATTTGGGCACGGGCAATCGGCCCGCCTGCCCTTGGAATCAGTCTGCAACTAGCATCTCGTCTCGTATCGTCGTCGTCGTTGTATACATGTAAACAGTCTGCACCTAGCATCTCGTCTCGAATCGTCGTCGGGATTGTATACATGTAAATCTCGACTATA
Source organism: Drosophila helvetica (assembly GCA_963969585.1). Lineage (NCBI taxonomy): Eukaryota > Metazoa > Arthropoda > Insecta > Diptera > Drosophilidae > Drosophila > Drosophila helvetica. The sequence goes on along the minus strand of OZ018402.1, from coordinate 37,812,991 downwards.
AGCTCTCGCATCGAATCGCAACAATCGCCTTGCATAGCAAATAAATCATATTAAATCGAAACAAATTGTGTTTCAATAAATATTTGGCAATTACGCTGCTGAAGAAGCTCAGTAGATCCACAGAGCGATCTACTATTAAATGTGAAAAACTTAGCATTTGGGTGTTTCACCACGAGCACCCCATTGTTTATGGAGCTTGTTAAGCAGGAGTCCGATGTATGTGAAGCTATCTTTGCTCCATCAAACAAAAATTGTGTGCCGACGACTTTAATTTTCAAGTGGCACTTTTAAAGTGGGAATCAGTGCATCCCAAAAGATCTTTGTGGACCCTTTTAAGTTGTTGTGTTACCATTTTGTGGTTTGCTGTTAGATTTGTATCTATCAAATTTTAATTTAAATGTTTAGGAACGGTTTGGCTGTTATTGTTTGAAAAAAACCGATGTTTGCTCTCGATACCCCGTCGATACCCCGAATAATTTCAGTATTTTGTAAAAATACTACACAGAATACGGCAACACTTGCCAATGAAGCGGCCGCATTATTGTCATTCTATCCACAGGGCTTTTATATGCATCATTGTCGCATGTTCCATTTAACGTAAAAATGCTATGATGCGCCCCAGTGTAAAAAGGGTATAAAGTGTAAAATAAAACAATTTAAGTGAAATTTATACAATGCAGTCCCATCAGAGGGGTTTTAAATGTTTTTTTTTGGCTTGGCAAAATTGAAATTCCGCACATATTTTGGGTAATTGTTAATCGTTTAAGGACTATAAATTAATGACGAAAATAAGTCTTTGAAAAGACCTACAAAATGAATTCAACCTATTCCAACTATAAGACTTAATACATATTTTACAGAATTTAATTCTCTCTTAAATGCATATCATATTAATGTGCACTTTTGCGCACTTTTTCTGAAATTTAATATTTTAGGCCTTAATCGAAGTTTGTCAAATTCAGAGTTGTTTCCCATACGGCCATGATAATTATCCGATCTGATCCAGATTCAACGCTCTGATAGATATGGTCATTCTTAATGGCTTTTAGTTTTATCGTATATTTAAATTTTTGGATGCCACAAATTTTTCTCCTTTGTGTGGGCGGAAGAGGCCGGGCGAAATTTTTAAATTCACTTGTAATAGTGTGATATCACAGAAGCCCGGATTCAAAATTTGGTTTATCCACCTCTTATAGTCTTTGAGATCTAGGCGCTCATGAAGAAGGTACTCTCGAGTAACGGGTATAAAAAAGGGCTACCACGCCCATTTTTTCAAAATTATTTTCGATTGCTACTGCAAACTTACATCAAAAAAACTAAACCAACAAATATTGTTTCGTTTTGAAGTTATAATTAATGCCATAAAAAGTTGCAAAATTCCGCATAGTGCAGTGGTGCGGCCTAAAGTAAATTCATATTATTGTCTGTTATTTGCAATGCCCACTGTAAAAATGCACGCGACGATACACGTGACTTACTGGGCGCCGGGCCCAGGTTCGTGGTGTTCTAAAGCTGGTTGTAAACGATGCAGCGGCTGCATGGAAGCATGCGTACATGTGACGCATACAATCTTATTTTACACATACATTCATACATTCCCATGGTGCAGAGTATATCAAACCCATTTAGATATTTTCGCTTAGTCATGACGTTTTAATCAGACAATTGAATGCTGCTTGTGAAATGCTGCAGCGTGTAGACAAAGCGTGCATCCTCACACTCACAAAAGCGCTTCATGCAGCCGCTGCATCGTTTACAACCAGGTTAATACACCCATACCTCGCTTTACCGCCTAGATACGTTTCAAGATACTTGGCCATAAAGAAAAATACCGTGTAATGAATTATTGTAATACAAATTATACAAATTGAATTGTAAATGAAAGTAAAATAAAAACGATTATTAAGTGGTAAGCTGCAGATCATTGTCGTCATAATTTTTCGCTGGTAAGGATGGGCCTGTCTTAAAAAAATTGTTTAACGTTGTTTTTCTTGCCTTCTTGTCTATTTCATATTTCAGTGATTTATAGCAGCTAATGGGTGAGTTAATGCCTCGAGAAACTTTAGCGCTACGTTCGACGTCAGGATCGTTTTCAAGGAGGATGGTTATTGTTCGAAATAGGATAAAGCTTTCGACAAATTTTTTGATGTTAGCTGTTTGGATACATCAGGCTCCTTCTCTTCTTCAAATGCCGATTCTGCTTGCAACTGACTGAATCATATGAAAGCGGTTCCCTATCAGCTTCAAGTAGATCAAGCATATCACGTTCATTCAGACCTTTGAAGCCGAGATCATGTGCTAGATACAAAATGTTTTGATTCATTTTAGGTAGGAAATTAACTTCTGCATCTGTAATTTTTACACATTCTGGCCCATTTTTTTCCAAACATGATTCATTGTTGTTAAACTTTCGAAATTGATGTCGAAAAAATGTTTTTGGCCGCTATAGCGAAATATTTAGAACGAAAGGCCGTATAGCGAGGTATGGGTGTATATTAGAGTGTCCCTTATTTTTCGAAATTATAATTTAAAAACGCATACCCTCTATTTTTAAAGCCGTGTCGAATCGTGTTAGAAGTTATGATTTTACATACTTATACAATTCACATATGGGAAGATCCGGCTGCTTGTGTGGAGTGGATAAAAAACTGGCCGATAAAGAATAACGTTCTCAAACAAGACGTTTGAACAAAGAAACCCGGCAAAAAAAATCACGATTCTTCATTGGGTGCACCTTTTTCGAATTTGTATCTCTACATACAGGTAATTGATATGAAATTATTCTTAATGATTTTTAGTACTTTACTATTTAAATTGTTAGGATTATTCACGGTCAAGCTTGAAAGTTCTCAGAACTCCATCATAACTGAAAATCGTCAGCTTCAAAATAAAAAAAGACGTGATAGCAGAAACATAATTAATCCGAAGCGCGTGGCAGCCTTGGATAGGTGCCAGCTTAGTATAAGGGACTCTGTGTACATTCTACAAGCTACAGTAGAGGCACTTGGCTATAATTTTGAGGAGCTTAATAATAAGCCTACCATTCAACGGATTCGTACAGAAAGTCGGAAGAAACGGGCAATAGCGATAAAAGAAGATTTCAACAATAATATGAGAGAAATTGTCAGTCTTCGTTGGGGTGGAAAGCTTTTACCAGCTCTAGATGGTCAAAGCTGTAAGGAGGAGCGTCTTCAAATTGTAATCGTATTTGAAAATACGGAACAACTTTTTGCTGTCCTACAACTACAAAATTCTACTGGTAAAGAGCAATCACAAGCTGTTTGGAATGCAATACTCAAATTGATTCTTGAAGATTCTATACAAATTATATGTTTTGATACAACAGCGCACTTTAACCGCTTTAAATGTAATGCGTGGTTGGAGTTTTTCAAGCAAAGCTGAATGCAAATTATGCAAGAGGTGACTTTTGGAAGTTTGTTGAACTGTCCATAATAATCCCAGGTGGCAATATTAGACGAGAACAAAAAAGTTGGCCTACCGGTGCGCTGCATCAAGCTTATTGGATGGCACGAGCAATTTACACCTTAAATTTTAAGCTCAAGCTTACTAAAAAATAAATCAAAGCTTTCTACGACCTGTAATTTTTCATTGTATCTACCTATCTACATACCTACCTAAAGCATTGGCTTCAAAATATTCTCAATAAAATCTAGATATTGCTTACTTTGATGAAAATTGTGCCAATAATTTATTTTATATTTAAAGCGGTATCTAAAAAAATCTACCGGAAACCTTGCACACATGTAAAACTTTGAGTGCGATTCGGCACGGGTTAATGACGGTATTTGAAAATAATATTTTAAACACATATACTTTAAGGCAAAAGAAAAAAAGAAGAGGGTATGCGTGATTTAATTCCGAGAATTCACTATTTCAACCGTTTTAAAACAAGATAAGAACAAAAGTTAAATACGTTTCTATTATTTTTTCCAGGCCTAAAAAATTAAAAAACTAATTTTTGTAAGTTTAAGTTTTTTGAAAATTATTATTTTATTATATTTGTATGCGTTACTGTATAGACTTTAATGTAAAACTGTTAAACTTGAACTTTTGAAAAATACGAAAAAAATATGTCGTTTATATTTTTATACCCGGTACTCGAAGAGTAAAGGGGTATATTAGATTTGTGCAAAAAATTAATGTGTGTAACACCCAGAAGGAAGCGTTTCCGACCCCATAAAGTATATATATTCTTGATCAGCATCAATAGCCGAGTCGATATAGCTATGTCTGTCTGTCCGTCCGTCCGTCCGTCCGTCCGTCTGTCCGTCTGTCCGTCTTCATTAGCGCCTATAGCTCAAAGACTATAAAAGCTAGAGGAACACAATTTTGTATCCAGACTCCTGTCCTATCGCACTGTTACAAGTGTATTTTAAAATTTCGCCCCGCCCCCTTCCGCCCACTCCAAGGACGAAAATCTGTGGCATGCACAATTTTAAAGATACGAGAAAACGATAAAAACGCAGAATCGTAGAGAATGACAATATCTATCAGAGTGTGGAATCTGGATCAGATCGACTCATAAACATAGCCACAAAGAAGAAAACCATTTCGAAATGCTCCTGTGTATTTCAAAATTTGGCCACGCCCCCTTCCGCCCCCACAAAAGATGAAAATCTAAAATTTTGAAGATACGGGAAAACCAAAAACGCAGAATCATAGAAAATTACCATATCTATCAGAATGTTGAATTTGGATCAGATCGGATCATTAGTATAGCCAGAAGGAACAAATAAAATTTCAGTGGCCTTCCAAGCGCATACTCATTCCCTCTCTCTCTCGCACACAGACGTGTATGTATATGTAGGAAGTAGATAAAGACATATCGAAAAGGCAGATGTAAAAAATGTATGTAAACAAATATGGAAACATCTAATAGAAAGAAATCTACAAAAAGGTTCGACTTAATTCCTTTTTTCTTTTTTGGCTAAAATTAAATTCGTCCCTTTTTCGAACATGTAATAAATTACAACAAGCTCACATACATATATACTGACTAAGTACCGGGTATAAAGTAGAGCTGCGGCGGTAGACGCGGCTCACAACGTTCCCCCTCGCTTTAACTTGAATTCGTGAGACGTTTTCTCTCGAAATGCCTATTAAAAATATCGACGCAGCTCACAACGTTCCCCCTCGTTGGATTTGTGAATGTCTAAGGAGAAATATTCAATATTGCGGAATTCCTTAATCCATCATAATGTAGACATTCTGCCTGAATATAGAAACATTACACAAGCAAAACTAAAGGCAGTGCCGGAATCAACAATAACGACGGAGACATCAGCGGAAGTAAAACTTCAGGACCTGATGGAACACACTGCGAAACGGTTCAGATTGAGAGTCTTCCGCAAAATCTCACATTGATCAGCAAATGGGGCTGTAATGGATCTTCTGGGCAAAATAAATATAAGCAAGCAATATCTACAGACGATAAAACCAGAACAGATTCTAACATGTTTATGGCTTCTCTTGTACCCCTGCGGCTTAAATGGGATACATCGGAATATTGGAAAAATCCGCGACCTTTTTCTGTCAATATTGCCGCCCTATATTATTTAAATACGCCAAAGAATCTTCGGAGTTAATAAAGTCCACAGTAAAAGATATTAAGAACCAGATTTTTGATATAAGGCCGGTAAAAATAATCAAGGAAGAAAAAACCATTCATGTCAATTTTGAATTTTTCCTTACAATGATTGATGGAAAAATACTTAACGAACTAACTAATAGTATGACTTATGACTCTTTAAAGTGGTTATAATTTTACGCAAACATGATTCGTAGTTTTTTTAAAATTGAATGGTTCAACCATTTTCGCACGGGACATGTCGCACGGGTCATTTTTTCCATATGATATTTATATTTTTTTTGGCGCTGTTTTTCAAAAATATCTTGAAAAATTAAGAATTCAATTTAAAGCGTTTATTTGTACAAAATAAAAAGCAAACAAATTTTAACAAACTTATATACATATATGTATATGAATGAGTATGAATATATATTTATACATGTATCAAAATTCATGTTTTTTTTCTGAATATGCAGTCCGAGCTACTATTAACTGTCGTCATTGGCAAAAAAAAAATGTAATTACGATATTCCTTGAATACCTCTAACATTTTTCCATTTTTCATTTAAATTATATAACAAGGAACTATACTCAATCTCTTCAGATGAAATAAATAAATTTCTGCCTGTTTCTTCTTCCACTGGCTTTTTCTTATACGATCTTTCCGCCTTTTCTCTTCAATTATGATATTGTTTCCCTTAGCTGTTTTTTCTCTGTACTTTTGTAATGTTGTTTTATCTTCTTTCTGATTTTGTCTCCATCGTTTGCAGCTCTCTCTGTTTTTCTCGCCCCCATTTTCGCTCATCTAGACTAAAAACATAAACAAAGTAATAGTTTACAACAACAAAAATTGTTTTTTTTTCGGATATTACACTTACGATTGGTATGGGTATAAAAATCAATAATATAATTTTATCCAAAAACAGTTCTGTGTTACTTGATGATCAATAGAATGAGTGTTTGCACACACAATTTGATGAGATTTCTCCATGAAATTTCGACGTACTGATATCAAATCTTGTTTGTCACTGTCGCACGGGACAATGAAATATGCGATAAGACAATACCAAAAGTAGCAGTTGTTTGCCTATACTTCACTGCTCTCCTACTCTAGGCCCTACTCCTATCTTGGCCTTCGGCCAGCTCACCCGTGGGTCCGACGGCGATGCTCCAGGTTTCCGTGGCTTCTTGCCACAGTGTCTATGCCGTGGCGGGTGTCGGTTGATCCTCGTCTGTCTGTGTTTCTCGCTGCAAGTCTGTGGTCTTACTCTGGCGCGTGAAACTGCTGGTTCGCGGAGGTTTTATTCCACGGAAACCACGCGGCACTATTTTGTAACCATATTACGCACTCCCGCGAATTGGCCGTACGCGCCAGCATCCAGAATTCGACTTCTTTGCTCTCGCCAAAGCCACTTGAACCCAAGCCTGCGTTCGATATCAGCTTTTCGGGTCAACGGGACTTCTCGAAAGAGAGGCATTTCGCTGCTTTGTCTTGCTGTGGACCTCTCTGCGTGATGGGCTGAGCGGACTTCTTCGATTTCGTTGTCCTGACCATGTTCTAATTCTAAGCGTAATGGGATTCCTCCACACTGCAGGGTCGCGTTGATTCCACACTGAAAATCCATCCCGAGGAGAACGTCATCCAGTACGTCTCTCATTACAAGTACCGGCATTACTTTGTCCGTTGTCCAGGTCCAGGGCTTTGCGTTCACTAACAAAGCTTCGGGTAGCGCCTGTGTCAAAGGTGGCCAGCAGAATCTCTCCCCCCATTGTCACGTGCGCGCGAATGCGACCTTTCTCCAGCCGTAGGGTTTCTTTTACTGTCTTGGGGTGGGAGTGGCGTTCTTCGCACTGTCCCCTGCCGAGCGAATGGCCTGCCCGTTTTCCGAGGAAATCCTACGACAACATGCGATGGTTTGTAACCCACGACGGCCGCAGTCCTAGCAGTACAAGACCTGGGGCTGTTTGCACTCCCTTGAGAAGTGTCCGGATCCGCCGCAATTCCTGCAAGCATGTTGCACGTCGACCACGGCGTCGGCGTCCTGAACAATGGTTCCATGTCGAGCATCTGGCCGCTGTGAGTCCACGGACCAGTCCCTTGAAGGCGGTCTGTCTTGTCCTAGGTCCTGGGTACGCGTGGCCGTGTGGTTCCCGGGTCCCCTTTGACTAGCCGTGGGCCCTAAAGATTCCTGGGGGTGGGTGTTCGGAGCTAGGTGTGCGATCCCTGTAAGTTTCAATGGTCCCTTACAACGTGTTACCACGAAGTTTACGACCAGTTGGGTCAATTCCGCTAGGGTATCAAAGTCTTTTCGTCTTGTAAATAGCTGGTACTCCGGAAGCATGTTCTCATAAATCCTCTCCAGTTCCAGGGCTTCGGTGTACCCGGCGCGCTGCATTATTAGTCGAAGGTCCACGAGGTACGTCTTTGCGTAAGGTCTCCCATGGTTCTCCGCTGACGTGGCTCGTTCTAAGCCAACTTTCGGCCCGTCCTGTCAGTAATACCAGGATTCCTTGGGATAGGTGTTCCAGATCCAGCCTGTAAATAGCTGCCCTCTCTTGCACGTGTTCGAGGAAACTTATCGGGTCGCCGGTACCGTTGAACACGATTCCCCATCGTACCATTTTCTGGGCTATAGCGGCGTTAAAATGCTCCTCGTTCTGTGCGGTCACCTTCGCCGATTGGTCCTTGTTCTTTGTGAACTTTCCTCTTTCTTTGTGAACTTTTCCTTTCGCTGCAAGGTGCTGGTGTCGGTGCTTTGGAGAAGGCTCACGGTCGGCGCAGCGGATCCACGATGCCAGGGCTACTTGCGGGTGTAACATCAGACGTAACTGGGGGATGGATTTGCAAACTGAAATGCGCAAGCGTGGAAGGGGAGGGGTTTGGTCTCTGGATTCACGGTAACTCCGTACTGTGCCTCCATTTCGTTCAACCTCGAACGCACCGCGTCGGATAGACCGTCCGTGTTTATGAAAACCGCTATTCGGCGTGTCAAGTCTTCGACGGATCCCGAGGTGTCCAAACCGAGCTCGGAAGTAATCCCCTTCAACTCGTTTTTGCGCCTGACCGAGAATGGAGGTGGAATGGCGGAGATACGGCGGAGTTGTTCGTAGGTACGGTATCAGATAGCTGCGCTAGTCGAGGGACCGGGATACACGTGGGCTGGCGAAAAGATTGGCTTGTACCTGATCTTCACTGGCAAGGCTCTGCTATGTTCGGTTCGAATTCCAATTAACCTTTTCAAAATTTGACCTGAGATTATTGCTCGTTGAAAATGCAAACTATAATAATTGGTTTTTGCTTTTTTTAGTAACCTGTTAGCTTTGGTTCGAGTACTTTTGAAGAGGGTATAGTGGTGTTGTCTCCATTTGTCATACGCTTTATTTCGAAGCAGTATTTCACGTTTGATGTCATTGCTAAACCATGTAGTTTCTTTTAGTTTGATGGTTTTTACACTGAGGGGAGCAAATTTATTGTAGAAATGTCGGATATTGTTTTCCAAGATGTCAAGTTGGTCCTCTACTAGGTGCAATGAATATATTATTGTCCAATTTAGTCTACGATATTCGTCAGCCAGCAGGTTATTGTCAATGTTTTAAAGGTCTCGGTAGCTTATCACATATTCTTCTGTGTCAGTGGGGGTGTTATATATTAAAAAAATCAGGTCATGTTTGGAGAAAACGGGTACAGAAAGTTGGTCATAAAGAAGTATTTTTTGTGAATTTTTTACGAAGAATAGGTCCAGTAGGGTGTTGCATGTAGTGCTAAAGTGTGTGAAGAGGCAAACCCCTCCACAACACATGTAGCTAAGGGGTGATGGATCACGGGGGCGGTCACCAAAGAGCGCATCACTGACACGCAGCAGACACAACAGCAAAGAGACACAGCAGCAGAGGCCGGCGCAGAGACACAGCAGCAGAGGTCGGAGCAGAGACCAACAGCAGCCGCAGCAGGAGAGGCCGGCGCAGAGATCAGCGGAGATCGGCCACAGCCACGAGAGCAAAGACCAGCGCGAAACCCACCCTCACATGCCGAAGAGAGCAAGGCAGACGACAAGGAGAGCGAAAGCTGCGCCAAAGCACCCATGCACGATCCTGAGAGAGCGAAAGCTGCGCCAAAGCACCCACGCATGACCCAGAATGATCGAGAGAAGCCGAAATGGCACGCGACAAAAGCGCCGGGTTGCGGCAGAAGCTGCGGGCAGAGGCTCGAACGGCCGGCTGAGCCGGCGCCCGAAATTATGGAAATCGAGAGTCGGGGTCCAGCCTCAAAGAAGCCAAGTCACGAGTGCGGAAATAAAAAATACGCGAAGTGAAAAGGGAGTGATCGCCCCTAACCTACTACACCAGCACGTGGACAGAGCCGGCGTCGATTCTTCGTCCCCCTCCCCCGTCATCGATTTCTGGACCGGCGAGGAGCAGCAGCCGCAGGACCGATGGAGAGACGGAGCCCTGTTGAGGAAGAGGGGTAAGCTGGTCTCGCGTAAGCGAGTTAGAGTAGGATAGGTGCGACGTAGGGAATTAGTTTTCCACGCATACATGCATAGGAATAGAAGCATGCAGAGAATAAAGAATTTAAATAAGAAAAACTACCGCGATTTTCAATTCGTCTTCACTATACATACATTTATTGCCCATGAACCAGCGCCAACACCCACCGACCGATTGTTTCCCCCCCCTTCCCCCTCTGTCATTGTACCACATTCCTTCTGCATGCCCGGGACCTCAGCCAGTGGAGTTGTACGCGGATGCCACGACTTACACGAACTGAGCTCTCCCCCTCCCAGTAGAAAACGGCCTGAGACAGGAACTTCCTTACAAGTGGGTGGGTTGAGCGGAATTAACTAGTCCTAGACCAATTGCCTCTAGATTGTTTGCGAGGTGTTTCTCCTTCAATATATTGCTATTAAAGTCACCAGCCAAAATTATATCAGCATATGTCAAGGATAGCTCAGTGATAGCATTTAGCATATCAGAGTATTCGATATTGCGGTGCGGACGATACAAGAAGCCTATTAGGGTATGAGGCGTATTTGTGATGCTTTTCACAGTAATAAGCAAAAAAAAAATTGCACTTCCCTCTGGTTGTCTAGGTAATACCCTAGATTTAATCTTGTGCTCACATAAATCGCCACTCCAGCATGTCCCTGACGGTCCGATGGAAAGACATTATAGCCGCCACTACACGAAATCAGAGAGTTATATACACTAGACATAAACCCCGTTTCGGACAAACATATAATATCTACTGACGAGTTAACAAATAAAAATCTAAATTCATCTATCTGTTTTGTCAGGCTTTGTGCATTTATGTGACAGATGATCAGACCTTTCTTTTGTTTGCTTAGGACTCTGATCATCGCATGACTGTTTAACTAACATTATCTTGTTATCTGTTATCTGTTATTTGAGATTATCTGTTATCTGTTCCTGCATGACTAAAAGTTGAAAGCAAACAAATTAGATACGCACGCATTTTGAATGTTTTTAAATTATTAAAAGTACAAACCATATAAATAGAAATAGAAAAAGACTTGACATACACAATTAGGTTTATAGTAAGGATATTATTATATAGAGTCTCATTTCTCTTACAACTGTTATTAAAGAAAAGTATTTTCTTTCCCATTATCGCCAATCGTGGCTTGCAGCGACAGGAGCTCCTCTTGAGTGGCTACTCGCAGAGGTTCGGCGCTAGGGTTCGTTTTGACATAGACGAAATCACGACGGGGGAAAACAGCTGGGGCGCAAAATCAAAGCCCAGTTCAATTAGCCTTAATTGCCTTTTCTGCTCTCGACTAAACTGCTCTGTTCGACGCAACAACTCGACCTTTTCCCAAACGTTTTCGAGATTGACCAATATTAAGGTTTCAACCACAGTCTGCATAGCTACTTTGTACTTCACATGGAGTATGCTCTTTTATTTCGGCGCAGGTGTTATGTGTTATGTTTGCCTCGAGTTCGCCAACTTTGGTCTTCACGGCTCGAATCTCTCCTACCTCCTCGTCAAGCTGCTTGACACGCTTGGTCAGCTGCTCCATCTCACTATAAATTTGGCCTATGCGTTCGTTAAGGAGGGCGATAATTCTCTCCTCCGCTGAATGCATGCTGGTGGAGATGAGCTCTGCTTGTTCACCAAAGCGCGTATTTAGCAGGTCTAAGAGCTTCGGTGATGTAGCGTCAGAAACTTGGACCGTCTTCAGGTCGACAGCAGTGTTCTCTCGCGGCAAGACGAAGTGAGAGTCAAAAGTCCGAGTCCGGGAGCGCAGCGACGATGCAAGCAAGTGAGCACAAAGCACAGCTGAGCACAGCTAAGTTCCGTTAGAGAACAGGAGAGCGATGCGACGTTGCAAGAGGCAAAAGGTCCAAGTCCGGGAGAGCAGCAGCACAGAATCGATGTAAGCAAAAGAGAACTTATGAGGAGCACAGCTGATCACGAGTATGATCCGTTAGAGAGAGCAGGCGAGCAAAGCGACGCAGCAAATATCCCAACTTGCACTGCACGCGAGAGAGTAGGTACTCTATGGAGCGATGAACCAGGAGAGCAGCGTATTTGGAGAGTCGAAGGTAACACAAACAAATACTGTCTACCACGAAACGACGCGCAGCAGAGGCAGACATTTTGTTTGTGTAGTTTGCTGCCTTTGATTTTGTTTATTGATATTTAAGTGGGTAAGAATTACTTCTTTGCGTTATGGATTGGCTTAAATTTGCAGGCTTTCAATTCTGAACCGTTTGAGACTGGTTCTTTAAATTTTGGACGTAAATTCTCTGCACAAATTGCAAAAAGTTAGGAGCAAGAGAGTAACCCGACTGTTCACGACGAATTCGTATACAAGTTCTTTGTATCGTTTGTAAGAATCGATGAATAAACGGCTAATGTGGAGCCGTTTGACCAAACCTTCGTATGCTGAATTTTGCTGTTCTGTACCATCTTAAATGCAATTTTACCGTTAACAACAGATTCAAAAAATTATTTTTGACATTTTTTTAAAGAAAAAAAAAAACGGATTTATGTCGCTTAACGGAATTTAACGGCAAAATTTGGCAAACGAAGGTATGGTTAAACGGCTGCCTCTTAGCCGTTTATTCGATTCTTACCAACGATAACTTAAACGACGCCCAATTAATGTACCTATCAAAATTTTTGTTCGATTTTTCCTGAGTTTCAAAGTCAAAATTTTCAAAAAAAAAATACCGAAAAAAATTAGCAAATTTTAATTTGATAGCTTAATATCTTCCAGACGTTAAGCTGCAGCTACAAAGCGTCTGGGTTGGATTTATAGCTGCTTTTGTCAGCTTTTCAGAGCTGCAAAGTTCTATGCAACCAGATTTGTCAGAAAAAGTGTTTTTTGGCCACAACGGAAAAAAAGTTCAATTTTGTCGAGTAGTGTTATCAGAGATAAATTCAGAGAGAGAGAGAGAGAGAGTGAAAGAGAATTCTTAAATTGTGTTGTCTTGCCGCCCTTTTCTTTTACACTGATCTTCGCTTCTTTGGCCACTGATGGGCAACGCGACTTCGTGACAATAAGTATTCGTTTCTTAGAAATATCGATAGTAGGTTGATAAGTTTAGGGGTCGGAACATGGTGAGATTTTGAAATTTTAAATTTGAATTCGAACCAGTAACTGAATATCTATTGAACCAGCAACAATACGCTTGGGGGCCAATAAGCCAAAACGAAGTGAAGAAGACATGCAGAACGATAGAGGAGCATTTGGGCCGCTCAAAACCGATTTTTTCCATTCGTGCAAGGCGTGGATGTTGAACCATCCTGGTGTTCCTATTACCACTGACTTAATAGCTGCTGGTAGCTGTGCTATTGTTGAAAGGTGCTGTCATTTGCCACTTCGTAATTTTCTTACCTAAATGACGTCAATTGGTACCACTTATTACATGTGGTATTAATTTTTAAATAATCTGCAGTATTCATACTCTTCAAATAAAAATTTAACCTCTGCTTTTCTAGGCGTGTACATTGTTTTATTAAACCTCGAACCTATATTACCCCCAGATTTTAAAAAAATTTAAAAGTACCTTCGGCTTATTGGATTTAGCTTGAAAAATATTAAGCCAGAAATAAAATCATTATTGTTAAAATGTTGCAGATGTATAACCTTTGCAATGAGTGAATTTTCGGTAAAAACATGCAAATAGTGACATTTTTCTGTGCATATAATTTTATTCAATAACCGTCTTAAGATTGTAATCTGATGGTAATGTTCAGGAGTTTTATATCTCTTCCACCTGGTATATGCAATATCACGCTCCTTAATTTTGCTGGCAATAACTTTCTTAAACCCAACAATTATGGTAGAAACTTGGTAGACAATACGGTCTTAGTATATGTAGAGCCTGCGAAAAATTTTAGTCAGATTGGACCACGCCCTCTCTGCCTCCCAATAATGTCAATGTCAATGTCCTTATTTGGACGCTGATATGCAATGACTGCACCATCAAGTGGCCCATGGGAAAAAAATAATGCTTTTCAAAATATCTAAATTCGGTACATATATGTATGTATGCTACAAAACTTGAAAAAAATATATATAATCTGCTATTTGTTTCGTTTGTGTGGAACGGAACTGAAGCAGTGTGACCAAGTACCTAAAAAAAAGGTTAGTTTCGCTCTCATGATGGCGAAAAAAAAATGGATGAGTTACAGCGCAGACGGAGTCGCCAAAATTATCAATACGCTTATTTTCCGTGATCCGCCAAAGACATGGTCTTTCCTGAAATACTTCTATTAAAAACTTATATTCCTCACGTTGAAAATTTGCATCTCTATTGTTTGCTTTGTGAACAGTTTTTTCCTCCATCTGTCACTTCCACTTCAGTAATAATGGTCACATATATATTCCTGGCCTGAATATCAGCTGAGCTCTCTGTCCACAATCGTGTCGATAGGACAACTATCGATATGAATTTGTGGATTTTTTGTATAGCCTTTTCCACACAGTACATTAACGGGGAACGGTGGAATTTTTTGACAGATGTGAAACCTCGCTTCTCACAAATTTGTGCTCTGCATTTTGTCAAAATTAAACAACAAATATGCAACATTAATTGTTTCGAATGTGGTTCAACAGAAACAAATGTTGTTGCAAAAATTGATGGTGGGGAAAACCAAATATGAGGATGAAGAAGAATTTTTTGCAATACTAAAATATTTTGGTAAATGTATGCCAAGAAGGGGGTGACTGGTTGTTAGAAAATTTAAATCAAAGCAGAATTGTATGTACAAGACTATGTTTTATGTATTTTAGAAGCGGTAAGGCCCTTTTGGTCTTCGTCATAGTCTTCCAAATGTATTTCATTACAATTTACTTCAAATTTACTCCCCAGGAAGGTGCACCGATTCGAAAAATCCAAGTAAATTGGCGGTGTGTCGGTACCGGTAATAAGCAAAACATTCTTTAAACAAATAAAAAATTTTTAAAACAACAACCGTTTCTTTTTATTTATTCGCCTTCTTCTCGCGAAGAAATTGGAGCATTTCGAACTGAAAATTTAACATCTGCCATGGAAAATCTCCTGCCTCCTCGCCATTTGCTGGAGAATATTAGTTATTCTTGTCGTTCATTGTTTACATTTTCACAGTGAATTCCATTTTTTCGCTGTGATTGTCAATATTTCAGAGTTGTATTTGAAATATCGCATAGAAACGTGCGGTTTTGGAACATCCAAAATGGATGGTGGAACAAACGGGGAAATTTCGGAACGGCAAAACCTTACGGACCATCCCCGAAATGGATCGTGAAAAGACGCCTGTGGGAATAGGCTATTAGGTTACTGGATACTAAGGCTCGTAGAACGCAATCGAAAAATTCCTGGCCCACTTTTTTGCATATGAAGTTTGGCACTCATTTTTAGTTTCCGCTGTGCTGGATACCCGGATTCCAATACAAACAGCCAGCAAGCCCACGAAATTGGATGTTTAATTGAATCTATAGTACTAAAATAGTGTCAGTCGAACGAGAGAGGAACAGACTAACCATACAGATTAATAATGGGGGACGATCGACTGAATATGGAAGTAATTCGTCAACGATGAAAATGGTGCTTCCACGACAGCGCGAACGGGAGACGATCAAATAAAGAAGGTTGGAATTTGGCCTTTTGGAAATCCGGGAACGGGAGACGACCATTTGGAGATGGATGAAGTGGGAACGGAATGTTAGAATGAAACTTATGTGAAACGTTTACTTTTGCATCTCATCCATGCAACCACAATGTGCCACAGCGAAACGTGGAACTAAGAACTGGCTGCTAGTTCATTTAACATTTTTCGAATCAGTTTATTAACGCTCAATATTTATTCGATTTTTTTCTTAATTTACGATTGTAGCTATAAAAAACCAATTGCTCTCCCGGCTCAAAAATACATTGAACACTTAATGGACTGGATTGAGACTCAAATTAACAATGAAGCCTTATTTCCCGTATCCACTGGTATGTACGTGCAAATTCGAATAAATCTAGAAATCTATTTTTTAACAACACACAGAATTATGTTCAGAAACAAAGTGAATAAATCTTGAAACCTTTGTTGCGAGAATCTTGATAATCGCTATTACAACTAAATTTAATAATTTAACAACCTACTGGGGAACATATTAAAATTCGTTATGCAAAGGCTCGATACAACAAAATACTCCAGCACCGGAATTTTATATGTATACTACCGGTAGTACTAGTACTAGCCTAGTACTCAGATCCGCAAAAATTTGCTGTCGACAGAAAGTAGCCTATATTTTGCTCTGTGACCAGCGTGACGAGATGTGCATGCTCTACGGTTACAATTTTTTGTGTGTTTTTTATAAGTAAAATCAGTATGAATGTACATTCATGGGCTGCACATAGAAAGCTCCGCAGTATTGGATAAATCAATATCTATCAAATTATAAATAAATAAAATGAGTATTGGGTGTAAAATTAATTAATTAAAAACTCCGTATAATCTTTTATGATTATTTGTTTTCATTATTGCAATTTCCTAACCGGCTGGCATTTTCCTGGGAGAGCTCGGCAAGCCGCTTGGTGTTGGTCTTCTTCATGTTGATGTCGATATACAAATGTCGATGACTAAAAAATATAGAATAATTATATTTTTTACTCGAGCCCAGTAAATACAAACTTTTCTTTTCTAGTATATATCGTTGACTTTCCAGTATTAATCGGCCATATATTTTGCTGATCTGAGTACTCGTTTGCAAAATGTTCGCCGCTGAAATTTCTGTCGAAAGAATTCCAGCCATGCATTTCTATCATTTTCATACGAAATCATCCCTTATTTTATCGAAAGTAAATTTTGCGGATCTGAGTACTAGGCTTTGAGATAAACTTCAAAGTGATATAATTTATTTGAATGGAATCGAAATCAACTGAAAGCGGTATGATAAACAATGTTTATCGATTTGTTTTCCGGCGCAAAAGCAAACAACGAAGCCGGTTTGCCAACACGCGAACAGGCAACGTTCGTGCGAAAAACAGGGAAATTCGAGATTAGCCGCACAGGCTTTCAACGATTGGCCTTGCGAATTCCAGAAGCCAATCGAACGGGGAACTGAATCCTTTTGAAATTGAATAGAAGATCAGTTAGAATATTCGGAAGTTGTGGGATAAGGACTACCTCTACCTTGAATTTGTTTTCATAATCTTCGCTTGAATCAGTTTGTTCCACAATTTCGGATGATTCAGATTCTCCTACATGATTATGATCGATGCCACCTTTAATAATAAATTATGCGGCGGATTTCCTGGCACATCAAGCGAGTTCAAAAGGACGATCCAGCGGTTATTGATAACGGAAACGATTGTGCACGTTCGGTGCTTCAAAGTGGAATGTGTAGTTCGACCGCCTTTCAACTAAGTGGTAGCAATTCCACAGGATGCAACAGCGAATGCAATTTGAAATTGTCGTGCGCTGCTATGATGATCGCAAAAAATGTACGCAAAATGTAAATGTTCGCTGGCGCAGAAACAGTTGCATCGGCGAGCGTTGAGTCCCAATGAGTCCAAGATCATCAGTCGAATGTGCAATAATAGCGTTGAGTCCCAATGAGTCCAAGATCATCAGTCGAATAGACATCAGCGAAGCCAGCAACAACATATCCTTTCTTCCAGTCCTTCCAAACGGATCGCTTTCGCATGTCAAACTAAAATTCATCAGTGTTGCGTCCGTAAAGCAGACACACAAGCACGACAGTCGATTGACGTTCATGAATTCAAAATGAGAAAAGCCGCCAAATTGACTCGTTACAACTCACGTAACGTCCAAAGTAAAATTTCGTCACCTCGTCCTTTGCATTCGGATTGACAATGCCAAACACCGTCATGTCGCTCCCGGTGGAATTGCACTGCTCAACATTGCATTCGGTTGAGAAAGTTTTCGACAAAAGCAGACAATATGGAACGATCCAGCGGTTATCGATAACGACATCCTTTCCTTTCACTTTCATCACGATCGTTCTGCTTTTGTCATCTGGAGAACGACGGCGATACAATGGATATTCGTCCATTCCACTGATTGTGTCATTCACAAAAGGACGGAGAAAACGCTTTATGTAATTTCCGTTTTCCGTGCGCGGTGAGTCTGAATTGGGGACTTTGCAAGGGCCATGGATCATGTTCGTTAGGTCGAATCTTGTCGAACATCCAAAGCAGATTGTGTGTATGTGGTAAACCACGCTTCTGCCGTTTAAAAGAGTACATCCAAGAACGGATTTTACCAAAAACCTTCTGCTTAACGATGTAATTTATGAGTACTATGACCTTTTATTTGAATACTTGTGCAGTGATATCATGTTGATATCTCGCTTGTCCTGTCAGCAACAGATTCCTAATTTTGGGCCATTTCGGATTGCAAGTGAACGTGATGAATAAATCTGGATGTCCGTAATTCCGCAGGTACGTCATAGCATCTTAAGCGTACTCATACATGTTTCGCGGGCTTCCAACATAAGTAGCTGGAAGAATGGTCAAACAACCGATATTGGCAGCGTTTCTTCAGTAGCGATAGCGTCACGGTCGCCGGTATAACCTACACCGGTCGCTATGAATGCTCAACTCGGTGGATTGACTCGATTAAGGGGCAGATCTCCCATAAGTTGGGTGGACGTTGATGGTCGCACTCGAAAACATCGCATACATTTCCTTATCACTCGTCGAACTGCTTGCCTCCCAGTGACGATCCAGAACCGTTGGCGTGCGTGCGCCAAAGTCAGCTGCGCACCTCCTTACAGTGTCAAACAACGTGAGTTCTTGATAACCAATGCTGTGAAGTGATGGGAACCAGGCACAATGATAGGATGACGTTGATCATATCCTTACGATGCCATGGGACATGATCGGTGCTAGACCTACGAGCTTGCTTCTGGAGGGTAATGGCTTGGAGCTCGTCACGAGCTCTTCTATA